>CM049867.1:45087119-45474619 GCA_027474115.1 Schizopygopsis malacanthus | reverse complement strand
CCCCCCCCCATGCACACAATTTAAAAAGATGCTTTGAGACTGCATATTTTTAAGAGAGTATATTGTATATGTGACTCTGGAGCACAAAACAAGTCTTAAGTCGCTCGGGTATATTTGTAGCAATAGCTAAAAATACATTGTATGGGTCAAAATTATAGATTTTTCATTTATGACAAAAATCATGATATTAAGATCATGTTCCATGAAGATATTTTGTAAATTTCCTATCATAAATATATGAAAACTTAATTATTGTTTAGTAATATGCATTGCTAAGAACTTCATTTGGACAACTTTAAAGATGATTTTCTCAAAATATATATTTTTTGTACCCTCAAATTCCAAGTAGTTGTATCTTGGCCAAATATTGTCCTATCATATATCAATGAAAATATTATTTATTCAGTTTTCAGATGATGTATAAATCTCATTTTGGGTCATTTTATGACTGTTTTTGTGGTCCAGGGTCATATATGGTAGCTTCTCCTAGAAAGGAAGAAAGGTCAGACCTGGTGACCACGGGTTAAAGAGGATGTAGACGTCTGTGCTCGGGTCTCTCTTGGTCCTGCGGATGCCGTAGGGGGTCACCACACCGATATAGATCATGTATTTTCCCACAATGCACTCTGGTGAGGATGTGATGCCCATTGTGACGACATTGTCGCTGGTCTCTGCGATCCGGCCTCTCCAAACACTCTGTCGATCCTCAGTGGGGAAAACGGGAATGTAGCTGCCCTTACTGTACTGAGGACTTGACCCTAGTGCACAACAGCAACGACTCATCACAGGGCAATGTTTAGTTCTCATAGTTCACTCTTATGCACAAATACCGTTCAAAAATATGAAGTCGGTATGACTTTAAACCCTTTCTTCTGCTTAACAGAGCTGCATTTATTTGATGAAAAACACAACAAAATTAACAATATTGTGAAATTTTAAATAAATGTTTTCTATTGTAATTTATTCCTGATTTATTCCTGTGATACAGCGCAGCTGTATTTTCAGCATCATTCCTCCAGTCTTCAGCATCACATGATCTTCAGAAATGAGTCTAAAATACTAATTTGCTGCAATCTGTTTTTCAAAAACACATAAAAAAATGATTTATAGGTTTGCTGGTTCTTTCAATTTATTCTTGTTTGCAGTGACCCTGACTATTACTGTGTTAATTGTAGAGTCATTTTACTGTATAGTTTGGGAGATTAAATATTTTTGTGGAAATCATGGTTAATTTTTATTTCAACATTAGTTGATGAACAGAAAGTATCTTATAGAGAGAGAGATATAAAAAAAATATAAATCTTCAGCAACATAATACATGTCTTGACTGTCACTTTTTATTTACTTAATGCATCCTTGCTGAATAAAAGTATCAAAAATGGTTATCATATATACTGGCGCTACACTTTTAATTGGTCCTGTATAGCACAGTCGGTTCTGTACAACTAGGATTACTCCGATTGTTTGCATTGTCCGTTTGTGAACTCGTTTTCCAGTAAAAACCACCTTACACAACTTTAGATCCTTCCCTTTGTGCACAAACCACATGCTCAGTTTCCTTAAATATCAGCGCCCAGATGTGCACGTGCATTAACAGCTGGACGTGGTAAATATTATCAGGAAAATGAGAAGTGCACTAAAGGGAAGTGTGTCAACGAGAAGGGAAAGTGATGATGGCAGGATAATGGCATCTCTTGTGAAATTTTAGTGTTGAAAATGCACACTAAATTGCATTTATTGCTGTGCTTAGCCTCTTCAAATACATTTTAGGTATTGCAAAAAACGGGAAACTGAGACGTTAAGCAGAAGGAGGCTTCAAAAACATCGAAAGATTTTGGTTTACCAATTTGAGTGATATGTTGAAGCTTACTTTCACGGTCCTCAATTTGGACTCTTAAACTTCGAAACTAACAATGAGGTGTTTATAAAACTAAACATTGTGAAGAAAACTGCTGCATAAGACCTCTCAGCCTAAAGTTGACCTAAACAAGAGACTCACCGATGACAAACTCCACTGCAAACTTGTCTTCGGCCGGTTTGTAGGGCCGATCGAATGTGATCTTGATCTGAAACTCCTGAGCGCGCCGCACGATGAGGAAGTCGCTGGAGTACAGGTGCGTGTGGTGCCCTTGTTTATTGATATCTTGAGGTTGTTTGAGAACATCCACATCCCAGATATCGAGAAACTCTGAGGGACAGAAACATGACTGTCAATGCATCAAAGGCTCAGCTGTAAATCAGCCTGGTTTTATAACCAATAATCATCAGAAACAGTGGCATGGCCCTCTCACACAGGATGCCTTTCATCCCTTTATCTCTGGGAGTGACGAAAGACAAGTTACAGTTTCCTGCAATACATGTTATCACAGGGACAAGACCTCTCTGTTATCTGGGGGAGACGGAGTGGTCTTGAGAGATCAGGGTACTTGTTCCAGGTTTTTGACTAGATAAGACCAAGTTAGCAAATAACTCAGTAAACAAAACTCCTCCTTTTACTGTTGCAAACCTCAAACATAGAGTCACTCACAGGAACCGTGGGGACGCTTGCAACACTTCTTGCATTTCCTTTAGTTTTTCAGAGACTGTTTGCATTAGAAAGCCAGGATTTCAATACAATAAAGCCACATCAATCGGCTACTCACCCACATTGCTGTAACACGTGCACTTATGATTATATACACACAATTTATATTTGAATAGACAAAGTCAAATGTTGCAACTGACCCTACAACAGGGGACGTGTTCTAAGACCATTCTTAAATATCATTGAGCAGTTTCTTTATTTTATTTATGCATAGGCATGGTCTTTAATCAGTTAAATTGGCTAAAAACAAAGAATAGTAAATGGAAAAAAAATTCAAGTAACAACCTTGTCTTGGTAAATTATTTAAATACATTTGAACTACAAAAGATTATTTTAATCAGAATCAAGACACTAAAATTTGATAATAGCCTACTTCTGTTAGCATCTGTGAAAGGTTACTGAACTAAGGCCAGTTGCATGAACTTAGTTATTGGTCTTAAGAACTAGTTTGACCAACTAGCAGTTAACCGAGTGTATCAATGTTGTGGTAAGAGACGGTTGCAGCAACATGTCGTAACTGTCCCTACCTTGACAGCTGTGATAAAACTTGGTATAATGGCTTGACACAATATCTTTGACCCATGTTAGCTATGCCTATTAGAAGCTAAGAAAAAAATTATATAAATCATATGTTTTTACAATGCTTCACGCAAACAACTTACACAGTATGACAAAAAAAAATCTAATTATCAAAAAAAAAAATGTTACCATGAAAATAATTTTTAGTAAAAGGAATGGTCACATGAGCCTGATTTCATCCAGGAAAGATGGGGGTGATTTAGCACGTGCAGTATGAATATCATCACTGAGATCATTCCTGATTGAAGAAATAAGCCATGCTGCAACCGTCCCCACTCTCCCCTACTATGTGTGTCTGTATTAATTACTACTGACACCGTGTTTGATCATTTTACCATTGTTGTGCATGCAATTAAATACAAAAATAAATATGTATGGAAATGTTTTATTTTATTTTAAATGTTTATGTATATCAGACCATTTTTATGTCCTATTGCGTTACATTTTAATGGTCTTTATACCTTTATAAATGTGCTTTAACTGAGATTAAAATGTCATGCTTTCAGTGTATGTTACTTTTAATGTCGTCAATGACCAGTGTTTCTACTTTCATTTAAGTTTAGCAAATTTGAGTTCTTCCTCTAATATTTATATTTATTTCATTGTAGCTTTACTTCAATTACCAAAAACATTAGCATTAGTTTTAATAACAACACAGATAATGATGTGATCATGACATTCATTCACTTAAGGGAGTGACTTTATATAAAGAGAGTGACTTCAAAAAAATTGTATTAAGCTTCTATTACAATTTTTCTCTTTTTTAAGTTTACACATATTGTGTATACACAGCTTGTATATCTCAAGTGTTTTCTGATTTGGGACTGATTCAGATCAGTTTTACACAGATAAAAGGCTATACATAATATGGTGTATTCCAATAATATTTACTAGTAAAGGCATTCAACTCTAATATATTCAACCCTTAAAACAATTACATCATTACAATTTATAAATCACACAAAGTCATATCAAATATGAAAGATGCTACCAGAATTTACTCTAAAAAATACTATGACAAGATTGACAAAATGTAGCACTTTAGGGTTAGAAACTACTATAAGTGTCTATTGGCATTTTGCAAGGCTGTAAATATGAAGTAATGGTGGCTAATAGTAAAAAAAAAATTAAAAACCAAAAAAACATCTTCCACATGAAATAAAAATATCAAATGTACACATTTTCTCCGCCTCACCCTTCAGCAGTGGTGGTCCTCGGGGCATTAACATGAAGGGCTCGAACTCCTCCACTTTCCCCTCCTGCTGATTGGAGCTGACTCTGGCTCCTGCGGTGCGTCCGCGGTGGGATATGCGTTTGGGGCGCACGGCGGCCGGTGGGGCAGCCGGTGTGGCTGCAGGTACGGCCGGTGGGACAGCCGGTGTGGCGGCAGGGGTCGGGTTCTCTCGAGCCTCTTGATCAGCCATGGCAGGTACTGGTGCGTTAACCACTTAAACTGCTATGCTTCAGATGCTAAACTCAGAAACCACACACAGACATCATGATGCACACACTGCATATAGCCTATCGTGATAAAGCATCTTGTTTTGTTTACACATGCCTGCATTTCTATAAATTGGCTGCTACACAGGAATGTGTTTGCATTGAGGATGTGGCACAGCATGTGTTCAAACTCAAAGCATGTGCTCAAGGTTCAAGGTTTCTTTATTTGTCACATAATAAATTATACAGGGTATAACTAGAAGTGAAATGTAATCAAATCAGGTCCGCTCAGTGGACAGTGCAGAAGAATAAAAAATAAGAATTATATAAAAGTAACACAACACAAGAGCATATATATGGTAAAAAAAAGAGAAATAAGAGTAAAATGTGCAATACAAAAGTGCAAAACAATAAGATGTGCAAAACAATAGGATGTGCAAAAAACAATAGGATGTGCAAAAAACAATAGGATGTGCAAAAAAAAAACAGTGTACTCGGACTTAATAAATAGTAATATGAATAGAAGGGATGTGCAGACGGGTTATTCAGGGTATGTACACAAAAAAAACGGGTGATGAGTGTATGGATGTATTTTCTGTAACAATCTTGTAGGTGATTATGAGACTGGGTTTGTGTTTAGGAGCCTGATGGCCTGAGGGAAGAAGCTCCTCCTCAGTCTCTCTGTTTTTGCCATCATGCTCCTGAAGCGCTTGCCAGATGGCAGTAAACGGAAAAGATGGTTACCGGGGTGAGTTGAGTCTTTGATGATTTTGACAGCTCTGCTTTTGCAGCGTTTGAGGTAGATGTGCTGCAGAGAGGGGAGAGCAGACCCTGAGATGCGCTCAGCTAAGCGCACGACTCTCTGTAGAGCTTTACAGTCCTGATTTGAGGAATTCCCATACCACACTGAGATGCATTGAGTCAATACACTTTCTATGGCCCCTGAATAGAACGTTTTCAGGATTGCTGGTGAGACCCTGAATTTCCTCAGCTGTCGCAGATGGTACAGCCTTTGCCTGGCTTTCTTGACCTGTGTTTGAATGTGTGCAGTCCAAGTCAGGTCCTCGGAGATGTTTACACCGAGGTACTTGAAGCTACTCACCCTCTCCACAGGGGTCCCATTGATCATAAGAGGAGTGTAGGGCTGCTGCTGTCTCTTCCTGAAGTCCACGATCAGCTCTTTAGTTTTGCTCACGTTCAGAGAGAGACAGTTGTCCTGGCACCATGATGTGAGTCTCTCCACCTCATCCAAGTATGCGGCCTCGTCATCGTTGTTAATGAGGTCCAGAACCACAGTATCGTCCGCAAATTTGACAATAGAAGTGGAGCTGTGAGAGGACACACTGTCGTGTGTGTAGAGAGAGTAGAGCAGGGGGCTCAGGACACAGCCCTGTGGGGCTCCTATGTTCAGGGTGATGGAGTTGGAGGTGAACTGGCCGACTTTCACCACTTGTGGTCTGGCGGTGAGGAAATCTTGAATCCAGTCACAGAGTGAAGTGTTTAGGCCGAGGTCTGAGAGTTTGACAGCTAGCTTGGTGGGGACTATAGTGTTGAAAGCTGAGCTATAGTCTCAGCTATATGCTGAAGCACAGTTTTACTGCAGGATTTTGCCTTTCTTCTGTTCATTTACTGCTGCATGAAGAGTCCAATGTAGAAACATAAGCTAATGAGTAAAACGCAGTACAGCTTTTCTGTCCTTGTCATTCTTAGCATCTAAATGAGTTTTGTCGTCTTTATTTTCAAATCTATACATTTGTGAAACTATTAAACTTGCTGACCCCCCCCCCCCCCCCCCCCCAAAAAAAATTAAAAACCAGAATGTGTGTGTGTGTGTGGGGGGGGGGGGTAGTGTGAGTTTACACAACACCTCTCTGGATATCTTAATACTCCAGGAGGCGATCAAAATAAAAGGCAAATTTTCCTTGCGATAGCATTTCCTGGCATTTAAATGTGGAAAACATATTTTTATGATAGGCTACACAATGCCTGCTTTTACTCTGGCTAAATGTGTCACCGCAGACACACAAACACCTGTGTGATGGATGGCATAAAGGGCGTCTCCTTGAATGAGGTGTGAAGTTTGAGGAGATGTTTGGCTCACCGGAGCAGTGAGTAACTCCAGGAACACAGTGAGGTCTCTGTTCACATTTAAAGCACGTACATACACTGCTGATCTCACTTTTCCACACTTACCCACTGGCGCGGTTAACTAGATGGAAAAAATATATTGCTACTGATGATAAAACAAAAAAAAGTCTATTAAGATTTTTTTTTTCTGTGGTTACCACATCGATATAAAACAGATGGTGGCACATATTCAAATAGTTACGTTTTGCAAACTACACAGAAAATTGGCTCTGCATGTAAACACTCACAGACTTACTTTAACAAACATGCATTTGCAAACACAAACACACCAATCTGCACCAAAACCATTTAAAATCACTTAAAATAAATGCAATATTCAAACACTTGCACAATATCTTTAGAAACAATAACTTGTCCTTAAAATGATCAGTTCCCCCTCAATACATTTAGGTGAAGAGCATATATATATTACACATGCACATACAACTATGCTCTTCACAAAATGTTAGATGAATGTAATTGGATAATTGCAAATATACATTATCGTTTTAAATTTTGATGTGTGTTTTGATGTGTGTGTTTAATGCAACAAGCATGCATTAAATTGATCCAAATATAGTTATAATGTTATAAAATATTTCAATTTCAAATAAATTCCTTTATTTTGATAAAAACAATCCTAAAAAATTAAATGCATTACAATTCCCCACCCCCCCCCCAAAAAAATGAAGTAGCACAAACATATTCAACGTTGATAATTATGGGAAATGTTTCTTGAGCAGTAAATCAGTATATTATAATGATTTCTGAAGATCATGTGACACTGAAGACTGGAGTAATGATGCTGAAAATACAGCTTTGCATGACAGAAATAAATTACATTTGAATGTATATTCAAATAAAAAACTGTTATTTAATATTGCAATAATAACAATAGTAATAAATGCTGCCTTGGTGAGCATTTAAACTTTTGAACAGTAGTTGACCATTTTCCAGTGTGAATGCTACAGTATTAAACATGTTAAGGTGCACTAACCTGGTTTATTTTGAGATAGAAAGGTGGCCTTGGTCTGCAGACACTGGAACTGGGAGAACGTCAGGACAGTTTCTGCCTTCACTTATATATATAGGGCTGGAATAACCCTGTGTGTGTAAGAGCAGCATCACACATGATCATGGTGGGCGTGTCTATGTATGCAGATTAGCACTATAAACACAGAGGGGGTGTATGTGTGATATTAGAGTGGAAGTGCAAACTACTGCTTGTGGTGAACAGAAATGTGTCCGAATAAAGACACAAGCGTGGAATGTGTCATGTCCTTCTCTTCTGCCTCGGCAGAGCACATTTAAAGGAATAGTTCACCCAAAAATGAAAATATACTGAAAACGTACTCACCCTCAGACCACCGAAGATGTAAATGAGTTTGTTTCTTACTCAGAACAGATTTGGAGAAATGTAGCATTACGTCACTTGCTCATTAATGGATGCTCTGAAGTGAATGGGTGCCGTCAGAATGAAAGTCCAAACAGCTGATAATAATATCACAATAATCCACACCTCTCCAATACATCAGTTAATGTCTTGTGAAGCCAGAAGCTGCATGTCTGTAAGAAACTAATCCATAATGTATACATTTTAACTTGAAACCTTTACTTCTGGCCAAAATATGAGTCCATAATGCTTAACTTAGTAATGGATTGTAATTTACTTTTTGTAGAGCTCTTAAAACAGTGATATGCATAAAGGCATTGATTCGAAGCATGCAATGTGGGCAAAACACTAACGGCTCTGGCCTCTGAAATCGGCTCAGGCCTGTGACGGACGATTGTGGCTCCATGAAAACTGATATCAAATGAGTCTAATTCACTCAAATCATCATTCACTCGAATAACACTTGAGCTACTTTTGCCTCAGTTACTGTCACACTCCTCAGGGGAGCCAGGGACGAGGGAGACGAGGAATTTAAGAAATAAGGGGTTTTAATGGATCACAAACGTAGGAGACACAGGAACACATGGGAAGACGTTCTCATGACATATAACAAACGACATGAAACATGGGGCAGCGCAGACTATAAATAGATGGAACTAACTAGACACACCTGGAACACAATCAAGACACACGGCTGGGACTAACTGAACTAATAATGAATGGGAATCAGGAAGGACCATATATGGGCATAAGAGGAAGAGAGACACAGGTATGACAGTTACAGTGCTGACGGACGTTCTGCATATTGCATTTGTAAGGCAGAATAAGTAGAGATATAGGGCAAAAATGTCCCTCTATTGAAACAGTAAAACGAGATTCTTTCCTCATACTGAGTTTGCTTTCCAGTAAACATCCTTACAACAAGATTGATTTACATGAGAGGAAAAAGATGTTACATAAGATATTAATTTATCTTAAATGCATTAAGACTTGTTCCACTCTCAAATGACTATTTATTGCATGGCATTATAGATCATCTGGGCAGTTTGCGTCATTGCTTCAGGCGTTCTTTATGGAAATATCTTGTTTTGCCAAAGTTTCTAAGGGGAAACATGATTTTCGGACCCCTTCAGATGCGTTGGGAGAGTATGAGTCACAGGCAGATTGAACAGCAGCGCTGGAGAACAGGCAACTTTCTTTCACCATGAACTTTAACGCAGAAGATGTAATGCCTTGGTACAATATGAGAGCTTGTCAATGCAGATTAACAAGCAAGTCAAAGCGAGTTGCATAATACAGGTTGGATACAAGTCTATAGTTTATAAATGGGCTTTTCATGAAAATGTTTGGTGGGACTGGCAGGGCATATGTGTGTGTGTGTGTGTGTGTGTGTGTGTATGTGTGTGTGTGGTGTGTGCGTGGTGTGTATATGTGTGTGTGTGTGGTGTGTGTGTGTGTGTGTGTGTATGTGTGTGTGTGGTGTGTGCGTGGTGTGTATATGTGTGTGTGTGTGTGTGTGTGTGTGTGTGTGTGTCTGTGTGTGTATGTGTGTGTGTGTGTGTGTGTGTGTGTGTGGTGTGTGTGTGTGTGTGTGTGTGTGTATGTGTGAGTGTGTGGTGTGTGTATGTGTGTGTGTGTGTGTGTGTGTGTGTGTCTGTGTAATGCACTGTTTCTCAACGGGGGCGGTATCGCCCCCCAGGGGGCGTTCGAAGAGCATTGGGGGGCGCTGGGCACAAGATTTTTTAAAGGGGGGCGTTCAGGTGGTCAAGGGGGGCGTTTGTTACCATAACATTGAATGGAATTCAACTAACACTGTACTGAATGGGGCTGATTAATTGCACTATTTATTTTTTAGAGTTGCTGTGCATCAAAATTTGGACTGGTCTTAAATTGAGGAAGTTGGCATCACTGACTCTCTTACTTTCCTGTGTAATTTCTATTGTATATATAACTTACATACACACACACACACACATACACACATATATATACGCACACAGACACACACATATATACATATAATATGTATAAATGTGTATATATATATATATATATATATATATATATATATGTGTGTGTGTGTGTGTGTGTGTGTGTGTTTTATCTCAATATCCTCCCCTGATACATTTGACAGAAATGAACCTTGTTGAGCATCAAACAATACTTCAAAACAAAGCATCATGTAAATGATATCAAGTATATGAATGCACATATGCCATGAGCAACACTGACCACAAGGCTCCGGTCTGAGTTCCGCTGTACCCCTGCGAGCAGTAGATGGTGCTTCCTGTGTGAGCCACAGGTTAGTCACGTGACCCAGCTTCCACGTTCAGCGCTTTGTTCCGCTCTACTGTTGTTCCATGCATCAGTAGGAAGTCAATCACTTATGTTTAAAAGTTATTGAGGTGTAAAACAATGTTGAAGTCAAAAATATAGCTCAAAAAAAGAACCAAGCAGGACGAAGACAGACAGACAGACAACGATGGATATGCAGAGAGAGGATCCTTCACTCTTGGGTGAGATAAGCATCCTCATGATTGAAGTATAGATGTATATGGACATGCAAACAAAGTGGAAACATGTCTGAAAGTCATTGCATTCGACAAAATATCAAAGCAAGTGTTTGTATCTGCATCTCTGTTTCTTCACAAACAATAAACCAGCACAAAATATCACAATACTGTCCTTATTTTTAACATTACATCTCTTGTTAAAGCATTTCATAACAGACTTTTGACAAATGTTTTGCTTTAAATGTGTGTTTGTGCTATCATTCTTGAAATAAAATTTCCCTTTCTTTGAAATTTTATTTTTTAAATACAATAAAATTCAGATTTTTTTTTAAATGTATGGCTCAGGCACATATTTCGCGGGTCAATTTGGACAAATTAAGGCCTTGTCTCACACAAAAAACATGACATAATGGGATACATTTATCAGATGCTTTTATCCAAAGCGACTTACAGTGCATTCAGGCTATACATTTGTATTGTCAGTATGTGTGTTCCCTGGGATTCGAACCCACAACCTTTGCACTGCTAGCGCAATGCTCTACCACTGAGCCACAGGAACACAATGTCCAGATTTTATTAATATTTACTATATACTGTATATATATATAAATATATATATGTCATCACTCACTAATATATATATATATATATAATAGTGGTGGGCCGTTATCGGCGTAACGTGCTGCGTTAACGTGAGACTCTTATCGGGCGATAAAAAAAATATCGCCGTTAATCTATTCTCAAAGTTGGGTTGGGAGCTGGGTCTATACTACGCAAGCTATGATGACTTTCACCCTGATATTTTAGCGCGGATGTATACCTAGCCGAATTGCACTGTAGGGGGCGAGAACGAGTCTTCGAACTAGAAGCTGGCATTTTTTCGGGAATCCCGCGGGATGGGAAACAAAATCGCTACGAATTACGTGATTGGGACGGGAGTGGGCGGGACCGTGAATAGATATCCAACTTTACATACAAATATACCTTTTATATAAACTATAAACTGTATATTTTAATTCTGAACTCAATTCTAGTTGCCCTGTCTCTTTATGCTCTCCTCCTGTTTGCTTTGGTGTGGCTGGTTAAGTGAATGACGCAGTCCGTGATGGACAGATTGTTAACGGCTGGTCTATGTGGTAATACAATCGGGCAGGACATCCAAATGCTCACCTATCATTCATCAACCTCAAATATGGCTTTTCATCTGAAAGATGTATGTAGTAGCAACTTTACATGGCCGCTCAATATGATGTTAACCTAGAGAAATGTGCGCTATTGAAGTGTTTGTGTGGAAGCGCGTTTGCTGCAGGACAGGCTCCGGTGCGTTCACTTGCTCTTAAAATCTCCGTCATTCTTGGTCATACAGATAAAAGTAGCCCAATACATCTTTCGAATCTGTAAAGACTCTACGTTTATTTGTGTGCACTCAGAATAACAACGAAACGTTGCGCTTTTAAGCAAACAGGATGCGCTTTAGGTCTCATGTGAACTTGAGAGAGAAACTTCGAAACTCCGTCTTTGAAAAATATATCTATAGAGAGTGAAATGTCTAAAAAAATAAAAATAGAAGACGTGTGTGTTAGCATGGATGATTTACATGAAATTGAATCTGTGCAACACTGTGCATAAGATGGCTTTCAATTCAATATAATAACAAAAAACTACATTTTGGGTTTTTATTCAACTAATAATCATGCTGTGATCTGTACTATATTTTTACTGTAATTGACAGTTATCGGCAAAAAAAAAAAAAAAAAAAACAACAACACGGGAGTGGGAGGGAATGTGAGTCATTCTTCCGGGAGTGGAACGGGACGGGATTTTCCCCCAGTTTTTTCGTGGGATTGGGACGGGAAGAGATTAATTTTTGTGGGAGTGAGACGGGAGAGGTTTGAGAATTCACTCCCGTGTCACCCTCTGCTTCGAACCTGTGTGTATGCCTAACGTTACTGTGAAATTACCACATCAGACGTGACGTGCTAACATGGATGCAGCTATGAAGCCGCCGGGTTTGCTTCAGGGAAAATTTATTTTTAAGAAGCTTCCCAATGGAAACTGTAAACAGTTCATCACGACCTCTTATGTAGGCCTACAGTTCAAAATTCATGTTTAACTGAATAAACAGTTAGTAAACACAAGTACATCTTATTGAACATAGTTTATTTTCATCACCAATTATCATAGTAGAACAGCTTTCTCAAGCAGTTTGTGATGCATTTTGGAAACAGGAGATGAGCCCCTGGTCTAATGCGCCACCTGGCTTGAGAAACCCGTTCTCAAAGACTTACTTTTAGCCATTATTTGGGTAGCACACATATTCTGAATGCCTTCGGCAGAATTCAAATGAGCCATTTTAATCTAGATTAAAAAAAAATAATCTATGCCCACCTCTAATATATATATATATATATATATATATATATATATATATATATATATATGTTTAAACAACTCTTTATGCTCACCAGGGCTGCATTTATTAGATCAAAAATACTGTAAAAACAACAATATTGTGAAATATTATTACAATTTAAAATAACTGCTCTATATATGAATATATTTTAAAATGTAATTTATTCCTGTGATTAAAGCTGTATTTTCAGCATCATTACTCCAGTCTTCAGTGTCACATGATCTTCAGAAATCATAATAATATGCTGATTTACTGCTTACGAAATATTTATATTATTCTCAAAGTTGAAAACAGTTGTGCTGCTTCATAATATTGTGGAAACAGATACATTTTGTTCAGGATTCTTTGATGAATTGAATGCATTTGTACTGTCTTCATTATCACTTTTGATAATTGTAATGCATTCTTGATTAATAAAAGTATTCATATCTTCTAATCAGTCTTGTATCCTTGCATTAACACCAAACATTACCGTTCTCTCACAGACAAGAGTCCGCAGGCAGTTAAGGCCGATGGAGGAAGTCACCAGCCTTCGTCTCTTCCTGAACTTCACCTGGTTTTACTCGGCCGCAAAGGTGCTGGGAAAAGCTCCACTGGAAACACCATCCTAGGCCTGGCGGGAGGGTTTGAGACGGGCAGACCAACCGAGGAGTGCGTGAAGAGACGAGCCGACGTGGCAGGCAGGCGTGTTACGGTTGTGGATACTCCAGGCTGGGAATGGTACTATTCAGTGAATGGGACTCCTGGGTGGGTGAGGAGAGAAACGAAGCGAAGCATGTCCGTGTGTCCACCAGGTCCCCACGCCGTCCTTCTAGTGGTGCGATCCTGTACATCGGTGACAGCAGAATACCATCGGCAGATCGAGGAGCATCTGGAACTGCTGGGCAAAGCGGTGTGGGATCACACGCTGGTGCTGTTCACACGAGGAGATGAACTGGGCTCCGTTCCCATCGAACAGAGGATTGGAAACGGCGGAAAGGCCTTTCAGACGCTCCTGGAACGGTGCGGGAACAGGTTCCACGTTTTGGAGAACAAGCGGCGTGCTGACGATGGATCGCAGGTGAAGGAACTGATGAGGAAGATGGATCAGCTGGTGGAAGAGAGAGGAGGGAGGTATTATGAGACGGATCTGCTGCTTCAGGAGCTGGAGCTGGAGAGCAAACGCAGGGCACGAGAGAGGAGGAAGAAACAGAGGCTGATGGAGGCGCAGACACACCGAGGATCCATCAGAGCCGTGCTAATGAGTGAGTAGACTGTGAAAAGTGTTGCTCTTCCTTAGCATTTTATTGTTACATATTATCATTATGCAAGGTCTTGCACCAAACAGATGCATGCAATTACTAACATTAAAATAACAGTCCAAGTCAAAATGGCATGGACAGAGGATTAAGGTTCAATTAAGATAAATTTACTTGAGAAGCCAAATAACATAAGCTTTGAAGCCTAAAATCTGGATTTAAGGATGTTTAGAGAATTGTACTGGAAACTAAGATGAGAGCATGAATTTAAAATTAATTCAATGCAAAACAGACCGTCTTGTATTGTGCAAATGTGTTTGCAGAAGTCAGAACTATTTTCTAACTGGGAGTTTCAGATACTAATTTTACATAATAATTTTAGATGTTTATGATTACCAGATAAAGATTTTTTTTTACAAATATTTTGGATTACTTCAAATTCTGTAATTAGCTATTCTGATTAAATTAGATGTCCAAATTTTTTTGTTAAAAATCAACCAGTTCCTTTGCATTGGTTCTAAGAATGATTCACTCAAACACTGGCTGATGAAATATTTTAGAGCAGAGCATAGCTTCAAAAATGTATATTCATGCTAGAAATTTGCATTCATTTGATTAATTTTCAGGACTTTTCCAGCCCATATAAAAAAAATTTTAGCATAACCTAATGAAAATCCTGGAGGAAGTTCTGCACAATGCTTTAACTTTCAGAAATCCTTACATTTATTGAAACAACTGCTTTTTCAACAGTAAAAACGGTAGGCCGTGAGCTTTAACAATGCTTTTTCAAAAAACATAAATAATTCTGCAAGCTTTGGCTACAAACAGAATGTTTTGGCAAAAAATAAAAATAAAAAATTCTAGAGTTTGTACATTTGTCTATTTTTTTCCTGTGAAACAGACCAAAAAATAACTGTTAAGAGCAGTTTTTCATATAATCTAAAACTCACAAAATATTATTCAAACACTTGAAAAAACCTAAATATGTATAAAAATATGATATAAATATAACTCATCAGTCATTTAGACTAATTCTGTAGTGCTTCATGTTTTTTATTATTTAATTTTTTTGAACCATGTTCATTATAATTTTTGATAAAAAATAACCAAACAATCCATTTTTTTCTCCTTTAAAAAAGTGAATGATTTTGTAAATCCTATTTATTTATTAATTTAATGCTACATTTTTAAATGCCATCTTCATGGCGAAAACTGATTAATAATAAAGCACCAAACAATTAACAAAACACCATATAAGACATTCATGGTTAATACTATCAAAAATTCTAAACTACATAAAGGTGATACTTTTAAAAAATACATCAGTTAAACAAATAACTGAATAAAATCATGGTCTATTTACATTAAAAACAGTACAGTCTAACAGAAATGGAATTATGTAAATGATATGAGTCATCTGAATGCAATGCAAATAATACAATTTGATCTTAATATAGGCCTAAATAATACATTATCAAAGTGATGAAGATAACCTATTTAGCAAAAAGACTTCACAGTAATAATAATATCCCATGTAAATGATATTTCAACAAAAGCCATTAATTACAGCTAGAAGCTTCATTTATTTATTTATTTTATTTGTTGTATCGTTTCACCTGTCTCTGCTAGACGATAATCTACAAACTGAAGACCTAGATGAGAAGAATCTCTTCTCCAGAGGTTCACGGCGTCTCCCGGAGCTGAGACTGGTTCTGCTTGGAGAGAGGGAGACGGGAAAAAGCTCTGCCGGGAATGCCATCCTTGGAGGACCGGGATACTTTCAAAGCGGAGAAGCCACCGAAGAGTGTTTGAGACAGCAGACGGAGGTTTCTAACAGACTGGTGACGGTGGTGGATGTGCCCGGATGGGAGGGCGGACCGGAGGGATTAACTCCAGAGAGAGTGAAGCGAGAGATCGGACTGAGCGTGACGCTTTGTCCACCTGGACCTCATGCATTTCTACTGGCATTGAGAGTGGATGCAATCATCCAAGCACAGGCAGTGCGGGAGCACCTGGAGCTTTTGGGAGAGGCAGTTTGGAGACATACGCTTCTTTTGTTCACGAGGGGTGACCAGCTACGAGAGGGAGTCACCATCGAGCAGCACATCCAAGGAGGAGGAAAGGATCTTCGTTGGTTGGTGGAACGATGTTCAAACAGGTTCCACGTCATCAGCAGCAACTCTTGTTTGGAATCTCGGAATTCCAAAACACAGATAACGGAACTTCTGGAAAAGATCGAGAAGATGGTGGCGGGAAATCGTTGCGAGGCATTCTCGCCACAAGTGCATGAGATTCAAGAGTTAGGAAGACAAAAGAATGAGAAATTCCAGCTGAAGGCCAAGGAGTTTAGCGATAAGCTTCAACGGCAGGAGGAGGAACTGAAGAAGATGAAGGAACGAGAAGTCAAGAGCATTCGGTGGTTTTTCGAAAGACGCAAAAAAGACAAAGTGCTATCTCCCGGGAAGACAGAGAGGGAAGAGGCGCCATACCGAGGCGAAGATGACAGGAGAAGTGTGATGGGCGAGCTGGAAGAGAGGATGGCGTGGTTGACGGAAGACAAGGAGCGAGAGCTACAAGAGCTGAGCGCTGAAATGAGCAAAGTCATGGTGACTCTCCATCAGGGAGTGAAAGAGAAAGAGCAACTGCTGATGAGATTAGACGAACGAGAGCGAGAGGGGGAAGAACTTAAAGAAAAATTGGATGAGCTTCAGATGAAACTGCTGGAAATGGAGCGCATGGGTGCCATGAAAGAGCAAGAACGGAAAGAGAAAGAGGCTGAGATTCAGCACGCACACTTGGATGAGATGAATGAAATACAAAACGAACTGTTGGAAGCTGAGAAAGAGAATAATAGGATGAGAGGAAAGGTTGAAGAAACCCAAAAAGAGATGGATGCATCACAACGCAGGTATGAAGAAGAGGTTGTTTGGCAAAAGCAAGAGATGGAGAAGAAACTGAAAGAAAAGGACAATGAAACTGAAAACATTTTAAGAGAAATCGAGAAGGTGAAATTGAACGCCGGGAGCAGAGAAAGAGAACAAAGCGAGAGATTCAATGAACAAGTTGAGAAGAGAGAGAAAGAGATGGACAAGCTGAGAGAGGTGATAGAGATGATGACCAAAGAGATGGAGCAGCTACGGATGTCCTATCAGGAGCAAGTGAAAACGACAGAAGCCGAGAGAGAAATGCATAGAGACACTGTGGAGAAATACAACACACTCATTGATAAACTCGTGGGAAAAGATGAGGAAATCGAGCGAACAATGAGAGAGAAAGAAAAGGAGCTACATCGAAATGCTGAAACACAAACTAAACTTCAGCAAAAAGATGATGAAATAGTCAAACTAAGACAAAATGATCAGGAAAAAGTGAAAGAAATTGAGACACTGAAGCAAAACATTACTAAAAAACAGAGTGATATAGAAAAGTTAAAAGACACTGTCCAGGCAAATACTGAAAAACATGCAGCTGAACTTCAAGTTTTGAAGAAAGAGTTGAAAACAAATGAAGACGAAATAGACAAATTAAAACAAAGAGACCTGGAGAAAAACAAAGACATTGACAAACTAAAGCATAACATTAGCGAAAAACAAACTGATTTTAAAAAGTTAAAAGACAGCAATGAAGAAAATGCATCTCTAATAAAACTTATACAGGAAGAATTGAAGGTAAAAGAAGAGGAAAACAAAACATTAAGACAAAGAGACCAGGAGAAAGAACGAGAGATTGACATGCTTAGGCAAAACATTAGCGAGAAACAGAAAGACATTGAAAAGTTAAGAGACGATATTGAGGCGCATATTGAAGAAAGTGCTGCTAAACTCAAGCATTTAGAAGAAGAGCTGAAAATAAAAGAAGAGGAAATAATCAAATTTAAACAAAGAGACCAGGAGAAAGACGCAGAAATTCACACACTTAAGAAAAACATTACTGGTCAACAGCAGGACGCTGAAAAATTAAAAGACAGCATGCAGACGAATATTGAAGAGAGTGCTGCCCAATTTAAGCGTTTAGAGGAAGAATTCAAAATAAAAGACAATGAAATAATCCAATTAAGAACAAGAGAACTGGAAAAAGACCGAAAAATGAACACACTGCAGGAAAACGTTAGCGAAAAACAGAAAGAGGTTGAAAGGTTAAGAGAGTGTATTCAGGCACATAATGAGGAAAGTGCAGCTAAACTAAAACTTTTAGAGGAACAACTACACACAAAAGAGGATCAAATAATCAAATTAAATCAAAGAGACTTGGAGAAAGACAAAGAAATGGACACACAGCTGCAAAACATCAATGGTAAACATAGAAGAGAAATAGAAAAACTGGAAAATATCATTCGAGCAAATACTGAAGAAGCTGCTGCTCAACTTAAACATCTAGAGGAAGAGTTTGATGGAAAGATAGAGGCCTACAAAAGAAAGAATATGATGATGGAAGACGAAATGGAAAACATAAACAAACAGCACGAGGAAACAGAAAGACACTCGGATGAGCTGAGACAACAGACCAAGGAAGAACGAGAACGAAACAACGTCCTAGAAAACATGAATGCAGGACTGGGAAGTGAATTAGAAGAGCTGAAGCACAAATGTGAGGGATGTGAGAGAGATCTTCAGACTTCAGTTAAGCACTCTGAGAAACAGACGAAAGATATTACAGGCTTACAACAAAAGATAGAGGAGTTCAAACAGATGCTAGAAGAGAAGGAGAAAGAGAAAGAGAGCGATATACAAGACATGAAGGCATATTATGAGACAAGACTAAGAGAGGGGCATGAAGAGCATGAGATGAAAGAGATAGAGAGGGAACAAGAGCTTCACAGGAGAGAGAGGGAGGTAGAAAAGAAGGAAGAGAAATTAGCGCAAAGTAAAAAAGATTTGGTAACTAGAGAGGATGAAATGAATAGGCGAGAACAGGAGCAAATGTCCAAGATAAGAGAAGAGGAGAAGAATCTAGAAAACGAGAGTCAGAATAACAAACGTTTGGCTGCAGATCTGGTGCAAACGAGAGAGGAGATTGAGAAAAGAGAAGAAGAGCTTATGAACGGAGAGGAACATTTAAAGGCACAGGAACAGCAGATCAAATGTAAAAAGGATGAGCTACAAGCAATGGAGACGATATTGGAAACCAAGGAAAAGCAAATAAAAGATCTGACTGAAAAGCAGGAGAAAAATATGGAAAACCTTAGACAGCAGATGGAGAGAAGAGAACAAGAGCTGCTGGAAACTGAGGCGCATTTTGTTAAAGAGCAACGCAGGCTTAAGGAAGAAGAAGAATCTTTGGAGATGCTCAGAGCGAATCTGGAAACTAGAGAAAATGAACTTGATAAACGAGAGCAGATGTGGGAGGTGAAATCCCAAGAGCTTTCAAAGATCTCGGAGGAATTTGAAAATAACAAACACAACGTGGAGAAATGGCAAGCTGAGTTGAGTAATAAGGATTATGATTTTGTGCAAAAACTAAATGGGCTGCAGATAAGGGAGCAAGAACTTGTCCAGAGGGAGCAAGACCTCGAACTCAAAGGTCAAAGGCTGGTGGAGCAACATCGAGATATGGAAAATAAGCAACAAAACCAAACAGCTTCATTTGATGACCGTAACCTGGAGCTGGAGAGCATTAGAGAAGCATTAGGAAAAAGCGAGCAAGAGCTAATAAAAGGCGAAGAAGCTCTTTCTCAAAGAGAGCAGAAGCTGAAGAGTGAAGAAATATATTTGGAGAAAAGACAGCAAGTCATGCAAAATAGGGAACAAAAGCACGAAGACACGTTGCACAGTTTGAAGAAACATCAGGATGTTTTGAAAGACAGAGAACGGTCTTTAGATACCAGAGAAACAGACCTGCGTCAACGGGAATCGGAGCTCGCTGTGAGAGATAATAACATGACGGATAAACACAAACTTCTGCAGAACCAAGAATTAGATCTGGAAAAGAAAGCAAGCGATGTAGAGAACAAAACACAAATGCTAGAGCTCCTGAAAACAACACTAGATGGGAGAGAAAAGGAGCTTGAGGAACGTCAAAACCAACTGGACAGCAAAATGCTGGAGCTAAATAATGAACAAGACAAGATGAAAAGAAAGCGAGAGGAACTTGAGAAATGGGAGAAGTATTTGTACAACACAGAGCTCAAACAGATGAACAAAGTGTCTTTCTCAGGGCATCTGCGATTGACAAACAGTGCTGAATTTAATGTAAAACGAAGTGAAGTCGAAGGCATCCATCGACTGTATCAGGAAGTAGGTGTGCATGGTGGCGTTTGTGATGCAAAAGACACAAGAAGTGAAGAGCGAATGGAGTTGGTTACTATAAACCATGCAAACAACAGATCAGTAATGAACCAAAGGGTTAAACGAACCCTGGAGGACAAGCAAAAAGAGGAAGATGGTGAAAGTGACAATTCTGATGGCGAAAGTGAGGAGGACTTCTTTGAATCTTCAAGTACCAGTTTTCAACCGACTTTACATACGCCCTGGCCTGTGTCTGAGCGAAGGCTGATGATTTTAGGAGACTCCTGGTCATCCCGTCACCCAGTGAGATGCACTATCGTGGGACCTGATGCAGATAGAAGCAACCCTTGGAGGGGAGAGATATACGGCAGACAGCTCACTATCGTAGAGCCTCAGGGCCTGAAATGGAGATCTGGATCTGACAGTAAAGACACCTTTCAAAAACACCTCTCTCAAAGTGTCTCTCTGTGTCAACCTGGACCACACGCCTTCATCCTGGTGATTCCCGCTTACGTGTCTATCACTGGTCAGTACAGACATGCAGTGGAACGTACCATGTCTGCAATAGGAAAAGCATCATGGAAGCACACTATCATTCTGCTCACCTGGGGGGAAACATTAGGAGAGAGCGTCCCGCAGCATGTGAAGAGAAACAGCGACCTGGAGCGGTTGGTTCGAAAGTGTGGGAATAGATGCTATGGGCTTAATAATGGACACCGGGAATCTGATGTGGTGAGGCTGCTGGAGAAGATTGAGGAGATGCTGGGAGGAAACAATGGACAATACTACAAACTGGACTAAAAATGAGTGTGAAGGATTTAAACTGAGCTTTTATGACTGTGAATAACATTTAAATTATATAATAAATCCAATAGATTATCTTGACATTCTCAGCTTTAAACATTATTTATGTGGCCACCTACATGGGAAAATAAACCATTTTCAAATTACTTTGCTTTAGAATTAAATATTTTCTTTTGGACAAAAGAGAATCACAGCAAGTAATAAATGTGAGCATAATGTAATTCACACGCTAACCAGACGATGGCGCACTTGTATTAGATGTTCCTTTTTGTCATTGGCTGCACAATCGAAACGGTTATTCATAGTATTTTGCAATATTCAGCTAATCTATTAACAAATATGAGAAACAAACGCAAATACAATGAGGTAAAGTAGGCTACATGATTATTTTCCAAACCGTCTCAAGTAAACATATATGTTATATATAGCCAACCTATAATTTTAGCCTAAAAATGAATTAGCCAGGCTCCTCATATGTGTTGCGAGAATTGGAAAGATATAAAGAGACAAATGAGTTATATTTAACACAGATTCAAATATATTCATGGATTCTCCGAAACATAAGCAGAATGGATTTCCCATTAGTGCCTCAGCGAAGTGGAGTCCTGCTGTGCATCCGCGGCGATGTTGACAGGTAAATTATTACCTTTAACAATGGGGTCTGTTTCGTCTGAAAGAGAAACTCTTTCCATCGAGTGAAAACACATTTGAAATGGAATTCTTTTTTATGGCCCCCACACAAGCAAACCCAAACGCTTACATTTAATCTGAGGTAATTGCGTGATGGCGTCGTGTATTCATCCGCCTCGCCATTACATGAGACAAGCGGGTGACATGTTGAAAAATAGTTCCTCAGCAGCGTTTCATTCCCCCCCCCCACAACTGTCTGCAGGGGGTCTATTTCCAAGACGTTTGAAAGAAACTATAATGTATCACTTATGACATCAAGTAGAGATTTTATTTGATCAGACCACATTGTTAGATACATTTTAGGGAAACACGTCAATTGGAGGAAAATAATATGCCATCTAACTGAAAGTGCATTAGTCGACTGCTTTCATTTGTCCATTAATTGTTATTTTGGGTTTTCTAGTCATTATCTGCACTATAGCCTTTTAAGGTAATGAACATGGCCATGCTAACATCATTTCACCAGCATAAACTTCTAATTTCATTCTCCTCTTCAATCACTAGACAGATTTGCATTAACTGCCATGCATATTGTATGTGTAGTGAATCCAGCTATCTCTAATGGATGGTAAAACCTCTTGACAATTCTAATTAGCCTAAATTCACAGCAATTACCATATGCCTATTTCTCTTTTGATCAGATCAAGCAGTGCTGAGGTTTTATATGTCAGGATGTAAAACACTTCATTCATGTTTCATGTTCTAATTACATTGTTTTAATTCATCTGCATGAAATTTTTCCAATTTTGCAACACCCAAAGTCACAAGTCAGCACATGTTTAGTGTAATTTCTCTCCTAAATACAGCAACTCTTGGAGATGCAATACAGAATGTGTTACAGATAGACTAAGAGATACATTTACAAAGTTCATTATTGCACAAATGTGTCGTTTGTGAAAAGGGTCCATCCATGTAGACTATGTATGGTAGACACAGTAGCAATAAATGTGATCATATAAACAATAGAGTAAAATAATCAATTGTTTGTCTTCATTGCTATAATGCAACATGTTTTAATACATTGAGTCCAAATAATGCCTTGTTTTATGGCATAGTCTGGCATAGGCCCATCTACCGTTAAGAGACCCTGATCTTCCAGATGCCCTTTAAAACACCCCCTTTGGTGCTTGTATTTCTGTTTTCAAGAACTATAGATGCTGTCTGCAGCACGGTGTGCAGTGACACAATAAAGGTCAAACTGATGGACAAATCAGTTCTGATGAACCATGCTGGTCTTCTCGTAAATGCTGATCTAGGTACAGGTTTCCTAACTTAAAATCTCAGATCATGCTTGGAGAAAACTACAAAACTGATCTCAGATCAGCAAATTTGTTAGGAAAGTCCAACCTTTAACCACATTTACAAGTGGACCATGAATAAAAGACAATTTTAAGCAATTGTGGGTAATTTCTTTGTCCTTTTTTTGGTACCTTAAAAAGCTTCCGACTTCTGATAAAGTGCATGTTACATTTTAATTTGACTTGGACAAACATGTAGACAAATGAAGCAATGGCTCATCAAATTTCATGAAATTCACATTGTATCACATAAAAAAAAAACATGAACTTTTGCAATATTCTTGTTGCCGTGTCAACATGCACTTGTTTCATGCAAACACAACTGGCACCATCTTGTAATCACTTCTCACTGTTCAAAATCGTCCCAATACTCTTAAATAGGGCAGTATTTGAGGGGATAACCATTTGTTTGGTCTAAAACCCCATTGGACGTTATCGAGTGCACCCATTGTATCCCACAATGCACTGCAATAACAAGTGTACAACCAATATACACTTAGAGAATACCCATGCTGATGATTTTTTTAATCATTTTGATTTTTTCAGTAATCCATATTACTGTACTCTCCTGGGGAAAGCTTAGAGGACAACAGGTTCTCTAATCTGAAGATATCAAACTAAATTAATTTTTAGTGGGGGAAAAAAAATCCCTTCACTCTCTCATTTACACATCATATTGCATTCAGTACCATTAACAGACTAGATGCATGCTACAAACCAGATAAAGATGGATTGGCAGGTTTTTCCCAGCAGCACAACATTCTCATTAATCTCAGAGATTCTCAGAAATCTTAACTTTTGTTATGATTTTAGATGATAGTTGTTCTAAAGTCATTTGTAGAATTTAAACAGTAATATTTTAGCTTAACATTAAACCATATTCATTGAAAACATCACATAATTTCTTATGCTTTGCAAAATTAATATTTTAAAATGTTCTGTAAAATGTATATTTTGAAATGATGAAGCACTACACCTTTGTATTATATTTTTGGGATTAAAATGCTTATCCATTTTAACTTGAAGCAACATGAACAGGAATAAACCAGAGCAAAACCAAATATGCTTTCTTGTTTAAATCTGCATAATTGTTCTGGTAAAATATATATTCAAATATGAGATTTTTTTTGTGTGAAGCCATCCCTACTATATTTATCTATAATTGTCCCTGGGTATATAACATATACATAAACTTTATGATGATATTTTTTGTGACACTGAAGCCATCCCTACTACATTTATCTATCATACACACACACACACACACACACACACACACACACACACACACATTATGTATGATTTAGACATTACATGAAATATACCAATTTAACTTAGGTTTTTACTTATAATGCAGGACAGATCAAAACTAGCACAAGATATGTTTGGTTGAAATACTATAATAATGTTCATTTTGATCCCTGCTTCAGACAAAGTTGTTTCACTAGATGTTATGGAAAGTTAGCTTATCCAATTTAATATTTTAATATTTAATCTTAACTATATGTATTTTATTAAATTGACATAAATAGTTATCTTTTGAAAACAAACAAACAAAGAAATAATCTCTAAAACAAGTACAACAGAATAACACATTGCCATGTGAAAGTGAAAAATGGTTGTGATACTATCAAAGACATATCATATTGATATTTTAATATGTACCATGGTATGATACTTTGGATGTGTTCACTGTATTGTCTGTGGTTTACCTGCAGACTTGTTTACACCCTGTACACACCTTCATGAAGACCTCCTTCATCGCTGACAAAAGATCAGATATATGCTGGTTTAATTTCATATCGTTCATAGATCAATATTTCTCTTCATCCAGCCTTATTTTTGTTCTCTTCTCTAAATATCATGTTTCTGCTTAACGAAGTGAGAATTGATATTTCAACATTGAAATGAAGTAATCTCCACCTTTGCCGTGTTGAGGGTAATGAACAATTTATTGGAACGAGCCCCAGCATCCTCAGGTCCTTCTACACCTGCACTGTGGAGAGCATCCTGACCGGCTGTATCACCGCCTGGTATGGAAACAGCACCGCTGGCAACCGCAGGGCTCTGCAAAGGGTCATGCGAACTGCCCGCCACATTGTTGGAGGTGAGCTTCCCTCCCTCCAGGATATCTACACCAGGCTGTGTACAAGGAAAGCCCGGAGGATCATCAATGATTCCAGCCACCCGTCCCACAGTCTGCTCTCTCTACTGCCCTCAGGGAGACGTCTCCGCAGCATCCGGTCCCGCACTAGCCGACTGAGGCATCGCTCTTTCACTCAGGCTATCAGGCCAATGAACTGTCAAAACTACACACCCTACAGCACACTCCCACTTTATGGTATGCTATGCACTGCACTTTAACACAGTTTAACTGGACTACACACACACACTGCACTAATACAACAACATATCTACTACCACTGGATACCATCCAATGCACATTCATGACACTACATATCCGGCTTATGTATAATCTGTTGCACCTTCACATATTATTGTGTGTACATATGTGTAACCCCCATAGGGTGTATAATGTGTATTGATAACGGGTCTGTGTGTACTGAGTATATGTATTTTGCAGGCTGTCCTGCCTGAGTGAACTGTAAGTATGAACTCGTCGGAGCGGACCATGTCTCGAACCCGGGATTCCGGTGTAAAACCTCGCTCCCCTGACCTCAAAAAGAGGCGGGCGCTCTAATGTCTTCAAGGAACGCCAAAGGCTAGTTTCCTTCAGCCTCTGAACCAAGCTTATGTGTTTTGTTTCAGTCTTGTTTTGCTAGCGCCCTCCTCCCGCGCTGGATCCCGGGCGCCTGAAGCAAGAACGAGTTGTGGTTTGGACCCGGGAGGGGTTGAGGTCAGGAGAGTGAGGTTTTACACACGGATGCCCTTACTGGCATAAAAGCTACATCCGTTACACTCACCCCCCTAAACCTCATTGCTCCCATCCGGCACTCAGTCAAAAAGACGCAGCACCAATGTAACCCCCCGGGTCCACACTGTATTTTTTATTGCCACAACTCATCGGAGCGAATATTTATTGGTCTCTATGGAACCCGGGAGGGGGTTACATATATGATTCCTGCATGGAGGCAAAGGGCGCTCTAACAAGGAATTAGCCAAAGGCTACAGCTTTTTAAACTCTACGTGACAATAAAAGTCGCTAGAGCATATTAAGCCAAGAAATCTTTTTGAGGTCAGGATTTAAAGAGTGAGACTTTTGTTTAGTACACACTGATGTTTGTAAGCTGAAGACCTTACTGGCATAGCAATAATAATACATCCGTTAAGAAGTTATAAGAAAATAAAAAAAGTAAAAAATTAAAAACTTAATTTTTATTTGCAAGTTTTTGCTCATATTTTTTAAGTAAAATTTAAATTAAGTAAATCATCACCAAACACCTACTATTTAAAATAGTTGGTATACGTGGCAGGTGACTGGAGATTTAACACTAATCATTTTAGAAGAGAAAAAGGCTTTACTGAGATGCGCATGACAATCACGTCCCTCATGCTATATATATCATGGGAGAGGGCAGCTCTTCTTGCCTGTTAACTATAATCAAACATAGTGAAATGCAAAAGATGAGGAAGACCTATGATTAAGCCATGTGGGTGGTGCCTAAGTAAATTAAATCCTTCAGGTAAAACTTATGTGTTTTGTTTCTTCAAAAAAATTGCGAATGAACCCCTATTTTTTTTTTACAGACGGAGCTCTGATTTAAGCTGTAAGGTTTAAAGCAGTTAATTTTCTTAAATTTGCGATCAAACAGTTACATCTCACTTTTCTGACTATCACCAGCACAAGTGCCTTGGGCTCAAATAACACATAAGTTACCAAACTGATCTTGTTCTCCACAGAAACAATTTACAATAAAGTTCATCAGACTACATGCAAAAAAACACCTGAATAAGTATGTTTCCAGTGAAATACTATAAGACTGCATGTATTTTGACTTGCCGCGAAAGTACACATTCTACATTATGTAATCTAGAAATACATAGTTTGCAACAGCTTCTTCAAGATACATATTTGTATTTTAACAAGAAATACAACCATAGTTTCCCAACCATGTACCTGAGATGTCCACTTTGTGTATATATACCAACACTGTGAATATTGTCTAGGGTGAAGTGTTAAATACCGTAAAAAATGTAAAATTGACTGTTTAATAGCAAGTTGGCATATTTTTTAAGATTATTAGAGACCCTGAGATCTAAAATGGTGAAAGAAATGACTGTTCATTCGATATGGAAGAAAGAAAAAAACTCTTTACTGCGGGTAAGCTATATTTCACTCCTCATAGCAGAAATAAAAATCCTAGAAAAGGGTTGGGTAAACGCTGGAGTCTATAGATTTATATGTTGGCTCAAAAAAAGTTTCAATGGTGATACTTGGATAGAGTGAGCTCACCTCCAACAATATGGTGGGCAAATCAAAAAATACTTTTTTTGATTCAAAGTGACCTTAAAATGCTTATTCCAGACAATGCAGAAACAATTTACCAATTAGCTAATGCTTGTGCATTATAAATTGTGCAAAAAAACACATTTAATATAATACACACATACTATATTGTTTATTTTTTTTATTGCATCTATAATGTTACGACAAAAGAAATATTGGACACCGATTATACTAACCTGATATAACTTTGCAACAATCAGATCTAGCGTTGGAGATACTTCGAAGATGCCCTACCGAGGTGAACAACAACTGTACGGATAATCATGGAGGCAAAAGAAACACCGCGGGAAACGGCCTGGAATCCGAGACTGTATATATACATATAGCTCACAGCTATCGGTATTGATAGCATGTTACTGGGGAGAACAACGGTGCCAGTGGAAGTTTAGAGCCAAGATCGGGGTGTGGGTGTAACATCTTTTGGAGAATGGCACGCCGTCGGTGAAGGCTGTCAAGGTTCTGGCTTTCAGATGGCAGAAGTCAGACCTTTGGCTCAATCCATCGGACGTCTCCCGCATCAAGAGCACGCTTTCAAGATTCGGGTGGCTGGTGAGATGTTTCACCTCACTGTCCCTCTGGGGAACGGAGCAGGCTCTTCATCAACCAATTATGACCAACCAGTGGCTATACAAATAAATTGCCTTGCCTTGAGTATGACTTGCCTTGCCTTGCCTTGCCTTGCCTTGCCTTGCCTTGCCATTGAGTTAACAAGAAATGGTGTAACCCATGAATATCTCCATTGATACAACTTCGTTCCTGCTACTCTGCCTCATTTCAGTCGACGTTAGGAAGATCTGCTCATTATGTGCTTTTATCTAGCCCGTTTTATCTGCCCCGGGAGTTTTTCAATCGTTTCTCTGCTGTTTACATCCCACCACAGGCATACTAGCTTCTTTGTGCACCACGATGAGCTGAGCGGCTATCTACCACAATAAAACCACTTTTGACGCTGGACACCCTACACTAACCTGTGGGGGACTTTAACAAGAGCCAAACTCACTTTATCCACATGCCAAACTTTCACCAACGTGGCCACTGGAGATACTTCGGAGCAACGAGGTAGAGGAACAAACACTGGATCTGAATAATTGCTCCTAGGAGGCAAAAGTTTAAAAAACCACCGCGGGAAACGCGCTGGAATACCGGCTTTTGGCAAATCAGACCATGAGGGCTCACAGTCCATTTTCATCACCGGAATATAAACAAAGGATCGTCGCTAATGTCCAACCCCCGGTGGAAGAGAAGTGGTGCAGGGATCTTAGAGCCACTCTGATATAGTTTCTACAGGTGGCTCTTGATTACGTCGACTGGGACATGTTAAGGGACAGTAACATCTTTTGTTTGACTGAAACATGGCTCACGCCTGGTCCCGGAGTTCACGGATGTAAGCATTACGTCTGATAGACTTTTTGTCAACATGCTATGGACACCGAAAGCCACTGAAACCGAGGCCGGTAAAAAAAGGTGGTGGAGTTTGTTTCATCATTTCATCGGAGGACGAGGTTCGGAGGGAATTTATTGGAGAGTGAATGATTATTTTACTTTCTTTTAAGGTAAAGCAGCAGGAATTACCAAGGGTATGAAATGTGACCGCTTACACTGAATAAACTTGCCTGATCAGCTTGCCTTGCCTTGCCTTGCCTCCATCTTTAATGTCCCTTGCTTGCCTTGCCTTAACACCTCAGAAATGGTGTAACCAGGAATATCTCCATTCTGTCGCGTTTTCGCCTCATCTGGAAATCTGTTCATCCCTGTCTGAACGTAAACCCGTTTTATCTGCCCCGGGAGTTTTCATCAATGACTATCGTTTGCTGTTTCACATCCCACCACAGGCAGACACTAGCTTGGCTTTGTCAAAGGTTTTTCCACGATGAGCTGAGCGGACATTTAATAGAAACACATTTGCACCCTGACGCCTGCCTCTCCATCATTGTGGGGGACTTTTAACAAAGCCAAACTACCCAAGAAGGTCTGCCAAAGTTTGCCTTCGCCCAAATATCCTGTCCAACTAGAGGACCGAATACACTGGTCATTGCTACACTGTTTAAAAATGCCATCTCTACAAAGCCTGCCCTGCACTCTTCCCTACCGGCTTCACATTGACAGAAAATCGGACCATGCCGCCATTTTCCTCACACCGGAATATAAACAAGGATCGTTCAGGAACCCCCGGTGGAGAGAGAAGTGGTGCGCTGGTTCACTCTGAAGCTATGCTACAGGTGGCTCTTGATTACGTTGACTGGGACATAGCTCCGGGCAGCTTTCTGACGTCAGCGATTCACGGATACAGTCCCCACTAAACTAGCTGTCAAATTCAAGCTCGGCCTAAACACTTCACTCTGTGACTGGATTAACCGAGCAAGCTTCCTCTGAAACGGCAACTCAAGATCAGCGCGTCGGAGGAGTCGGCCAGTCACCTCGGAGGGAACTAAGGAGAGTGAATACGTAAGGAAAGCAGCAGCCCCACTGATGGGATTACTGACCGCGTTCTGAGGTCCTGCGGATGTCCTGAGCCCCCTGCTGGTTTGTTTACTTCCATCTATACAATGACTGCGTGTCCTCTCACAGCTCCCCTTGCTACATTTGCTGATGATACTGTGGTTCCAACCTTTTGGTCCTCATTTCCAACAAATGAGACTGCATCTTGGATGAGGTAGAGAGACTTACATCATCATCCCAGGACAACTGTCTCTCTCTGAACGTGAGCAAAACTAAGAGCTGATGGTAGTAAACCCTCTTCAGGCAAGAGATGCAGCGGCCCTACACCCCGTTTTTGCCCTCAGTGGGACACCTGTGGAAAGAGGGTGCGCAGCTTCAAATACCTCGGTGAGAGACTTTTAAAGAAACAACATCTGCCGAGGACCTCCATCCCTGACTGCACACATTCTTTGTTACCCTCACTCAGTTTGCCTATCGCCCAAAAAGCCAGGCAAAGACTGTACCATCTGCGACAGCTGATGAAATTCAGGGTCTCGCCAACATCTCTCTGAAAGGCCCTGCACTTCTTCCCTCAGCGACCATAGAAATTGTATTGACATCTCACTTTTCACATTAACGCCACAAACAGGACTGCAAAGCTCTGCAGAATTCGTGCACTTAGCTGACAATGTCAGGTCTGCTCTCCCCTGACTATGCAGGACAGCTTACCTCAACAATACTACAGTCCCCACTAAACTAGCTGTCAAACTCTAAGACCTCGGCTGTCAAAATCACTTCACTCTCAAATCACCCCGGTAACCATCTTTTCTTTTTCAAGACTGCCATCCTCACCGGCACGCACTTCAGGAGCATGACCTCAAGTGGTGAAAAACTGAGGAGTTCACCTCCAACTCAATCACCCTGATGAGGAGCCCCACATGGCTGTTCTTGAGCCCCTCAGGCTCTACTCTCAGGCTCCTACACACAACTGCGTGTCTCTCACATACTTCTATTGTTACATTTGCTGATCAGTTTAATACTGTGGTTCTGGTCCTCATTTCCAACAATGATTCATCCTTAGACTGCATACATTGCTACTATGAGTGTAGACCCGGTACAACCTGTTTGCACATTCCTTACATCATGGTGCACATCCCAGGACAACTGTCTCTCTCTGAACGTGAGCAAAACTAAATTTAGCTGATGGTAGTCCACTTCAGGAAGAGACAGCATGCCCTACACCCCTCTGTATTGATCAGTGGGACACCTGTGGAAAGAGGGTGCGCAGCTTCAAATACCTCGGTGTAAACATTTCATTGCACACCTGACTTACTCTGCACACATTTTCTCAAACACAGGTCAAGAAATTCAGGCAAAGTCTTACCTATATTATATATACTGCGACAGTGATGGAATTTTTTTTGCACTGTCCATTGAGCGGACCAGTCCTGATTCACATTTCATCCTGAAAACTTTTATATCCTGTATAATCAGCGACTGTGACAAATAAATAGAAACCTTGAGATTGACATCTCACTTTGGTATAGTAACGCCACAAATCAGGACAAAAGCAAAGCCATGCAGAGATTCGTGCACTTAGCTGAGAGCCTAACAACAAAAGCAAAAACATCTCGAAAACAGCTCTCCCCTCTCTGCAGGACATCTACTTATTTATTCATGCAAACGCTGCAAGTGCATGATGGGAAAACGGGAGCTGTCAAAATCATCAAGGTCAAATCACCCCGGTAACCATCTTTTCTTTTTTAAACCATTTGGCACGTAAAAATCAGGAGCATTGGCAAAAACTGAGAGTGAGGAGGAGCTTCTTAAGATCAGGCCATCAGGCTCCTAAATCAGTCTCATATCATTTACAAACTACAAGTTTAATAAACTGTAAAACATTCATCCTTCTCCATCCGCATTGCTACTATGTGTACATACGGTACAACCTGTTTGCACATTCCTCTGCACATCCCTGTTTATATTTTATTTATTAAGTCCACAGCATGCTGTATTGCAACATTTTGCCTGAATTTAAATTAATGTAGAACATTTTACTCATTTTCTTTTATTTTCTTACCTATATTATATATTCGTGTCTATGTTGAATTTTTTTTGCACTGTATTTAGCGGACCAGTCCTGATAAATCACATTTCACTTTTTATCTGTATATTGTGACAAATAAAAGAACCTTGAGATGTCACAAAAGAGCCATTTACTTAACCTAAATAACAACAAAAGCAAAAACCTCGAAGGGTCCCCCCTTGACAGCAAACAACAAACTTCACCTACTTCCCACCCACACCCCGATTTTCTAAATGCCCAAGCACCGTTGTTCTCCCCATGATGGGAACAACGGGAACCGATGTTGATATTTTCTTAAACCATATTTGTAAAAATAACAATTACAAGCCTCCTCCAAATATACTTAAGATCGTACAGTTTTGGGTAAGTCTACAAGCTTAAATCTTCGAAGTAAATGATATTGAATTTACTATTTTATATTCTTGCAGCTGCAAATTACATTGACAATAAAAAAATGTAGAAATTACATGTATTTGTGTAGTATTTACTTAACCACAAAATCATTTTTATCAGTGTATTCTTTCCTCACTAAATGCCACGAAGGGTCCCCCCTTGACAGCCTTCACCTGCCATTCTCCCACCCACACCCCGATCTTCTCTAAACTGGCACCGTTGTTCTCCCCATATAATGAAAACCGATAGCCTCCTCCACCACCAAATCCGTACATTGCATTTTTTATAGGGTTTCGAAGTAAATGATCTGAAAGTTATCATCAGAGCAATTTAAATTGACAATAAAAAAATATATATATGTATAGTATATTAAATGTCCCTTGCATAATAATTTGTAAAATTATTAAGCATTTTTTATCGTTTTGAGGTCATTTTGAATTTATTTTTATTTTCTTACTAAAGTATAACCATTGAAACTATAAATCTATAGAAGTGCTTCCCAACCCTTTTTCTGGAGGCTTACCTGCAGTAAATATTTGTAGATTTCTTCTTTATCTAACCCTTTCATTTCAGGTCTCAGAGTCTCTATTAAACGCAATCAGCAGTATTTAACAGATATGTGTTTGATCGCACTGCTGCTTAAATAGAGCTCCAAAGGGGGCAGAAGGTACCATTACAAATGATTTAATTTGCTTAGGCAACACCCATTTAATTAGCATATTTTGCATTAGGCAACTATGTGACAAGAAGAGCTGCACGATATATATTGAATGTGATTGATATGCGCATCTCTTCAGTAAAGCCGGTTCTGTGATTAGTGTTAAATCTCCATCACCTGCTTTCCTACCCAGTAGACGGAGCAGCAGTTAATACACAGAGCCGTAGTTCACTGACAAACTACTCAACTCGCGCTCATAATCACAGATGAATCGCCTTCGATAATGAACGTGATATTGCGTAGCTAGTCAGTGAACTACGGCTCTGTGTATTAAATGCTGCTCCATCTGAAAGCAGGTGATGGAGATTTACTGACGAGATAAACATGACTATCGCGAGGAATATATCGTGCAGCACTAAGGGAACAAGTTTTGTGTTTCCCATCAAATACGGTGGAAAAATATCTGTTTATTGGCCCTGATCTTGAGTTTCTTGGCTCTCAGTGCTCACAGAGACAATCTGTCAAACATATGCATTTTCAAGCTAGTTGTATAATTAACCGGTGATTTATTCAGACTATCCACGTAAAACAAAATGTTTTGCTAACATCACGGGTACGGTGATAACGCTTAACGGCACAGATTTGATTACATATTTAAACTGTGATATGATGTCCATGTAAACCCTCTGTTCTGTGGTTTGTGCTGGTTTGCGAATGTAAAATTTCCCCAGCGAATGTAAAATTAATCCCCAGAAAACAAATGTTATAGTAGCATATTTTTAACACTTATCCTTTCTAATTTAAGTCAATTCTAATTTAAAATAATCTAGTCGGTTAACGGTTAATAATCGACTAACGAGCATCAGCTCTAGGTTAGGAAAAATAACCGAAATTAACATCCTTAATTTTAATCATTTGATGCTGATGATCACTGTGTATTTACAACATTCACAAATTCAAACCTGCTTTCGTGTTTGTTTGGCGCTGATCCAAAAATAAATGCGCTCTGTGTTTTTTAGCCTTATTTCACAATGATTTGGTTTTCAACCACATCAAATTTAGTTTCAGACATTTAAATGAATTACTAGCTAAAATAATTTTGTTAAATAGTACACACTGATGTTTGTAAGTTTGTTAAATGTGGTGTGTATGTAAAGCAGCAATACTAATAATAATCCATTAAAATCCAATGATAATAATCCAATGATAATAATCCAATTAAAAACTCATCACCAAACAGCAATGACTTGGACATTCATTATATTGACAAAGGTTCTGGGACACCCCCTTCTTTAGAAGAGAAAAAGGCACTTCCAAACTGTGGCAACAAAGACATCCATCACGTCCCTCAATTCTGCAGCTGACCACCAACCCACACTGACCTGTCTCTACCTCAAAGTGATGATGTTACTGACCATTTCCTTGTATCGTGCATGCTGCATATTACTGAAAATAACTAAAAGGCTCCGCGTTATCGTCCAGGCAGAACTATTGTTCCAGCCACTATAGACAGATTCACCAATAACCTGCCTGATTTATCTCAACTGCTCTGTGTACCCATAACTACAGATGATCTAGACACAATTACTAGCAAAGTGGGAACTATCTTCTCTAATACGTTAGAAACTGTTGCCCCCATCAAATTAAAAAAGGTTAGAGAAAAAACGTGCTGCGCCATGGTACAACAGTTAAACCAATTCTCTCAAGAAAGAAACTCGTAATCTTGAGCGCAAATGGAGAAAAACTAACTTGGAAGTCTTTAGAATTGCGTGGAAAAACAGTATGTCCAGCTATAGACAGGCTCTAAAAACTGCAAGAACCGAGTATATCCGCAAACTCATAGATAATCACCAAAACAATCCAAGGTTTTTATTTAGCACATGTGGCTAGATTAACAAATAAACAGATGTTACCCGATCTAAATATTCCCTCACAGTTTAATAGCAATGACTTTATGAATTACTTCACTGATAAAATAGATAACATCAGAAATACAATAATAAATGTAGATTCTACAGCGTCTTGGAACGCCAGTGAAGTAGCTACATAAATAATAGTTTGACATCCAAATACATTTTGTCAAATGAGAAACTCGACTTTGGTTTCAGTTTCATTTTCATTTTAGTCTAAATTCGTTTTGGCTTGTCATTTATAGCTAGCTTCTTATATTTTTATTTATTGTTCTTTTCTAAATACTGTTAAATTGATAGGATTTGTTGTGGAGTGAGGGGAACTAAAATGGCCTGGCTGTTTACAGTGTTGATGATAATGTTTGTGATTGTGGTGAAATGCAGTTATTGCCGGGGTTTTGCCACTGTCTGGTTGATCACACCCCTAAGTAATTGTGTTATTGCATAATAGTTAGGGGAATGTACAGTCTTATCTCATGTTTATGCGTAGGTATTAATACATAACATTTACTAGCACAAAACGTACATTTTTGTATGCTTTTTTATGCTAAAACGTACAATTTAGACTTATATCAATGTTTAAAATGTACACATCAATATGTATTTTTAGTTAAAAAACGTAAAAATATTAACGTATCTATTATATCATTAAGATATTCGTATCAATGCATTTTTATAATTTTATGAATACGCTATTTAGATTTTTAGGCCCCTTACCCCAAACCTAAACCTACCAATTGTACAGCGAATTAGCATTTTAATCATTTTGTTAATAAGCAATTTAGATTTTATACCCCTTAATCTACCCCCAAACCTAAACCTACCAATTGTATAGCGAATATAAAAGGATATAAAACGCAATTTACCGAGATATGCAGTAAAATAACCGTTTTAGTAACAATTTAGCATTAAAAATGTTTTTATATTCGCTAATCCCACTCCTACATCTAAAACTAAACATAGCTATTTCTGTACAGTATCAGAAAAAAACATGACAGACAGATAAATGCAATTACAATCATTTATTGCAAAATTATCCAAATTATTTTCCTAATCCTCTCGCTCAGTGAACTGGTGAAGGCCGCACGTGCTTGGCTGCTTGCATCATTCAAACATAACTCGCCAGAAACACGGCATGTCGCAATCTGTGATAAATGCAGGCGAGAGCCAATGAGCGTTCGATTATCCTGCCGTGAAACATGTCGTTTGAAGCGGCAACATTTGAATTCGTAACGAGCACGTCAGTTGGCGCGGGCTTTACAGTTTATGGTCACTGCAGATAACTTGCTGTTCGGGACGGAGATGAAGATCGTCGAATGAAGGCTTGGATTTGTTCCTCGCAGTTGTATGGATTACAGCACACAAATAAAATTGTTTCATGTAATTATGTTGCGGTTTTGGTGTTTTTTTTATAGTTCTATTGTCAGTCACAGCATGTCGGAGAAAACGCTTTTTGTGGCCATGGCAAACATAAGTAAAGGTTAATCGATTTCAAATATTTATTTTAAGGTTGAAAGTGAAGTCTTGGTTAACATTATGTAGGCCTTTTATTGGAAATTAACTGGCAGCAGAAACCACACAACAAAAATGTTATAATTTTATATAGTAAACGAGTAACAATTAATTGCAAATGATGCAATTATTGCAAGGCAATTAATATGAAAACTAAAAACAACAAATAAAATTAATCCCGCAATTTCAATATTCATAAGGATTCATTTTTAGAGATTGATATCTCAGTATTGTACATTTTAGTGCCTGTAAAAACGTAAGTAAATGTACGTTTTATAGAACCACATTTTACGTAAAATACATACGAATTATGAGATCACGGTTAATATGAAGGAATATTTATTTTGGATTTTTCATAGGTTTAACCTATATTTTAAATTACGCATTGTATTTTGTGTTTTCAGATTACAGTAGATAATGTCTTGGAAAGTTACTAGTTTTCTACATCCTTTTCTTGCAGTGTAACTTACCAAACTGATTAACAATCACAGGAACAAGATGTATCAAATGAACAATTATTATGGTTTTTAAATTGAATAATTGCAAATAGCAGCTAACTTAATGTGATGTGTGTACAGGTAGGCATCTTAGGTTTCCTCTTCTTGAGTAAAGTAGATGGAAAATGCGTGACTTTAATATTTTGAGTAACTTGCTGAAAGTTGCCAAATAAATAAATAGCTAAATTTGTTGCTAGGTGCTTTTGGAAGAAAAAAAAAAAGTTGCTAGGGTAGTGTGAAAAGTTGCAAAATTTAACAAAATTGCCAAGTTGGCAACACTGCTTATGCTGTTCTTAGACAGGATACATATTTTTACACGGATTAAAAATATTTACTTGCCAAATTTGTATATTTTAGAAAATTTCCAAACTTTGTGGAGAAGCTCACCAACACCGCTGACAACCGTCTTCTCTTCTGAGTTTTTTTTTTTTTTTTTTTTTTTTTTTTTTAAGTTGAGAGGACAAATGCTCTAGTTCGGTCAACTTACAACTAGTTGAGACATTAAAAATCTGAAACTAAAAGTGGTCAACAAATCACTGAAACCACTAAACTGCCATTTTTTTTTACTGCGTAATCGTAAGACGTCATATGAAACCATCGTTGTTAATACATTATTAAATAGAGATAAACTTAGGTCTACAGACATGGCTCAAGTAATGCTTTTATTAAATGTCACAGTAAAAACATGTGAAATTCAATTGCCATTCAATTCGATTGTTTGATACATTTCTTTGAGGTTGACTGTTTGCAGTAGTCGTTTCTTTAAGTGATGGATTTGAGCTTTTCCACGGTCACCTGTGGTATCAGTTGGTTTATTGTGGGATAGTTGACATTGGTGAGAACGGTTGATTAACCTGGATTGGTAAACATGAATCCAATGCAGTCAATATCTAAACCACATCTTCCTTCAACTCCCAAACAAAATCCAGAGCCGATATTAATGGGATATTCTGTTTTTAAGCCCCAGCTCGTCATCTTTGCAAAAAATTGTACACCCTGGTTGGTCGTGAATTTGATGGCTCCAAGACGTGTTCCTTCTCCGTTCCCCCAGAGGGACAGTGAGGTGAAACACTCACCAGGCTTGAAAGTGTACTCTTGATACGGTCCAGCTGGATCGCCAAAGGTCTCACTTCTGCCATCTGAAAGCCAAACCTTGACAGCCTTCACCTGCCATTCTCCCACCCACACCCCGATCTTCTCTAAACTGGCACCGTTGTTCACCCCAGTAAATGAAAATGGGCCGCCTCCTCCTCCACCAATCATCTGTACAGATGTTGGGTAGGGCATCTTCGAAGTAAATAGATCTGAAGGTTGTATCACAGAGCAATATTAACATTGGCAATAAAAAAACACAGAATATTACACAACCCTTGAACACTATTTTTTTTTATCGTTTTAAAGTCAATTAAAATGTATTTTCTTTCTAAATCACAATTGAAACTATATAAGTGCTTCCCAACCCTTTTTCTGGAGGCTTCCCCGCAGTAAATATTTATTTATTCCGTATTGAACCCTTTCATTGCAGGCCTCAGAGTCTCTATTAAACTCAATCAGCGGTATTTGACAGACAATATTCACTGTTGGCATGCATCTAGGTACATGGTTGGGAAACATGGCTGTCTTGTTAAAAAGTATAAGACGTTGTAAACTATGAATTACATCTTAAGTGCTCGTCACTGGAAACATACTTACACCTGGATGTAGTCTGATTAACTTTTTCTCAAGATCAGCTCCTCTGGTGATAGTCAGAAAAGTGAGATGTGTTTGATCGCACTGCTGCTTAAATAGAGCTCCAAAGGGGGCAGAAGGTACCAGGATTTAATTTACTTAGGCTCCACCCATTTAATTAGCATCTTTTGCGTTTCACAACAGGCAAGAAGAGCTGCATGATATATATATAGCATGTGATTTTCATGCGCATCTCTTCAGTAAAGCCGGTTCTGTGATTAGTGTTAAATCTCCATCACCTGCTATACCAAGTAGACGGAGCAGCAGTTAATTCACATATGTTTATTTTGTTTACTGGCATTTTACTTACCAAGCAAGACAGATCATCAAGAAAAAATAGGACTAATTATGAAAACTAATAATGAGCATATAATTGTTGCAATATATCGTGGCATCACAAGAATCTCAAAGGGTGAAATATATAAACCTTATAACAATGTTCCACTTCAAATCTACAAAAAAGTCCAATTTCCATCTTACATTTGCATACAGATCTGCACTTTTGTACTTATTTTTTATAACAAGAGAGACTTGGCTTTGTTCATGTTAATGTCAGGCTCAAGTTATTCTTACATATTTATAATGAACAAAAAAAAGGACAATAATATGTATGCTGCTGTTGAAATGCAACACAACTGACTTGGGAAATGGTTTGTTACTGCTTCAAGGTGATCTGCAGCTCTAACTAGTCTGAATAAATCACCGGTTAATTATACAACTAGCTTGAAAATGCATATGTTTAACAGATTGTCTATGTGAGCACTGAGAGCCAAGAAACTCAAGCTCAGGGACAATAAACAGATATTTTTCCACCGTATTTGATGGGAAACACAAAACTTGTTCCCTTGGTGCTGCACGATATATTCCTCGCGATAGTCATGTGCATCTCGTCAGTAAAGCCGGTTCTGTGATTAGCAGTAAATCTCCATCACCTGCTTTCAGATGGAGCAGCATTTAATACACAGAGCCGTAGTTCACTGACAAGCTATGCAATATCACGTTCATTATCGAAGGCGATTCATCTGTGATTATGAGCGCGAGTTGAGTAGTTTGTCAGTGAACTACGGCTCTGTGTATTAACTGCTGCTCCGTCTACTGGGTAGGAAAGCAGGTGATGGAGATTTAACACTAATCACAGAACCGGCATTACTGAAGAGATGCGCATGACAATCACATTCAATATATATCGTGCAGCTCTTCTTGTCACATAGTTGCCTAATGCAAAAGATGCTAATTAAATGGGTGTTGCCTAAGCAAATTAAATCATTTGTAATTGTACCTTCTGCCCCCTTTGGAGCTCTATTTAAGCAGCAGTGCGATCAAACACATCTCACTTTTCTGACTATCACCAGAGGAGCTGATCTTGAGAAAAAGTTCATCAGACTACAGCCACGTGTAAGTATGTTTCCAGTGACGAGCACTTAAGAAGTAATTCATAGTTTACAGCTTCTTCTACTTTTTAACAAGACAGCCATGTTTCCCAACCATGTAGATGCATACCAACAGTGAATATTGTCTGTTAAATACCGCTGATTGAGTTTAATAGAGACTCTGAGGCCTGCAATGAAAGGGTTCAATACGGAATAAATAAATATTTACTGCGGGGAAGCCTCCAGAAAAAGGGTTGGGAAACGCTTCTATAGATTTATATAGTTTCAATGGTGATACTTTAGAGAGAAAATAAGAATAAATTCAAAGTGACCTTAAAATGCTTATTAATTTTACCAATTATAATGCAAGTGACATTTAATATAATATACTATATTGTTTATTTGTTTTATTGCCAATGTTAATATAGCTCTGATATTACTTTCAGATCTATTTACTTCGAAGATGCCCTACCCAACAACTGTACGGATAATTGGTGGTGGAGGAGGCTATCGGTTTTCATTTACTGGGGAGAACAACGGTGCCAGTTTAGAGAAGATCGGGGTGTGGGTGGGAGAATGGCAGGTGAAGGCTGTCAAGGTTTGGCTTTCAGATGGCAGAAGTCAGACCTTTGGCAATCCAGCCGGACCGCATCAAGAGCACGCTTTCAAGCCTGGTGAGTGTTTCACCTCACTGTCCCTCTGGGGGAACGGAGCAGGAACACGTCTTGGAGCCATCAAATTCAAGACCAACCAGGGTGGACAATTTTTTGCAAAGATGACGAGCTGGGGCTTAAAAACCGAATATCCCATTGATGTCGGCTCTGGGTTTTGTTTGGGAGTTGAAGGAAGATCTGGTTCAGATATTGACAGCATGGGATTCATGTTTCTCAATGCAGTTCAATCAACAGTTCTCACCAATGTCAATTATCCCACAATAAACCAACTGATACCACAGGTGACCGTGGAAGAGATCAAATCCATCACTTTCAAAAACGACTCCTCTGTCGAGCAACCGCAAACAATCGAATCCTCAAAGAAAGTGACCAAAAAATCTTCATGGTCGATGAGTAACAGCTTCACGGCAACATTTAAACTGGAAGTGAAGGCAGGGATTCCAGAGGTTATAGAAGTTTCTACAGGATTCACTTTCAGTGTAGGAACAGTAAGCACTCATAGTCTGGAGGAAACGGATGAGAGAACCAAAACTCTGTCTAACACCATAAAAGTGCCGCCTAAAAAGAAGGTGCATGTTTGCATCACCATCGGCAGAGCCACGTTTGACATGCCTTACACTGGCACAGTGAAGATCACTTGCAAGAACGGCAGTGTGCTTCAGTATGAAACCAAGGGCCAATACAAAGGTGTCACTTACACTGAGATCAAAACGAATATTCAAGAATCTGATCTGTGATCTGTTGAGATTGTCTTTGCTGGTAAAATCAGATAATGTAACCGTTGTTTTACATTTAACTTTTGTCTGCGCTTTTCTTCCTCTGGTCCAAATGGTTTGCTGTACTTCACATAAGAATTTCAAACGCATTTACTGTGACATTTAATAAAAGCATTGCATGAGCCCTGTGTGTCCGTGTATAACTTTCTCTATTTAATATTGTTGGTTTGTGTACAACAATGGTTTCATTGAAAGTATTATGATTACACCGTAAACATATTTAGTTTTCAATGAATTTTTTTTTGTTGACTCATTCAGTTTCTGAATTTGTACATTCAACTTAATTAAGCTTTCACGGTCTCAACTAGATGTAAGTTAACTTTGCATATGTAAGACATATTTTAGGATGTTTGCTAATCTACAATACGTCTCCTGTCAGATGTCAAACAGACATTTATTAGAATGCATATAAAACTGCTTCGGAGACCCTTATCAAATTACTAGACCGATGTTTTCCAGATCTTTAGCAGACGTCTTACAGATTTACATGTGCTGTCTGGGTAGTTGAGATGCAGAAAAAAATTAGGTAGGCTAATACTTAAAGCTTGGAAGTGCTGGGAAAAGTTGTGTGAAGCATTTAAAAACAGAAAACAGACCCTTTCTGCCACAAGTTGTTCCTGTAATTATGTTAAATCCATGGTGAATGGTGGAGATTTGTATTTATTGAACAATGTTCTCTTTCATAGGTAACTCAACACTGCGTTGAATGCTTCGGGAACGCCCACTGCGTGACCGAGTCTGAACCCATATAGAATCACGCCAATTCATTGGCTGATGGCGCGAAGCCGTCTCTGACGCAATGACGTCGTCAGGTCATACTAGCGAACGCGCCATCCACTCCTCAGATTTCTCTGCCTTCACGAAGCGGTCACATTACCCTTCGTTGTTGCGATTTCTGACCCAACTTACCTTTTTGCGATCATCCATCTGCACTTTGGCGACTGCCTCAGTGGAACTTTGTTCTCCTCGCGGTGAAGTGCCATGGAGTTTCGCCGCTGTCAACCGCCCTGCGCGCGATTCATCGATGTTGAGTGAGAGATGGTTCTCCTGACACCATTTAGTCAGGGTACTCACCTCCTCTCTGTGGGCCGTCTCATCGTTGTCGGTGATCAGGCCTATCACCGTTGTGTCATCGGCAAATTTGACGATGACATTGGAGCTGTGTGTTGCTGTACAGTCGTGTGTGTACAGGGAGTACAGGAGTGGGCTGAGGACGCAGCCTTGAGGAGCACCAGTGTTGAGGATCGGGGGAGATTATGTGTTGTTGCCCATTCTGACCACCTGACTTCTGCCTGTCAGGAAGTCCAGGATCCAGCTGCACAGAGATCTGTTCAGTCCTAGAGTCTGGAGCTTCGCAACCAGTGTGGCAGGCACTATGGTGTTAAATGCCGAACTATAATCCACGAACAGCATCCTCACATAGGTGTTCTTATTTTCCAGATGGGAGAGAGCAGTGTGTAGGGTGAAGGCAATAGCATCGTCTGTGGAACGGTTACTGCGGTATGCAAATTGTAGTGGGTCCAGTGAAGCAGGCAGCACAGAGCAGATGTGTTCTCTGACAAGCTTCTCAAAACACATGCTGAAGATGGGGGTCAGAGCAACGGGCCTCCAGTCATTCAAGCATGTGATTTTATTTTTCTGGGCACAATGGTGGATTTTTTGAAGCATGCGGGAACCACAGACAGAGAGAGGGACAGATTGAAAATGTCTGTAAAACCCCCGGCTAGCTGGAAAGCGCATGCTTTGAGCACATGGCCTGGTATACCATCTGGGCCTACGGCTTTACGGATGTTCACCCGTTTGAAGGATCGGGTTACATCCGTGACAGAAAGCGTGAGTGGACTCACCTCTTCTGCAGCAGCCGCAGCAGCGCTCTCTGTGTGGGCGGTGGTGTCAGCCTCGAACCGAGCATAAAAAGTGTTGAGCTCGTCCGGTAGAGAGGTGGCAATGTTCACAGTAGCTGGTTTATTCCCTTTAAAGCCTGTGATGTTGTTAATGCCCTGCCACATGCTTCTTGGATTATTGTTGTTGAAAAGTTCTTCAACTTTGTTTTTATATGTTCGTTTGGCTGCTTTGATGGATCTCCTGAGATCGTAACTGGCTTGATCGTCAGAGTTTCCGGATTTATAGGCAGATGTCCGCGCTGACAAGGCTGATCGAACATCGCTGTTAATCCACGGTTTTTGGTTGGGGTAGATACGAATTGTTTTGGTCAGAACTACATCATCTATACACTTCCTGATGAAACACGTGACCATATCTGAATACGCCTCTATGTCGTCATCAGACGCTGCCCGGAACATGTCCCAGTCCACGTGATCAAAACAGTCCTGTAGTATAGCGTCCGATTGGTCCGACCAGCATTGGACTGTCCTGAGGGCGGGTGCTTCACGTTTCAGTTTCTGCCTATAAGCAGGCAGGAGCAGAACGTAAGAGTGATCCGATTTGCCGAAGGGTGGGTGGGGAGGGACTTGTATGCATCCCGGAAGGGGGAGTAACAATGGTCGAGTGTACGATCTCCACGCATGTTGATGGTGACTTGTTGAAAGTATTTTGGAGCTATTGTTCTGAAGTTGGCTTTATTAAAGTCCCCCGTGATAACAAAAGCTGCATCTGGGTGCGCGGTTTCCTGCTCACTTATATTCCTGTACAGTTCCCTGAGTGCCTGGTCTGTGTTGGCTTGGGGGTGTATATAAACATCCGTGATTATGATGGCTGTAAATTCCCTTGGTAGCCAGAAAGGTCGACACAGAAGCGTATGAAATTCCAGATCAGGGGATCAGAAGGAATGCTGGTGATTCCTTTACTGGTGATAATTGAGATGACTCCCCGTTTAAATAAACAAAGTGGTAGCGATCGGACAGGTAGGATCTAAACCATCTTAGAGCCTGCCCTTGAATACCTGTATAGTTTTGTAATCGAGTATGTCATGATCTATAGTGTCGAACGCAGCACTAAGATCAAGTAAAACTAGCAACGAGATGCAGCCTTTGTCTGACGCAAGAAGCAAGTCATTTGTAATTTTAACAAGTGCAGTTTCTGTGCTATGGCGGGGCCTAAAACCTGACTGAAATTCTTCATAGATATAATTTTTTAGCAAGAAGGAGCACAATTGAGCAGACACAACTTGTTCTAAAATTTTTGACATAAATTGAAGATTTGAAATGGGCCTGTAATTTGCCAGTTCACAAGGATCTAGTTGTGGTTTCTTAATAAGAGGCTTAATAACCGCTAGCTTGAATGGTTTTGGGGCGTGACCTAGAGGTCTGCACGGGCTCAAAACTGAAGCCCGAACCCGGCCCGTACCCGAGATTGTCTGACCCAACCCGACCCGACCCGAGCGGCACGGTTAAATTTAGAGCCCGAACCCGACCCGAGATCCCCCCCCCCCCCAACGAATAGCCAACAAAAAAAAAAAGGAAAAAGGCTGCATTTCACGATTGCATGCAAAGAAATAGATTAATCAAGGCTCTGCCATTTCACAAACATTTACCAGTTATGACAGTTTGTGAACATCAGGTGCAGCGGTCGCATACATTCTGCCGAGTTTATGAATGGTTGTATGGACAAGAAGATAATTCTTCCACCGTACAAATTATGGTCATTTTTTGTCAGTTAAGGCTCGTTAGCATTCTGTCTACTTTAAATCAGACATAAGATCTTAAATAAGATTGTATTTATTTGAATGCATTAATCATTTATTTGAATTAGCGAGAGAGAGAGAGAGAGAGAGAGAGAGAGAGAGAGAGAGAGAGAGAGAGAGACAGAGAGAGAGAGAGAGACAGAGGGAGAGAGAGACAGAGGGAGAGAGAGACAGAGAGAGAGAGAAGGGGGAATGTTGCGCGTGCGTGTGAACCTGCGTCTGCGCGTCTCTCTCTACAAGCAATGAGGCTTAGTTACTTCAAAAACAGCGATTTTGCCGCCTCATTGCAGATAAATATAATGTTGTGACTTGCGAGTCAGTAGCCTGTCGAAGCTATTTTACTAATAAAAGTGTCCGTGATGTTTGTGCTCTGCGCGATCTCTGATATCTGTGGGCAATGTGTGTGCGTGCGTCTTATGAAAGCAGCGAAGCCTCTGCATATAGTTTTGGCTACAAACCCGAACCCGACCCGAGCCCGAGGCTATCCATTAAACATTAACCCGAAACCCGACCCGAAACCCGAGAGTATTTCGGGACCCGCGGGTTCGGGTCGGGTAGCAGACCTCTAGCGTGACCTAAAGATAACAAGGAGTTAATAATATTGAGAAGCGGTTCTTCTGCTACAGGTAACAACTCTTTCAATAGTTTAGTGGGTACAGGTCAGGATCTAATAAACATGTTGTTGGTTTAGATGCAGTGATGTGTTTATTTAGCTCATCCTGTCCTATAGTTGTAAAGCAATGAAGTTTTTCTTTGGGTGCGATGAATGAAGCTGAAGTACTAGACGCTGTAGAATCTACATTTGTTATTGTATTTCTGATGTTATCTATTTTATCAGTGAAGTAATCCATAAAGTCATTGCTATTAAACTGTGAGGGAATATTTAGATCGGGTAACATCTGTTTATTTGTTAATCTAGCCACTGTGCTTAATAAAAACCTTGGATTGTTTTGGTGATTATCTATGAGTTTGCAGATATGCTCGGTTCTTGCAGTTTTTAGAGCCTGTCTATAGCTGGACATACTGTTTTTCCACGCAATTCTAAAGATTTCCAAGTTAGTTTTTCTCCAATTGCGCTCAAGATTACGACTTTCTTTCTTGAGAGAATGGGTATAACTGCTGTACCATGGCGCAGCACGTTTTTTCTCTAACCTTTTTTAATTTGATGGGGGCAACAGTTTCTAACGTATTAGAGAAGATAGTTCCCACTTTGCTAGTAATTGTGTCTAGATCATCTGTAGTTATGGGTACACAGAGCAGTTGAGATAAATCAGGCAGGTTATTGGTGAATCTGTCTTTAGTGGCTGGAATAATAGTTCTGCCTGGACGATAACGTGGAGCCTTTTAGTTATTTTCAGTAATAGGCAGCATGCACGATACAAGGAAATGGTCAGTAACATCATTACTTTGAGGTAGAGACAGGTCAGTGTGGGTTGGTGGTCAGCTGCAGAATTGAGGGACGTGATGGATGTCTTTGTTGCCACAGTTTGGAAGTGCCTTTTTCTCTTCTAAAGAAGGGGGTGTCCCAGAACCTTTGTCAATATAATGAATGTCCAAGTCATTGCTGTTTGGTGATGAGTTTTTAATTGGATTATTATCATTGGATTATTATCATTGGATTTTAATGGATTATTATTAGTATTGCTGCTTTACATACACACCACATTTAACAAACTTACAAACATCAGTGTGTACTATTTAACAAAATTATTTTAGCTAGTGTAAGGCCCGCCTCGATTCGACCCAATGGCGGCAGTCGTTCCGCGGGTGAAGGGCTTTGCGTGTTACAGTCTTTCCTTTTCACGACACAACAAGAACATTAAAATGGAACACTTTTTCTTATTATATATTTTGTCTCGTTATTTCATCTGACTCCATAAAATGAAAAGGGTTTTTAATGATCTCTGTGCATCATTAAAACAGGAACGAATGATCGGTTATTCTTAAACACTTTTTCTTATTATATATTTTGTCTCGTTATTTCATCTGACTCCATAAAATGAAAAGGGTTTTTAATGATCTCTGTGCATCATTAAAACAGGAACGAATGATCGGTTATTCTTATCAGCTCTTTTTCAATACTTTACCCGTCCAGACATAGGGAAACTATATCGCTCAGAGGTCCTGTCTTCCACAGGTCTCACGGACACAATCTCGTCAGGCCCGGTCATCAGTCAGAGGTAAATTATGGTTACGTATCTCAGATTTGCCGTAAATTCACACGTACACAATCAGAGACATCAATAACCCTCATGGGGCACCCTCAGAACTCAAATTCAATCGTTTACTTCAGTAAAGGGTTTTGGCCACTATCAGATATGTTAGCAGATCAATATACTACACTCGCAATAGCTTTGGATTGGCCAAATCTTTGTTTAAAGTAACATTAAATCAAAGTCAGAGGTGTGGACGTACCCGAATTCAGTCTGATCAGACGGTTCACCGTCACTGAACGGAATTAGCCCGTCCCTACACCCAAGCACACTTAAAAGATGCCGGATATTAGCCGTCGCTAAAACTGACGCAGGCTTGCGGAAATATACGAATCCACTAATCTGGTAGAGAGAAAGCACTCTTCAGAGGCAGTTAGAATAGAATCAAACGTTACAATTTATTGACCAGGTAATCAAAACAATAATTCAAAGCTCCAATGTTACAAGAATAGAATCAACGGTTAACCATAACATAACAATAATTCAGGAATTGAAGAATTTGTAGAAATTACTACCTGGCAATGAAAAACTACACACAAGTGACATGTGCGGGCAATCAGCTTACTGACTCCTAACCATAGCTGGAAATGGAGCTACACACAAGTGGTTGTGCGGGCAGTCAAACCTACAGACGCCCAGAACTTTCTGTCCCTTCTCCTTATATACCCAGATAATCTAATAGACCCACCCAGGTGGGTACCCAGGTGGTATCTTGTCATTATAATAAGTCTTTAGAATTGGCAACCAAAGGCTTCTGGAGATCCTGTGGCCAGGATTACTTATTTACATACAGGAGGTGTTTTGAGTAGGAAATCAGGGGGAGGGCACACCTTTAAGTTGTGCACTATATTTCCTCATACTTTAGAACTTCTTTTAGCTTTTCGTTATGATTGGGAGAATGAGACCATTTTACCAGGCACACTGAGACATTTCAAAAGATATCAAACATGTATAGTTACTTTTTGTACATATTACATTGCATGGATTTTAGGTGATGAGGGGAGGGGGGAGAATGGCGACTGCAGCCGGTCCCTCGTGCGGACCGTCAGCACAGGGTGTGAAACCCCCCAGTGTGCTGCGTCCTGGATGTTGCTGCTATATGCAAGAGATAGCTCCCGTTGATTACTGACACCAGGCCCACATTTCCTCTCTAGGGGGGCCCAGACATTTTGGCACCGGGCCCGGGCTTACAGTTTCCTCTCTTTGGCACTGTTTGGGCCACTCACGGTGTTTCCTGCAGTGTCACTTTCGTCGTTGTAAGGTGGGCAGCTTTAAGGGGAAAAGGTGTCGTCCCGCCATGGGGAGACCTCTGCGTCCTTTGGCATCCTTCTGAGGATGTCGATCTGGCCCATAGAAAGGTCCTCTGTCACTTCCAAGCAAAATGAGTGATCAGCAGGACAGGTCAGTCCTCCATATGTGAACGAATTCATCTCACTGATGACACACCACTGTGTATGAGACACCTGAATCGCATTTGAATGGTCATGCAAAGATTCAACACTTATGAGTTTGCTATCATTGGGAGAGAAAGGTTGTAATGCATTACATGTACAGACAACATAATTGTGAATTTCATGACAAGTGCGACTGGTAAATAAGGTCTCAGTACTCTTCAACGTAGGTGATCCCATTTAATTTCCTGATCTTTAACTACCATGCCAATGGATCGAATATTAGTGGAATTTGGATAAACTTGATCTGGGTGGATTAAAGGAAAAGTGGCAAAAAATCCAATACATTCGTTTCCAGTATACATCACAATTGTGGATATTAATTCTGAATACTTTACATTTTTCATTTTTCCGAAGAGAACCATCTATGTAAATCTAAAACCTCAATTAAATCAAAATATAACCAATACATTCGTTTCCAGTATACATCACAATTGTGGATATTAATTCTGAATACTTTACATTTTTCATTTTTCCGAAGAGAACCATCTATGTAAATCTAAAACCTCAATTAGATCGTTCAAAACATGTCTCGGGGTCTTGTGTAGAGGAAGATCTAAAATTTCTTGTCTTGTTGCAGTGAATAAATCTTGTGCATATGATCTGCAGGCTAAGTCACGTTCGATGGTACGGGTCTGATTGAACAATGTGTGGTTGATCGTTAGAAGCGCCTGCGCCTCGGAACGAACCGCTTTGATAATATTATCATTGCTATTGGTGATGTGTTGGAAACCAGTGGCCATCTGATCTGTCAACCATGTGGAGAATTGAGATTGTTTGGTTATTTTATAAGTGTTGGCTGCTGAATTAATTGATCCGAACAGGCCGGCTATACTGCTGAGCAGGTCTCGTTTTGAGCGAGCAGGTGGAATTTGGACGGCAAGTCTGTCTTTGTAATCAGAAATTAAATCATCGATTCGTGACTGTAGCCATGCATATGACTCATCATAAGTACTACAATGTTTTGTATAAGCAGAAATGTTATAAGTTACATGTGTCATTACCAAATTTACATCATGTAATAAAGTAACAGTTGTGTGGATTGGTGAAATTGTCTATGCAATGCAAACATTCCCCGACACAATACATTCCTTCCTTTCGGTTGGTCCAGACAAGTACATTAGCTTGGTGAATCTCATATGTGTGTTATTATGCGTTTCTGTATGTGTGCACCTATATGTTGCAGGTTCCAAATTTTTAATATAGTGGTACAATTTTGGGTCTATGCCATTGTTTTAGATTTTTCGTGTAGTGTATGCATGTTACCTAATTGTGTCACCTGGATCTATTTTAAGTCGATACCAGGCAGTGAGGTTGTACATGAATTTGGTGCTCGAGTGTGTCCTGAAATGTTTCTTTGTAGGTGGGTGGGTGTTACCTGAACTACAACAAATTTGTGGTGTGCAATTTGGATCCGGTACTAATCCGGGAGGCCATATAACTGTCTCTTTTGGTGCAACTGTGATTTTTTGTGTGGATGGCCCCTTGGAGTGTTACGCAACACCCACCTCCCACATTTCAGGTTGTGTGTGAGTGATTGGTGCTCCCCAGAGTGGGAGGATTTGATTCGCTACTACTCGTGCCACTTTGTTTGCACTGTTAAATTGGAAAATTTGTCAGTTATCACAAGGCAATAACGATATCCCCCTTTGGCACTAGGTAGTGGGCTTATGAAATCCAATTGGAGTAACTCCCAAGGTCCCTTGGGTGGCTCTGGTCTACACAGTTTTGTACGGCCAGGCTTGCCTTGGTTAATGGTGGCACATACGATGCATGTCACACCATCTTTGAATGTCTGATGCCATCTTGATTGTATGGTGTCACTGTCACTTCTCCAACACAACACTAGGGGGAGCACTATCTACTCTCAGGCCTAAGTAAAGAGGACTTTACATTTATGCATTTATTTAATTTTAACTTAATAAAATTATTTTAATTAATTATTATATATTTTTTCTTTTTTTTGAGTTAACCAGATCACCTAGGGAAATGAAGTATGGCCTACAGGTAGTGCCAGACTTGTGTTAAGTCTGAAAATTAGAATTTGTGGTTTCTAATTAAAATTTATGATGTTATAGTTAAAATTAATAGGATCACTTAGGATTATAATTTACACGTGTAATCTGCAATTGAGTTGATAAACCCATATTGTTGCAAAGTGTAAACAGGAAGTGTAATTAATTATTAAATGTAATTAGAATTTTTGAATTCATAATTAATTATTACATTAATTTACGGCTTCTAAACCACTAGTTTTGGATTCCCATAATAATAATTAAAATAGTTTTCAAACTTAATCATTCCTCTTTGTGTCATTAACATCATCATCAAAAAAAATAATAATAATCTGTTATCTTAATTACTTGTAAACGAAATTAAAAATTTCTGGCCCTCTTGATAATAATAAAGGTTTTACTGTGATTTGTCAAATTATAAGATCGCTTCTGATTAATCAATGGTTATGTTGAAATCATTTTATCAATGAAATTAATTTAAAATTAATTTGTAATCAATTATGACATTTAATTAACAATTAAAAATTCCTAACAATAGCAACTCATCCACTGAAGTGTTTAAAATCAGAAAAGCGGTTATAATTGAATGAAATCAAAATCACCATATTATCAAGATGATGAGATAATACTAAATTATCTTCGAATAACCCACCAGTTATTAAGCTGGTACCCACAAAATTTAAAAGACTTTAATCAAATGTTAATTCAACCGACCTGTGAAATTTGTGTCTAGAGCATTCTTCGCATGTTACCGGGCGGCTGATTGTTGATTTCATCATCCGCATTTTTCATGGTTTTTAATACTGCGATTTTAACTGCTTTCTTTAGCGAGTCATTTGATTTTGTTCGGGTTTTTATCGGGCTTCGCAGGCTCGGCTTTTCTGGTCACAGACTCACAAGAGTTCGGTTACGAGTTTCTCTGTGTGGCCTGATGTTACACGCTAACGTAGGTTTTCATTCTTCGCTTTTAGTTTGAGTCTCTAACTCTGTTTCATCCAGTGCTGCTGTGCTTTCCCTGAAAAGACATGTTTCTCGTCTAATTCTCAACACCACCGGGTTTTTCGGTTCCGGTTTCAAAAATGGGTATACCGACCCGTACTACAAATGTGTCTATATGGTGTAAACAATATTTCCCTCAACTTCTAAAAGGCAACAAAGAATATACTTACCACAGCAGCTGGATATTGATGAGAAGGATATCAAACCTCACGTCCAAGGAGAGTTCAAGTTGAATGTCGCGGCTGGAATGACGTACTCGTCTCTGCGAGAATCGCGTTCTCGTCTTTACGAGATCACGTCGGCGGGGTCACCACTGTAAGGCCCGCCTCGATTCGACCCAATGGCGGCAGTCGTTCCGCGGGTGAAGGGCTTTGCGTGTTACAGTCTTTCCTTTTCACGACACAACAAGAACATTAAAATGGAACACTTTTTCTTATTATATATTTTGTCTCGTTATTTCATCTGACTCCATAAAATGAAAAGGGTTTTTAATGATCTCTGTGCATCATTAAAACAGGAACGAATGATCGGTTATTCTTAAACACTTTTTCTTATTATATATTTTGTCTCGTTATTTCATCTGACTCCATAAAATGAAAAGGGTTTTTAATGATCTCTGTGCATCATTAAAACAGGAACGAATGATCGGTTATTCTTAAACACTTTTTCTTATTATATATTTTGTCTCGTTATTTCATCTGACTCCATAAAATGAAAAGGGTTTTTAATGATCTCTGTGCATCATTAAAACAGGAACGAATGATCGGTTATTCTTATCAGCTCTTTTTCAATACTTTACCCGTCCAGACATAGGGAAACTATATCGCTCAGAGGTCCTGTCTTCCACAGATCTCACGGACACAATCTCGTCAGGCCCGGTCATCAGTCAGAGGTAAATTATGGTTACGTATCTCAGATTTGCCGTAAATTCACACGTACACAATCAGAGACATCAATAACCCTCATGGGGCACCCTCAGAACTCAAATTCAATCGTTTACTTCAGTAAAGGGTTTTGGCCACTATCAGATATGTTAGCAGATCAATATACTACACTCGCAATAGCTTTGGATTGGCCAAATCTTTGTTTAAAGTAACATTAAATCAAAGTCAGAGGTGTGGACGTACCCGAATTCAGTCTGATCAGACGGTTCACCGTCACTGAACGGAATTAGCCCGTCCCTACACCCAAGCACACTTAAAAGATGCCGGATATTAGCCGTCGCTAAAACTGACGCAGGCTTGCGGAAATATACGAATCCACTAATCTAGTAGAGAGAAAGCACTCTTCAGAGGCAGTTAGAATAGAATCAAACGTTACAATTTATTGACCAGGTAATCAAAACAATAATTCAAAGCTCCAATGTTACAAGAATAGAATCAACGGTTAACCATAACATAACAATAATTCAGGAATTGAAGAATTTGTAGAAATTACTACCTGGCAATGAAAAACTACACACAAGTGACATGTGCGGGCAATCAGCTTACTGACTCCTAACCATAGCTGGAAATGGAGCTACACACAAGTGGTTGTGCGGGCAGTCAAACCTACAGACGCCCAGAACTTTCTGTCCCTTCTCCTTATATACCCAGATAATCTAATAGACCCACCCAGGTGGGTACCCAGGTGGTATCTTGTCATTATAATAAGTCTTTAGAATTGGCAACCAAAGGCTTCTGGAGATCCTGTGGCCAGGATTACTTATTTACATACAGGAGGTGTTTTGAGTAGGAAATCAGGGGGAGGGCACACCTTTAAGTTGTGCACTATATTTCCTCATACTTTAGAACTTCTTTTAGCTTTTCGTTATGATTGGGAGAATGAGACCATTTTACCAGGCACACTGAGACATTTCAAAAGATATCAAACATGTATAGTTACTTTTTATACATATTACATTGCATGGATTTTAGGTGATGAGGGGAGGGGGGAGAATGGCGACTGCAGCCGGTCCCTCGTGCGGACCGTCAGCACAGGGTGTGAAACCCCCCAGTGTGCTGCGTCCTGGATGTTGCTGCTATATGCAAGAGATAGCTCCCGTTGATTACTGACACCAGGCCCACATTTCCTCTCTAGGGGGGCCCAGACATTTTGGCACCGGGCCCGGGCTTACACTAGTAATTCATTTAAATGTCTGAAACTAAATTTGATGTGGTTGAAAACCAAATCATTGTGAAATAAGGCTAAAAAACACAGAGCGCATTTATTTTTGGATCAGCGCCAAACAAACACGAAAGCAGGTTTGAATTTGTGAATGTTGTAAATACACAGTGATCATCAGCATCAAATGATTAAAATTAAGGATGTTAATTTCGGTTATTTTTCCTAACCTAGAGCTGATGCTCGTTAGTCGATTATTAACCGTTAACCGACTAGATTATTTTAAATTAGAATTGACTTAAATTAGAAAGGATAAGTGTTAAAAATATGCTACTATAACATTTGTTTTCTGGGGATTAATTTTACATTCGCAAAAACCAGCAAACCACAGAACAGGAGGGTTTACATGGACATCATATCACAGTTTAAATATGTAATCAAATCTGTGCCGTTAAGCGTTATCACCGTACCCGTGATGTTAGCAAAACATTTTGTTTTACGTGGATATTGGAATGCCAGTGAAGTAGCTACATAAATAATAGTTTGACATCCAAATACATTTTGTCAAATGAGAAACTCGACTTTGGTTTCAGTTTCATTTTAGTCTAAATTCATTTATAGCTAGCTTCTTATATTTTTATTTATTGTTCTTTTCTAAATACTGTTAAATTGATAGGATTTGTTGTGGAGTGAGGGGAACTAAAATGGCCTGGCTGTTTACAGTGTTGATGATAATGTTTGTGATTGTGGTGAAATGCAGTTATTGCGGGGTTTTGCCACTGTCTGGTTGATCACACCCCTAAGTAATTGTGTTATTGCATAATAGTTAGGGGAATGTACAGTCTGATCTCATGTTTATGCGTATGTATTTTTAGTGCTTTGTTACAATTTGTATTGTTAAAGGCGCTATATAAATAAAGGTGACTTGACTTGACTTATTAATACATAACATTTACTAGCACAAAACGTACATTTTTGTATGCTTTTTATGCTAAAACGTACAATTTAGACTTATATCAATGTTTAAAATGTACACATCAAAATGTATTTTTAGTTAAAAAACGTAAAAATATTAACGTAGCTATTATATCATTAAGATATTCGTATCAATGCATCTAAACCTACCAATTTTACAGCGAATTAGCATTTTAATCATTTTGTTAATAAGCAATTTAGATTGTATACCCCTTAATCTACCCCAAACCTAAACCTACCAATTGTATAGCGAATATAAAAGGATATAAAACGCAATTTACCGAAATATGCAGTAAAATAACCGTTTTAGTAACAATTTAGCATTAAAAATGTTTTTATATTCGCTAATCCCACTCCTACATCTAAAACTAAACATAGCTATTTCTGTACAGTATCAGAAAAAAAACATGACAGACAGATAAATGCAATTACAATCATTTATTTATTGCAAAATTATCCAAATTATTTTCCTAATCCTCTCGCTCAGTGAACTGGTGAAGGCCGCACGTGCTTGGCTGCTTGTGTGACGACCACAAAAGTGTCATACTTGTGTCAAGAATATTCAGAATTATTGTCTTTTATTTGAACACAAGTTATTGTATTTCTTTTTGAAAAAAAGTATTCCAAGGGTTTTTATTTTTAATGTGATTTTCCTTCTTCAAAAAGTGAATTGTGTAGTGTTTGCTCCGGGCCAGCAGGGGTGAAATCAAGTGACGGGTTTAGCTGCGTGAGTTGTGGGTTTCTCATTACTGCAGAGAGCTCGAACCTGACACACTGTCTCCTCGTTTCTCTCCTGTGTTACAGGTTGGTAAATGTACAACAACACATCAGAACTAGAATTTAGCCATGCTGAAATGTGTGTGATATATGAGTGAACTGCTTTAGTGAAGTAATTTTCGTTAGGGTCTGTTTCTGATTTTGTTTGTAACGAGTTTGAAACGAGAGGGCAAAGTCCGGCAGATTAACGGCCTACTGGCAACGCGCACATTACGTTAGGGAGCAAATCAGCTCAACACACACACTTTTCCATGTTTATAAATGCACACGAAGGTATTTTATGAGCTTGCAATGTCAACGAGTATTGGTTCGCTCACTGTATGTTAGTTTCCCACCATCAGTTGAAAATGTGTTTTTCTCAATGAGTTTAGACAAAAATGGTTACAGTTTAAAATGAGGTTTGAAGCTACATTTGGAGCACTTTAGTAGTTTTGAGCATGATTTGCAGTACTGTATTAACGTGATACTGATAAAATACTGGAAATAGAAGTTACTAAGCATCCTAAACATAGCTGGTGAATATTACCATTGTCTTTACATTTCATTTTGATAAATAGTGTAAAATACAAGCACAAAGAGTAAGTGAACATGCATTTGGTACTCAGAGGTGTATTTTATTATGGATTTTGTATTGACATGGACACTGAAATTCATTGTAATGTTAAAAAAAAACACTGAATATGTAATATGTGAAACATAAAATAACTCTAAATAATAGAGATGTGTTTGCTGAAGAAAATTCTTGAATAAATTACTGCAGAGAGCTCGAACCTGACACACTGTCTCCTCGTTTCTCTCCTGTGTTACAGGAGTCAATCTGTACGTTGCCACGGTACCCGTTACACTTGCATCATTCAAACATAACTCGCCAGAAACACGGGATGTCGCAATCTGTGATAAATGCAGGTGAGAGCCAATGAGCGTTCGATTATCCTGCCGTGAAACATGTCGTTTGAAGCGGCAACATTTGAATTCGTAACGAGCACGTCAGTTAGCGCGGGCTTTACAGTTTATGGTCACTGCAGATAACTTGCTGCTTGAGATGGAAATGAAGATCATCGAATGAAGGCTAGGATTTGGGTTTGTTCCTCGCAGTTGTATGGATTACAGCACACAAATAAAATTGTTTCATGTAATTATGCTGTGGTTTTGGTGTTTTTTTATAGTTCTATTGTCAGTCACAGCATGTCGGAGAAAACGCTTTTTGTGGCCATGGCAAACATGACAAGTAAAGGTTAACCGATTTCAAATATTTATTTTAAGGTATAAAGTGAAGTCTTTTTAACATTATGTAGGCCTTTTATTGGAAATGAACTGGCAGCAGAAATCACACAACAAAACAATGTTATAATTTTATATGAAGTAAACGAGTAACAATTAATTGCAAATGATGCAATTATTGCAAGGCAATTGATATGAAAACTAAAAACAACAAATAAAATTAATCCCGCAATTTCAATATTCATAAGGATTAATTTGTAGAGATTGATATCTTAGTATTGTACATTTTAGTGCCTGTAAAAACGTAAGTAAATGTACGTTTTATAGAACCACATTTTACATAAAATACATTTATTTTATGATCACGGTTAATATGAAGGAATATTTATTTTGGATTTTTCATAGGTTTGACCTATATTTTAAATTACGCAGTGTATTTTGTGTTTTCAGATTACAGTAGATAATGTCTTGGAAAGTTACTAGTACCTTTTCCATTTTTCTACATCCTTTTCTTGCAGTGTAACTTACCAAACTGATTAACAATCACATGAACAAGATGTATCATAAATGAACAATTGTTGTTTTTAAATTGAATAATTGCAAATAGCAGCTAACTGTATGTGATGTGTGTACAGCTAGGCATCTTATGTTTCCTCTTCTTGAGTAAAGTAGATGGAAAATGTGTGACTTTAATCTTTTGAGTAACTTGCTGAAAGTTGCCAAATAAATAAAAATAGCTAAATTTGTTGCTAGCTGCTTTTGGAAGAAGAAAAAGTTGCTAGGGTAGTGTGAAAAGTTTAACCGCAAAATTGCCAACACTGCTTATGCCGTTCTTAGACAGGATATATATTTTTACACGGATTAAAAATATTTACTTGCCAAATTTGTATATTTTAGAAAATTTCCAAACTTTGTGGAGAAGCTCACCAACACCGCTGACGACGTCTTCTCTTCTGAGTTTTTCTTTTTTTTTTTTTTTTAAGTTGAGGACAAATGCTCTAGTTCGGTCAACTTACAACTAGTTGAGACATTAAAACTGTAAAAAAAATAAATAAAAATCTGAAACTAAAAGTGGTCAACAAATCACTGAAACCACTAAACTGCCATTTTTTTTTACTGCGTAATTGTAAGACGTCATATGAAACCATCGTTGTTAATACATTATTAAATAGAGATAAACTTAAGTCTACAGACATGGCTCAAGTAATGCTTTTATTAAATGTCACAGTAAAAACATGTGAAATTCAATTGCCATTCAATTCGATTGTTTGATACATTTCTTTGAGGTTGACTGTTTGCAGTAGTCGTTTCTTTAAGTGATGGATTTGAGCTTTTCCACGGTCACCTGTGGTTTCAGTTGGTTTATTGTGGGATAGTTGTCATTGGTGAGAACGGTTGATTAACCTGGATTGGTAAACATGAAGCCAATGCAGTCAATATCTAAACCACATCTTCCTTCAACTCCCAAACAAAATCCAGAGCCGACATTAATGGGATATTCGGTTTTTAAGCCCCAGCTCGTCATCTTTGCAAAAAATTGTACACCCTGGTTGGTGGTGAATTTGATGGCTCCAAGACGTGTTCCTTCTCCGTTCCCCCAGAGGGACAGTGAGGTGAAACACTCACCAGGCTTGAAAGTGTACTCTTGATACGGTCCGGCTGGATCACCAAAGGTCTGACTTCTGCCATCTGAAAGGCAAACCTTGACAGCCTTCACCTGCCATTCTCCCACCCACACCCAGATCTTCTGTAAACTGGCACCGTTGTTCTCCCCAGTAAATGAAAATGGACCGCCTCCTCCACCACCAATCATCTGTACAGATGTTGGGTAGGGCATCTTCGAAGTAAATAGATCTGAAGGTTGTATCACAGAGCAATATTAACAAATGGCAATAAAAAAAACAGAATATTACACATCCCTTGAACACTAATAAAAAAAAATTTATAAGCATTTTTTTTTTTTTTTTTTAAGTCAATTAAAATTTATTTTCTTTCTAAAGTATCACAATTGAAACTATATAAGTGCTTCCCAACCCTTTTTCTGGAGGCTTCCCCGCAGTAAATATTTATTTATTCCGTATTGAACCCTTTCATTTCAGGTCTCAGAGTCTCTATTAAATGCAATCAACTGTATTTAACAGACAATATTCACTGTTGGCATGCATCTAGGAACATGGTTGGGAAACATGGCTGTCTTGTTAAAAAGTATAAGAAGCTGTAAACTATTAATTACATCTTAAGTGCACGTCACTGGAAACATACTTACACGTGGCTGTAGTCTGATGAACTTTTTCTCAAGATCAGCTCCTCTGGTGATAGTCAGAAAAGTGAGATGTATTTGATCGCACTGCTGCTTAAATAGAGCTCCAAAGAGGGCAGAAGGTACCAGGATTTAATTTACTTAGGCACCACCCATTTAATTAGCATATTTTGCATTAGGCAACTATGTGACAAGCAGTGCTGCACGATATATATATAGCATGTGATTGATATGCGCATCTCTTTAGTAATGCCGGTTTTGTGATTAGTGTTAAATCTCCATCACCTGCTTTCCTACCCAGTAGACGGAGCAGCAGTTAATACACAGAGCCGTAGTTCACTGACAAACTACTCAACTCGCGCTCATAATCACAGATGAATCGCCTTCGATAATGAACGTGATATTGCGTAGCTTGTCAGTGAACTACGGCTCTGTGTATTAAATGCTGCTCCATCTGAAAGCAGGTGATGGATATTTACTGCTAATCACAGAACCGGCTTTACTGACGAGATGCACATGACTGTCGCGAGGAATATATCGTGCAGCACTAAGTGAACAAGTTTTGTGTTTCCCATCAAATACGGTGCAAAATTATCTGTTTATTGTCCCTGAGCTTGAGTTTCTTGGCTCTCAGTGCTCACAGAGACAATCTGTCAAACATATGCATTTTCAAGCTAGTTGTATAATTAACCGGTGCTTTATTCAGACTAGTTAGAGCTGCAGATCACCTTGAGGCAGTAACAAACCATTTCCCAAGTCAGTTGTGTAGTATTTCAACAGCAGCATACATATTATTGCCCTTTTTCTTGTTTATTATAAATATGTAAGAATAACTTGAGCATGACATTATTATGAACAAAGCCGAATCTGTCTTGTTATAAAAAATAAATACTAAAGTGCAGATCTGTATGCAAATGTAAGATGGAATTGGGACTATTTTGTAGATTTAAAATGGAACATTGTTATAAGGTTTATATATTTCACCCTTTGAGATTCTTGTGATGCCACGATATATTGCAATAATTACATATAAACATTAGCCTATTAGTTTTCATAATTAGTCCTATTTTTCTTGATGATCTGTCTTGCTTCCATGCCAGTGTTGGTTTCGCGGCACTCTGACGCCTCAAAATACACAGTTGGAAAGTATTTCCATATAAACATTACAATAAATATTCTCCCATGAGGTACTGAGCTGAAATTAACTATGAAGAACGATAAAAAATACATTTTGGTAACTTTATGTGTTATTTGAGCCCATTGCTGCATTAGAGACCGTTCAAACACACAAAAAATGTTTTATTTTTTTCACACCAAATAAAATTAAGCAGTTTTACTATGAAAATTGTGGTTAATTTTTCTAAGGGTTGTGATGTCCACATGTTTTTTGTTGAATAAATTATAGAGCAGTGGCGGAGCCAGAGGGGGTGTCCAGGGTGGCACTGGACACCCTTGACATCTGATCGGCCACCCTGGGTGTCACCCCAATAATTAAGATGCTGCTATTTCATTTTCTTTGTTTAATCGTACTGAAAGAAGCGTTCATTTTAGCCGCGAACTCAAGTGTGTGACACGTCTGGTCAGTGCCGATCCTAGCCTTTTGGTGTTCCTATGCAAAACTTGGGTCTTGGGTTGAAAGAAGGGATGAAACTCATTTGTCCGTGTTTCACTCCGTCTCGATTTGTGCTGGCGGAAAGCGCTTGAGAAACATCTCTTCCATGGCTTGGTACACTCCTATTTTTATTTTTGTCTCATGCAAGAGACTGTACGACGTTCATGTTACATGATTTGACTGACTTTTTATGTAGAGAGCGCGAGAAAGCACCATGTTAAAATAATTGATCATTTATGTTTTCCAGCCTGGTCTCATATTTATGCGTAGGTATTAATACATAACATTGACAAGCACAAAACTTACATTTTTGTACGTTTTTATTGATGCTAAAAATTGATATTGATGTACAATTTAGATGCATTTCAACGGGTAAAACATACACATCGATATGTATTTTTAGCTAAAGAACATACAAATATTTACTTATCTTTTATATCATTAAGATGATATTTGTTATCAATGCATTTTTATAATTTTATCAATAAGCGATTTAGATTTTTAGGACCCCGGTAACCATCTTTTCTGTTTAGACTTACACTGGCACAGTGAAGATCACTTGCAAGAACGGCAGTGTGCTTCAGTATGAAACCAAGGGCCAATACAAAGGTGTCACTTACACTGAGATCAAAACGAATATTCAAGAATCTGATCTGTGATCTCTGATGTGGTTGTTTTTGACTTGTCTTTGCTGGTAAAATCAGATAATGTAACCGCTGTTTTACATTTACTTGGGTTTGAGCTTTTCTTCCTCTTGTCCAAATGGTTTGATGAATTTCAAACGCGTTTACTGGCTGTGACATTTAATAAAAGCATTACATGAGACGTGTGTCTGTTTATCTCTATTTAATTATGTTTTATGTTCAATAATGGTTTCATTGGAAGCATTATGATTGCACTATAAAAAAATATTTAGCAGTTTAGTTTTCAAAATGTTTTTTTATTGACTCTTTCAGTTTCTGAATTTTGTTCATTCAACTTAAATTAAGTTTTCACTGTCTCACCTAGATGTAAGTTGACTGAACTATAGAGTATTTTTCCTCAACTTAAAATGTGTTGAGTCAATTCAATAACATCACGTTCTCAACACCACGTATCGTGAGATCTCGTGAAGGTAGAAATTTCCATAACACCAAAAAGAAGGACACTTCGGGGCATTTAGTGAGGAAAGAATACACTAAAAATGATTTTGTGGTGAAGTAAATCCTACAGCAGAACAAATGTAATTTCTACATTAAATTTAGTTCAGACAAGAATTTAAATAAAATATTACGTTCAATATCCATACTCAATTTAAGCTTGTAGAATTTAAAGTTTGAACTTATAAATATTTTTTACTTATTGTTTTTACAAATATTGTTTAAGAAAATATCAACATGATCCCTTTGTTCCCATCATGCACTTGGGCATGCATAAATAAGTCGTTTTGTGACCTGGAGTTAATTTTTACTCCAAATGACCCATTCATACTCCAACACTATTTACTGATTGTCACCAACACTGTGTATCATGTGTCAAGTATTCAGGTCTCTGTGTTCATTCGGGTAATAACTATTTTTGAGCTAACATTTTATCTTAAAATGAATAACGATCAATCTACTTGCTTATATATGTACTTGTAACTTAACCACATACTTTGTAGGCTTTTTATTTAAATGTTATGTTGATTTAATATAGTTTACAAAATGAGTGAAATGTACTTGAGTATTGCACGGTAAACTTAAAATAACTAAGTAGAAATTACTCATCAGACTCTACCTGGCCACGTTAAATTGTCTCATTTCATTTACTAATTTTAGATAACTTAGTTAAGTACATTAACCTAATTCCGTATTTAAATATGACTATTTTGTAGATTTAAAATGGAACATTGTTATAAGGTTTATATATTTCACCCTTTGAGATTCTTGTGATGCCACGATATATTGCAATAATTACATATAAACATTAGCCTATTAGTTTTCATAATTAGTCCTATTTTTCTTGATGATCTGTCTTGCTTCCATGCCAGTGTTGGTTTCGCGGCACTCTGACGCCTCAAAATACACAGTTGGAAAGTATTTCCATATAAACATTACAATAAATATTCTCCCATGAGGTACTGAGCTGAAATTAACTATGAAGAACGATAAAAAATACATTTTGGTAACTTTATGTGTTATTTGAGCCCATTGCTGCATTAGAGACCGTTCAAACACACAAAAAATGTTTTATTTTTTATTTTTTTCACACCAAATAAAATTAAGCAGTTTTACTATGAAAATTGTGGTTAATTTTTCTAAGGGTTGTGATGTCCACATGTTTTTTGTTGAATAAATTATAGAGCAGTGGCGGAGCCAGAGGGGGTGTCCAGGGTGGCACTGGACACCCTTGACATCTGATCGGCCACCCTGGGTGTCACCCCAATAATTAAGATGCTGCTATTTCATTTTCTTTGTTTAATCGTACTGAAAGAAGCGTTCATTTTAGCCGCGAACTCAAGTGTGTGACACGTCTGGTCAGTGCCGATCCTAGCCTTTTGGTGTTCCTATGCAAAACTTGGGTCTTGGGTTGAAAGAAGGGATGAAACTCATTTGTCCGTGTTTCACTCCGTCTCGATTTGTGCTGGCGGAAAGCGCTTGAGAAACATCTCTTCCATGGCTTGGTACACTCCTATTTTTATTTTTGTCTCATGCAAGAGACTGTACGACGTTCATGTTACATGATTTGACTGACTTTTTATGTAGAGAGCGCGAGAAAGCACCATGTTAAAATAATTGATCATTTATGTTTTCCAGCCTGGTCTCATATTTATGCGTAGGTATTAATACATAACATTGACAAGCACAAAACTTACATTTTTGTACGTTTTTATTGATGCTAAAAATTGATATTGATGTACAATTTAGATGCATTTCAACGGGTAAAACATACACATCGATATGTATTTTTAGCTAAAGAACATACAAATATTTACTTATCTTTTATATCATTAAGATGATATTTGTTATCAATGCATTTTTATAATTTTATCAATAAGCGATTTAGATTTTTAGGACCCCGGTAACCATCTTTTCTGTTTAGACTTACACTGGCACAGTGAAGATCACTTGCAAGAACGGCAGTGTGCTTCAGTATGAAACCAAGTGCCAATACAAAGGTGTCACTTACACTGAGATCAAAACGAATATTCAAGAATCTGATCTGTGATCTCTGATGTGGTTGTTTTTGACTTGTCTTTGCTGGTAAAATCAGATAATGTAACCGCTGTTTTACATTTACTTGGGTTTGAGCTTTTCTTCCTCTTGTCCAAATGGTTTGATGAATTTCAAACGCGTTTACTGGCTGTGACATTTAATAAAAGCATTACATGAGACGTGTGTCTGTTTATCTCTATTTAATTATGTTTTATGTTCAATAATGGTTTCATTGGAAGCATTATGATTGCACTATAAAAAATATTTAGCAGTTTAGTTTTCAAAATGTTTTTTTATTGACTCTTTCAGTTTCTGAATTTTGTTCATTCAACTTAAATTAAGTTTTCACTGTCTCACCTAGATGTAAGTTGACTGAACTATAGAGTATTTTTCCTCAACTTAAAATGTGTTGAGTCAATTCAATAACATCACGTTCTCAACACCACGTATCGTGAGATCTCGTGAAGGTAGAAATTTCCATAACACCAAAAAGAAGGACACTTCGGGGCATTTAGTGAGGAAAGAATACACTAAAAATGATTTTGTGGTGAAGTAAATCCTACAGCAGAACAAATGTAATTTCTACATTAAATTTAGTTCAGACAAGAATTTAAATAAAATATTACGTTCAATATCCATACTCAATTTAAGCTTGTAGAATTTAAAGTTTGAACTTATAAATATTTTTTACTTATTGTTTTTACAAATATTGTTTAAGAAAATATCAACATGATCCCTTTGTTCCCATCATGCACTTGGGCATGCATAAATAAGTCGTTTTGTGACCTGGAGTTAATTTTTACTCCAAATGACCCATTCATACTCCAACACTATACTGATTGTCACCAACACTGTGTATCATGTGTCAAGTATTCAGGTCTCTGTGTTCATTCGGGTAATAACTATTTTTGAGCTAACATTTTATCTTAAAATGAATAACGATCAATCTACTTGCTTATATATGTACTTGTAACTTAACCACATACTTTGTAGGCTTTTTATTTAAATGTTATGTTGATTTAATATAGTTTACAAAATGAGTGAAATGTACTTGAGTATTGCACGGTAAACTTAAAATAACTAAGTAGAAATTACTCATCAGACTCTACCTGGCCACGTTAAATTGTCTCATTTCATTTACTAATTTTAGATAACTTAGTTAAGTACATTAACCTAATTCCGTATTTAAATATGACTATTTTGTAGATTTAAAATGGAACATTGTTATAAGGTTTATATATTTCACCCTTTGAGATTCTTGTGATGCCACGATATATTGCAATAATTACATATAAACATTAGCCTATTAGTTTTCATAATTAGTCCTATTTTTCTTGATGATCTGTCTTGCTTCCATGCCAGTGTTGGTTTCGCGGCACTCTGACGCCTCAAAATACACAGTTGGAAAGTATTTCCATATAAACATTACAATAAATATTCTCCCATGAGGTACTGAGCTGAAATTAACTATGAAGAACGATAAAAAATACATTTTGGTAACTTTATGTGTTATTTGAGCCCATTGCTGCATTAGAGACCGTTCAAACACACAAAAAATGTTTTATTTTTTATTTTTTTCACACCAAATAAAATTAAGCAGTTTTACTATGAAAATTGTGGTTAATTTTTCTAAGGGTTGTGATGTCCACATGTTTTTTGTTGAATAAATTATAGAGCAGTGGCGGAGCCAGAGGGGGTGTCCAGGGTGGCACTGGACACCCTTGACATCTGATCGGCCACCCTGGGTGTCACCCCAATAATTAAGATGCTGCTATTTCATTTTCTTTGTTTAATCGTACTGAAAGAAGCGTTCATTTTAGCCGCGAACTCAAGTGTGTGACACGTCTGGTCAGTGCCGATCCTAGCCTTTTGGTGTTCCTATGCAAAACTTGGGTCTTGGGTTGAAAGAAGGGATGAAACTCATTTGTCCGTGTTTCACTCCGTCTCGATTTGTGCTGGCGGAAAGCGCTTGAGAAACATCTCTTCCATGGCTTGGTACACTCCTATTTTTATTTTTGTCTCATGCAAGAGACTGTACGACGTTCATGTTACATGATTTGACTGACTTTTTATGTAGAGAGCGCGAGAAAGCACCATGTTAAAATAATTGATCATTTATGTTTTCCAGCCTGGTCTCATATTTATGCGTAGGTATTAATACATAACATTGACAAGCACAAAACTTACATTTTTGTACGTTTTTATTGATGCTAAAAATTGATATTGATGTACAATTTAGATGCATTTCAACGGGTAAAACATACACATCGATATGTATTTTTAGCTAAAGAACATACAAATATTTACTTATCTTTTATATCATTAAGATGATATTTGTTATCAATGCATTTTTATAATTTTATCAATAAGCGATTTAGATTTTTAGGACCCCGGTAACCATCTTTTCTGTTTAGACTTACACTGGCACAGTGAAGATCACTTGCAAGAACGGCAGTGTGCTTCAGTATGAAACCAAGGGCCAATACAAAGGTGTCACTTACACTGAGATCAAAACGAATATTCAAGAATCTGATCTGTGATCTCTGATGTGGTTGTTTTTGACTTGTCTTTGCTGGTAAAATCAGATAATGTAACCGCTGTTTTACATTTACTTGGGTTTGAGCTTTTCTTCCTCTTGTCCAAATGGTTTGATGAATTTCAAACGCGTTTACTGGCTGTGACATTTAATAAAAGCATTACATGAGACATGTGTGTCTGTTTATCTCTATTTAATTATGTTTTATGTTCAACAATGGTTTCATTGGAAGCATTATGATTGCACTATAAAAAAATATTTAGCAGTTTAGTTTTCAAAATGTTTTTTTGTTGACTCTTTCAGTTTCTGAATTTGTTCATTCAACTTAAATTAAGTTTTCACTGTCTCAACTAGATGTAAGTTGACTGAACTATAGAGTATTTTTCCTCAACTTAAAATGTGTTGAATCAATTCAATAACATCACGTTCTCAACACCACGTATCGTGAGATCTCGTGAAGGTAGGATGGAAATTTCCATAACACCAAAAATGAGGACACTTCGTGGCATTTAGTGAGGAAAGAATACACTGATAAAAATGATTTTGTGGTTAAGTAAATACTACAGCAAAACAAATGTAATTTCTACATTAAATTTAGTTCAGACAAGAATTTAAATAAAATATTACATTCAATATCAGTACTCAATTTAAGCTTGTAGAATTTAAAGTTTAAACTTATAAATATATTTTACTTGTAATTGTTGTTTTTACAAATATTGTTTAAGAAAATATCAACATGATCCCTTTATTCCCATCATGCACTTGGGCATGCATAAATAAGTCGTTTTGTGACCTGGAGTTAATTTTTTTTACTCCAAATGACCCATTCATACTCCAACACTATCTACTGATTGTCACCATCACTATGTGTCAAGTATTCAGGTCTCTGTTCATTCGGGTAATAACAATTTTTGAGCTAACATTTTCTTAAAATGAATAATGATCAATCTACTTGCTTATATATGTACTTGTAACTTAACCACATACTTTGTAGGCTTTTTATTTAAATGTTATGTTGATTTAATATAGTTTACAAAATGAGTGAAATGTACTTGAGTATTGCACGGTAAACTTAAAATAACTAAGTAGAAATTACTCATCAGACTCTACCTGGCCACGTTAAATTGTCTCATTTCATTTACTAATTTTAGATAACTTAGTTAAGTACATTAACCTAATTCCATATTTAAATTTGACTTTTAAAATAGCCGATGCGTGCAAAAACTTGCCAAATAAAAATTAAGTAAATTTAACTTCTGTAACTTTTTATTTTCTTATAACTTCTTACTTCACAGCGACACAGTGTGCAAAATCCATGAAAAGTGTTTCTACAGCTTTTTGCTATAAATTTGTGCTCTTTTGTCCATTCCGGATTAAATGAGGTCTGACGTTTTGGCAGGTTAACGTTATGATATGACGTAGCCAGCACGTGGAGGCTTGTTTACGTTTTTAACCAATGGTATATCAGATATTTATTTGACACCGCTTTCAGCCAATCATTTGTTTAACCAGAGATCTTACGGCATTAGACGCTATACTGCTGCGTCCCAATAAAGATTGTAGAGCGTGTTTTTTTAGGCTGATTCAGCGTTACTCCAAAAAGGAGGACAAATGAGTGACCGGCTTGAGACTGCACCAGACAGGGGGCTTAAAATCCGGACTGTCCGGCCAAAATCTGGACGTATGGCCACCCTACGAGAAGGCCGTTGCCGTCAGAAGGTCTTCAGCAGTGTTGGTGAGCTTCTCCACAAAGTTTGGAAATTTTCTCATCCACACAAATTTGGTACACCCCACATTTAACAAACTTACAAACATCAGTGTGTACTATTTAACAAAAGTCTTTTTTGCTAGTAATTCATTTAAATCATATCAAATCAAATCACTTTTATTGTCACATCACCACAGCACATGTGCCTTGGTGAGTGAAATTTTTGGAGCGTGCTCCAGACAGTGCAGAAACTATTTATATATAGACAGTACATACTTACAGACTTATACAGATGACATGGTGCAAAATACACATACTCAATACATACAGTGTACTATACTTACAGTTATCAATACACATTATACACCCTATGTACACATTCTACATTATGTACATTTACATTTATGCATTTAGCAGACGCTTTTATCCAAAGCGACTTACAATTGCATTCAGGTTATACAACTTCAGTAGTATGTGTGTTCCCTGGTAATCGAACCCACAACCTTTTGCACTGCTGACGCAATGCTCTACCACTGAGCCACACATGTACACATATATACACACAATAATATGTGAAGGTGCAACAGATTATACATAAGCCGTATATGCAGTGTCATGAATGTGCATTGGATGGTATCCAGTGGTAGCAGATATGTTGTTGTATTAGTGCAGTGTGAGCATGTAGTCCAGTGGCTCTAATGGCAGTCGTGGCTCTAATGGATAGAGCGTTGGACTTGTAACCTGAGGTTGTGGGGGTCGAATCTCGACTCCGGCAGGAATTGTCCACGACTGAGGTGAGACTGAGGCACCGAATCCCCAACTGCTCCCCGGGCGCCGCAGTGTCTGCTGCCCACTGCTCCAAGTGTGTGTGCACTTGGATGGGTTAAATGCAGAGAACACATTTCACTGCTGGTTATACTTTGTATAATTGTGTATGTGACAAATATAGCTAATCTGAGCACTGCATTTGTGTGAGCGGACCATGTGAGATCCTCAGTGATGTGAACGCTGAGGAACTTAAAGCTGTTTAACCACTCCACAGGTGTCTTGTCATTGGTGATGGGGGTGTGTTCTCAGCTCTGTCTCCTGAAATCCACCACCAGCTCTTTGGTCTTGTCGCTGTTGAGTGAGAGGTGGTTCTCCTGACACCATTTAGTCAGGGTACTCACCTCCTCTCAGTAGAATGTCTCATCGTTGTTAGTGATCAGGCCTATCACCGTTGTGTTGTTGTTTAAATGTCTGAAACTAAATTTGATGAGGTTGAAAACACGGAATCATTGTGAAATAAGGCTAAGAAGCACTGAACGCATTTATTTCTGGATCAGCACCAAACAAACACGAAAGCAGGTTTGAATTTGTGAATGTTGTAAATACATGGTGATCATCAGCATCAAATGATTAAAATTAAGGATGTTAATTTCGGTTATTTTTCCTAACCTACAGCTGATGCTCGTTAGTCGATTATTAACCATTAACCAACTAGATTATTTTAAATTAGAATTGACTTAAATTAGAAAGGATAAGTGTCTTTGACCCGTTAAAAATAGGCTACTATAACATTTGTTTTCCGGGAATTCATTTTTACAGTCGCAAAAACCAGCAAACCACAGAACACGAGGATTTACATCATATCACATTACACACCTGCTTCTGTGAGGGAGAATATATAAGCTATATATATATATGAAGACTATTTATTCGTTTTATATGTGTATATACATATAAACGAATAAATAGGCTTCATTTTTGTGCTGCGCAAAAGGAAACGGCTGACAGCAGCATCTATTTTTCTTTTGTCTTATTTTACTAAAACACAAAGATTTGTTTGTGGTGTGAATGTACACAAATAAAAGCAAACCTTTTACAATTCAGATTATCTTTGTGACTAAAAGGAGTTGCCGCTTTCTGGTTGATCGCACCCCCTAGGTAATTGTGTTATTGCTTAATAGTTAGGGGAATGTACAGTCTGATCTCATGTTTATGCATCGGTATTAATAGATAACATTTAGTAGCACAAAACGTACATTTTTGTACGTTTTTTTATACTAAAACGTAAAATTTAGACTTATTTCAACGTTTAAAATGTACACATCAATACATATTTTTAGCTAAAAAACGTAAAAATATTTACGTATCTCGTATATCATTAAGATATTCGTATCAATGCATTTTTATAATTTTATCAATACGCTATTTATATTTTTAGGCCCCTTACCCCAAACCTACCAATTTTACAGCGAATTAGCAATTTTATCATTTTGTTAATAAGCAATTTAGATTGTATACCCCTTGATCTAACCTCAAACCTAAACCTACCAATTTTATAGCGAATATAAAATGATATAAAACGCAATTGACCGAAATACGCAGGAATATAACCGTTTTAGTATCAATTTAGCATTAAAAATGTTTTTATATTCGCCAATCCCACTCCTACATCTAAACATAGCTATTTCTGTACAGTATCAGAAAAAAAAAAACATGACAGACAGATAAATACAATTACAATCATTTATTTATTGCAATATTATCCAAATTATTTTTCTAATCCTCTTGCTCAGTGAACAGGTGAATGCCACGCGTGCTTGGCTGCTTGCATCATTCAAACACAACTCGCCAGAAACACGGCATGCCGCAATCTGTGACGAATGCAGGCGAGAGCCAATGAGCGTTCGATTATCCTGCAGTGAAACATGTCGTTTGAAGCGGCAACATTTGAATTCGTAACGAGCACGTCAGTTAGCGCGGGCTTTACAGTTTATGGTCACTGCAGATAACTTGCTGCTTGAGATGGAGATGAAGATCGTTGAATGAAGGCTTGAATTTGGGTTTGTTCCTCGCAGACGCAGTTGTATGGATTACAGCACACAAATAAAATTGTTTCATGTTGTGATTATGCTGCGGTTTTGGTGGTTTTTATGGTTCTATTGTCAGTTACAGCATGTCGGAGAAAACGCTTTTTGTGGCCCATGGCAAACATGACAAGTAAAGGTTAAACGATTTCAAATGTTATTTATTTTAAGGTATAAAGTGAAGTCTTGTTTACCATTATGTAGGCCTTTTATTGGAAATGAACTGGCAGCAGAAATCACACAACAAAACAAAATGTTATCATTTTATTTTAAGTAAATGAGTAAACAATTGAATGATGCAATTAGAAACAAAACAATTGATATGAAAACTAAAAACAACAAATAAAATTAATCCCGCAATTTCAATATTCATAAGAATTCATTTTTAGATGTTGATAAGTCAGTTTTGTACGTTTAGATGCTTTAAATACATCAGTATTGTACATTTTAGTGCCTGTAAAAACGTAAGTAAATACAAGTTTTATAGAACCATATTTTACGTAAAATACATGTGAATTATGAGATCACGGTTAATATGAAGGAATATATTTTTTTCTTGAGTAAAGTAGATGGAAAATGCGTGCCTTTTTATCTTTTGATTAACTTGCTGAAAGTTGCCAAATAAATTATAAAAATAGCTAAATTTGTTGCTAGGTGCTTTTGGAAGAAATAGTTGCTAGGGTAGTCTGAAAAGTTGCAAAATTGAGCAACAAAATTGCTAAGTTGGCAACACTGCTTATGCTGTTCTTAGACAGGATACATATTTTTTACACGGATTAAAAATATTTACTTGCCAAATTTGTATATTTTCGAAAATTTCCAAACTTTGTGGAGAAGCTCACCAACACCGCTGACAACCGTCTTCTCTTCTGACTGCAATGGCCTTCATGAGATCTCGCGATAAGAGATGTTATTGAATCGATTAAATTTTCTTTTAAGTTGAGGACAAATGCTCTAGTTCGGTCAACTTACAACTAGTTGAGACAGTACAAATTTAATTTAGCTGAATAATGAAAAAAAATTCAGAGACTAAAAGTTGTCAACAAATAACTGAAACCACTAAACTGACATTTTTTTTACTGCGTAATCGTAAGACGTCATATGAAACCATTGTTGTTAATACATTATTAAATAGAGATAAACTTAGGCCTACAGACATGGCTCAAGTAATGCTTTTATTAAATGTCACAGCAAAAACATGTGAAATTCAATTCGATTGTTTGATACATTTCTTTGAGGTTGACTGTTTGCAGTAGTCGTTTCTTTAAGTGATGGATTTGAGCTTTTCCACGGTCACCTGTGGTATCAGTTGGTTTATTGTGGGATAGTTGACATTGGTGAGAACGGTTGATTAACCTGGATTGGTAAACATGAAGCCAATGCAGTCAATATCTAAACCACATCTTCCTTCAACTCCCAAACAAAATCCAGAGCCGACATTAATGGGATATTCAGTTTTTAAGCCCCAGCTCGTCATCTTTGCAAAAAATTGTACACCCTGGTTGGTGGTGAATTTGATGGCTCCAAGACGTGTTCCTTCTCCGTTCCCCCAGAGGGACAGTGAGGTGAAACACTCACCAGGCTTGAAAGTGTACTCTTGATACGGTCCGGCTGGATCGCCAAAGGTCTGACTTCTGCCATCTGAAAGCCAAACCTTGACAGCCTTCACCTGCCATTCTCCCACCCACACCCCGATCTTCTGTAAACTGGCACCGTTGTTCTCCCCAGTAAATGAAAATGGACCGCCTCCTCCACCTCCAATCATCTGTACAGATGTTGGGTAGGGCATCTTCGAAGTAAATAGATCTGAAGGTTGTATCACAGAGCAATATTAACATTGGCAATAAAAAACAGAATATTACACAACCCTTGAACAAGTTGAAAAATTAATATAAATTTTTTAACGTTTTTAAGTCGATAAAAAATTTTTTTTTTCTAAAGTATCACAATTGAAACTATATAAGTGCTTCCCAACCCTTTTCTGGAGGCTTCCCCGCAGTATTTATTTATTTCTTCCATATTGAACCCTTTCATTTCACGTCTCAGGATCTCTATTAAACTCAATCAGCGGTATTTAACAGACAATATTCACTGTTGGCATGCATCTAGGAACATGGTTGGGAAACATGGCTGTCTTGTAAAAAAGTATAAGAAGCTGTAAACTATGAATTACATCTTAAGTGTTCGTCACTGGAAACATACTTACACGTGGATGTAGTCTGATGAACTTTTTCTCAAGATCAGCTCCTCTGGTGATAGTCAGAAAAGTGAGATGTGTTTGATCGCACTGCTGCTTAAATAGAGCTCAAAAGGGGGCAGAAGGTACAATTACAAAGGATTTAATTTGCTTAGGCAACACCCATTTAATTAGCATCTTTTGCATTTCACAACAGGCAAGAAGAGCTGCACCATATATTCCACGTAAAGCCGGTTCTGTGATTAGCAGTAAATCTCTATCACCTGCTTTCAGATGGAGCAGCATTTAATACACAGAGCCGTAGTTCACGGACAAGCTACGCAATACCACGTTCATTATCGAAGGCGATTCATCTGTGATTATGAGCGCTAGTTGAGTAGTTTGTCAGTGAACTACGGCTCTGTGTATTAACTGCTGCTCCATCTACTGGGTAAAGCAGGTGATGGAGATTTAACACTAATCACAGAACCGCCTTTACTGAAGAGATGCTAATGACAATCACATGCTATATATGGTGCAGCTCTTCTTGCCTGTTGTGAAATGCAAAAGATGCTAATTAAATGGGTGGTGCCTAAGCAAATTAAATCCTGGTACCTTCTGCCCCCTTTGGAGCTCTATTTAAGCAGCAGTGCGATCAAACACATCTCACTTTTCTGACTATCACCAGAGGAGCTGATCTTGAGAAAAAGTTCATCAGACTACATCCACGTGTAAGTATGTTTCCAGTGACGAGCACTTAAGATGTAATTTATAGTTTACAGCTTAAACTTTTTATTTTTTACTTTTATTACAAAAAAACAATAGAAAATGTAATGGTTTTAATGGAAACCATAATGGTGTATACTGGTATGTGATTGATTTATTTTGGAGAGATGTTAAATTCTATTGGAAAAATGCCCAAAACACACTACAAAAGGGAATTTTGTAATGGTTTTACTGGACAAACGCTAATGATTCATAAAGGTATTTTAATGGAAACCATTAGAATTGTGATGGTTCCTATTGGGTTTCTATATTTATTTATTTTTTTGCAGGTAGCAATGTTTCCCAACCATGTTCGTAGATGCATGTTTCAATGGTTATACTTTAGAGAAATAAATTCTAAATCTTAAAATGCTCATTCTTTTTTTAATTACTGTGCAATAGACATGTATACGTGTGTTTTTTTTTTTTTTTTTTTTTTTTTTTTTTTTTGCCAATGTTAATATTGCTCTGATATAACTTTCAGATCTATTTACTTCGAAGATGGCCTACCCAACTGTACATATAATTGGTGGTGGAGGAGGCGATCCGTTTTCATTTACTGGGGAGAACAATGGTGCCAGTTTAGAGAAGATCTGGGTGTGGGTGGGAGGATGGCAGGTGAAGGCTGTCAAGGTTTGGCTTTCAGATGGCAGAAGTCAGACCTTTGGCGATCCATCCGGACCGCATCAAGAGCACGCTTTCAAGCCTGGTGAGTGTTTCACCTCACTGTCCCTCTGGGGGAACGGAGAAGGAACACGTCTTGGAGCCATCAAATTCACCACCAACCAGGGTGGACAATTTTTTGCAAAGATGACGAGCTGGGGCTTAAAAACCGAATATCCCATTGATGTCGGCTCTGGATTTTGTTTGGGAGTTGAAGGAAGATCTGGTTCAGATCTTGACTGCATGGGATTCATGTTTCTCAATGCAGTTCAATCAACAGTTCTCACCAATGTCAACTATCCCACAATAAACCAACTGATACCACAGGTGACCGTGGAAGAGATCAAATCCATCACTTTCACAAACGACTCCTCTGTCGAGCAACAGGAATCTATCGAATCCTCAAAGAAAGTGACCAAAAAATCTTCATGGTCGATGAGTAACAGCTTCACGGCAACATTTAAACTGGAAGTGAAGGCAGGGATTCCAGAGGTTCTAGAAGTTTCTACAGGATTCACTTTCAGTGTAGGAACAGAAAGCACTCATAGTCTGGAGGAAACGGATGAGAGAACCGAAACTCTGTCTAACACTATAAAAGTACCGCCTAAAAAGAAGTTGCATGTTTGCATCACCATCGGCAGAGCCACGTTTGACATGCCTTACACTGGCACAGTGAAGATCACTTGCAAGAACGGCAGTGTGCTTCAGTATGAAACCAAGGGCCAATACAAAGGTGTCACTTACACTGAGATCAAAACGAATATTCAAGAATCTGATCTGTGATCTCTGATGAGGTTGTTTTTGGCTTGTCTTTGCTGGTAAAATCAGATAATGTAACCGCTGTTTTACATTTAATTGGGTTTGAGCTTTTCTTCCTCTGGTCCAAATGGTTTGATGAATTTCAAACGCGTTTACTGGCTGTGACATTTAATAAAAGCATTACACGAGACGTGTGTCTGTTTCTCTATTTAATGTTTTATGTTCAACAATGGTTTCATTGGAAGCATTATGATTGCACTAAAATAAATATTTAGCAGTTTTCAAAATGTTTTTGTTGACTCTTTCAGTTTCTGAATTTGTTCATTCAACTTTAAATTAAGTTTTCACTCTCAACTAGATGTAAGTTGACTGAACTATAGAGTATTTTTCCTCAACTTAAAATGTGTTGAGTCAATTCAATAACATCACGTTCTCAACACCACGTATCACTTTGTGGCATTTAGTGAGGAAAGAATACACTGATAAAAATGATTTTGTGGTTAAGTAAATACTACAGCAAAACAAATGTTATTTCTACATTAAATTTAGTTCAGACAATTTAAATAAAAGATTACATTCAATATCCGTACTCAATTTAAGCTTGTAGAATTTAAAATTTGAACTTATATATATTTTACTGGTAATTGCCGTTTTTACAAATATTGTTTAAGAAAATATCAACATGATCCCTTTGTTCCCATCATGCACTTGGGCATGCATAAATAAGTTGTTTTGTGACCTGGAGTAAATTTTTTACTCCAAATGACCCATTCATACTCCAACACTATACTGATTGTCACCAGCACTGTGTATCATGTGTCAAGTATTCAGGTCTCCGTGTTCATTCGGGTAATAACTATTTTTGAGCTGACATTTTATCTTAAAATGAATAACGATCAATCTACTTATATATGTACTTGTAACTTAACCACATACTTTGTAGGCTTTTTATTTAAATGTTATGTTGATTTAATATAGTTTACAAAATGAGTGAAATGTACTTGAGTATTGCACGGTAAACTTAAAATAACTAAGTAGAAATTACTCATCAGACTCTACCTGGCCACGTTAAATTGTCTCATTTCCTTTACTAATTTTAGATAACTTAGTTAAGTACATTTACTTAATTCCGTATTTAAATTTGACTTTAAAAATATGCGTGCAAAAACTTGCCAAATAAAAATTAAGTAAATTTAACTTCTGTAACTTTTTATTTTCTTATAACTTCTTACTTCACAGCGACACAGTGCAAAATCCATGAAAAGTGTTTCTACAGCTTTTTGCTATAAATTTGTGCTCTTTTGTCCATTCCGGATTAAATGAGGTCTGACGTTTTGGCAGGTTAACGTTATATGACGTAGCCAGCACGTGGAGGCTTGTTTACGTTTTTAACCAATGGTATATCAGATATTTATTTGACACCGCTTTCAGCCAATCATTTGTTTAACCAGAGATCTTACGGCATTAGACGCTATACTGCTGCGTCCCAATAAAGATTGTAGAGCGGGTTTTTTTAGGCTGATTCAGCGTTACTCCAAAAAGGAGGACAAATGAGTGACCGGCTTGAGACTGCACCAGACAGGGGGCTTAAAATCCGGACTGTCCGGCCAAAATCTGGACGTATGGCCACCCTACGAGAAGGCCGTTGCCGTCAGAAGGTCTTCAGCAGTGTTGGTGAGCTTCTCCACAAAGTTTGGAAATTTTCTCATCCATACAAATTTGGTAAGTAAATATTTGTATTTCTTGGCTTAATATGTATAAAAAATATGTATCTTGTTTAAGAAGAGTACAAGTATAGTTTAAAAAGTTGTATTTCTAGTTCCATGCCAGTGTTAGTTTTGCGGCACTCTGAAGCCTCAAAATACATGCAGTTCTGAAGTATTTACATATAAATATTCTCTCATGCGGTACTGAGCTGAAGAATGATAAAAATACAGCTTGGTAACGTTGTGTGTTATTTGAGCCCAGTGCTGCGTTAGAAACCGTTAAAACAGCGTGAGCGGAGAGCAATGATAACTGTATGGATTTAGAATGGCGGGAAAATTAACTACTTTAAACCTGACAGTGTTTTATAATCCGTTAAAACATTTTTCTGATAAAAAAACCCATCCCAGTTGCTCAAAAAAAGTGACAAGCTACTCCTGCATCCGCTCCCGCAACCACTTGCATCTCATGTTTGAGGCTGAATGCAGATTATCATAATTGATGGACAACTATGCCCGTGAAAATGCATTAGCCTATATAAAAACAATGAGGCCACCCTGCTGAAAAAAAAACTATGGAACCATCACAATTTTTTTAATACCCTCACGAATTAATCGCACATAAATCACAAATGCCATTTCAAACCATCAACTTTTACCCATTAAAACCATTAAAAATGGTTTTCTATAGTGTGTTTTGGGACATATTCAATTAGGATGTATTGGTTTTAACAAGCCACCAATGGAAGGTGACCAATTACCAGTAGAGGCCAACGAGGTCCATTACAGTTTCCATTAAAAGCAATACAAGTCCCATAATAACCAGTAAAACCCTTACAAATATTGTGATGGTGTCTATCATTTTGTTTTGTTTTTCAACATTACATGTTGCCTGTAAATGGCGCCAAAGACCTAGTAATTGCTATTGTTACACTTACAGGACAATCATATCCTTGTTTAATAGACTATTGACCAAACATTTCATTCAAATATCAGCTTAGTCTTTCATCTTTGGCCCCTTTTTTGCTATAGATGACACAGCCTCTATAATTTCAACAAAAAAACATATGGACATCATAACCCTTACAAAAATTAGCCATGGTTTTCGTAGTAAATCTACTTAATTTTATTTTCCGTGATTTCTGAATACCTGAAACCATAAAGTCAATCAGACAATGGCAGGTAACTGTCATTGAACTCTCTTCTTGAACCTTCTTCGTGTGACCAACAAACATTTTCAACGTCACCATCATGTGTATCACGTGCCATCAGGAAGTGGAGCAGGTGCACTGAGCAGACATGCAGAACGCGAACACTTTCCATGAGCGATCAGCTTCAGCTTATATTTGTCTGAAACATCTCAAACTTACTGATGTAATATAGTTGTGCGAGCATATAAAAACCACAACGTTTGCCATCAGTAAACGCCTTAATGAGATCCTGAAGTCTGGGGTGAATTATTCAAGTTAGGTGTCATTATACAGTTCTGACCGACTGTCTGCAAGGGTTCGAATCCACCTGAATCAGTGCTAAAATTTCAAACCTCAACTATAAATTGTAATCTGTAAATAATACCATTTGATAACTATTTATTTATTTACTTTTATATTTTATTAAAGTTCGATTTTGACCCCTATGATAGGTGTTTTATAGTATTTGAGGCAGGGGGCACAACAATAAAATCTTGCTTTGGGCACCGAATTGGCCAGCAGCGGCCCTGATAAAATGTCTCCATTTTACTTAGTTCTGGCGCCGCCATATCAATATTACTATACAGCGCCACACACATTCACATCAGTGTTTACTCAGCGTTAGAGTTACTCTCATGGGACACTGCACTTATTCACACTCACAAAAATAATTATTTGAATCTGCTTTAAAGGGGCCATCGGATGCAAAATTAACTTTACAAATAGTTTGAATAAAAATGTGTGTTGGAAGTGTGTGTACACATCCATCGTATGATGATAAAAATCCACCCAGTGTTTTTTTATTTATCCCTATTTTAAAATCCCCTTTCTCTAATCAGGCTGTTCTGAGGTTTCTGTCAGAATGACGTAGTTCTGTACAGGCCCCTCCCACGATAGTTGATTGACAAAACCATCTTATTTTAGCCCCGCCCTGAGTGAGCTGTCATCCGTCTGCCGTTGTGTAGACTCCGGTGCAGGGGAGGACAAGAACGTCTCCGATTAAGCGACTGAAGTGTTTTGTTATTGGATGTAATAATGAATATAGCAGTTATCATTAACTCCTGACATCTGAGCCGCTGAAGAGGCAGACGATTAAAGTTACTTTCACTTTGAAGTTAATACGCCGATCCCCGATCTATTTGTTTGCCCGAATCATTCATGATCCAGCTTTATCTACAGAAGTGAGTAAAATGTTTTTTATGAATCTTTGCAAATCCAGTTAGCCAGTTTCGCGGCTGAAGTTTATTATGCTCAATAGATATATATATATACCTAGATACCTCATTATCGACTGTTTCTATGGGCCACGATATGTAAGCCATCCGCCATTTTCAGAACGGTCTGCGAATCTTTGAGCGCATTGACTGTGTGCGTCTACAACAGCAAGTTATACGCTTGTATATCTTTGAATATTCATTGATTATTATGGTAAATGCAAGATAGCTGACCCGTTAATGTATCTGAAGCAGTCTAATAGGGATTCTACAATTTGGAAATTTTAACCTCAGTATGTTGTTACAGACCTTTCATTAAGACCCTAAAGAATCATATCAACTTGTTTAAAATGGACATCCGATGACGAACATTTAATTTGTGTGCTGTTCTTACATTTTCTGAGCTCATACACCCAAAGCACTCGCACTAAAAAGCCGTCAAACAGTGACTGATTACTGAACTAAGTTATGTTTTGTGCTAATACTGTCACACAAGGCTTATGTATAGACTCAGTTGGTTATGTCTAAAATGAAAGTAAACAGCATCTACCTGTATTTTAGATGCGCTCAGGTCTTAAAGAGACAGTAGGCTACTTAACATGCATGCAGACTGTAATTAAGTGACGTGACATACAGCCAAGTAATCATTTTTAATCGTGTTTAATGACAGTGACATGTCCCAGTGACCATTTGCATTGACATTTACAGCTAAGAGAACTGCTTTCATTAAAAAAGCATCCCATAAAAAAATAAAACAAAGAATGTTCTTGCTGCTATTTTTTTAAACTAACGAGCCTGGAAAAAGTAAATCTGTCTGGAGGAGATGTGAAGTTACAGACAACACACCCAGTAATATATTTTATCCAGTGATGCCCACTCGTGTAGCAAACAGCTTGATATTTTGCAAGAGGTTATTAAACTTTATCTATCTATCTATCTTATTGCAGGACATATAATAGGGTATACGTGTCAGTAAATGGGGAGGAAAAGCAAAGATTGGACAGATTTTTGAAGATGTGTGAAGATGAAGCACTAATAAAACATTAATATGTTAAGTCTTGGAGTTTTTTAAACTAACAATATAAAGGTTATTCTATGTTTACTTTATAAAAGTCCATTACCACATCCATCCACGATCTGAAGGTGTACAGGTGTATATATATATATATATATATATATGTGTATATATATATATATATATATATATATATATATGTGTATATATATATATATATATATATATATATATATATATGTGTATATATATATATATATATATATATATATATAATCAATCAGACGACAGGAGGCATGTAGTAGATTGTGTTCAACAGTTTTTTCACCAAAGTTTTGATCATGTTGATAATTTAGAGGCTATAGAAATCTGTGTATGAAATAGGATGAAGCTAAACTTTATATGGTTAAGGGCAAAAATGCAAATCATGATATAGCCTACTGAAATCATACATTTCTTTTTGCTGTAAATTCCTTTATATATTTCATAAAATGAATTAATGTGTGTTTATTGCAAAGCTCCATGAAAAATTCCACAGGAAAAAAAGGCAGGTTTGGAATTTAAAAAAGTATGAGGGTGCACTAACATTATGAATTGGGCTCGTTTGTTGAACTGCAGTCCTGTGAGCACTAGGTGGCACTGTTCTCTTCATTTATTTTTGTCTCGTTCACTTTCTCTCTTTGATTATCACTTGCTGTCAGTCGATGAGGGAGGCATCATCTGCTACAGGTCAAAAGTAAGGGCAGATACATAGGTTTAAAAAACAGCAGGATATGTGTGTATGCACTTATGCATGATGTGAAGCTCGCTGGTCTCAGGTGAGATGCCCGAAACAACCGAAACCACATGACCTCTCTGTGGGAAGTGAACACACACACGCCTCAGGGCCAGTAAACCGCGCAAAGAAGTAGCGCGGGGCAAAAGTTCAGGTCATGTGCAACTGTCTGTCATCACTTGACGAAAACAGATGTGTCTGAACTGTATACTTGCTCTCACATTCAGTTTAGTTAGAATATAATTAATGCACAGCTTTGATTTATTCGTCTTAAGTCGTTACCCAGATCTTTAGCACATTAGCACAGAGGTCAAAAGTTCAACTGCACCTGCGCCCTCTAGTGGAAGAATTCAGCCCGTTATTATACAAATAATCATGACACGCGTAATTACAGCTTTAGAGTGCACACAAACACAAACATCCTCCATCTGTTTGTTTAATATTTGTGTTGGATCTGATTACTCTTGATCATTCTGACTGGATTGTGTCCAGTGCTACAAATACAAGCTTATTTCTGCTCATGTGTATGAAACAGATTAGAGTTTATTTTGCACACTGCAGCTGCTGAAGAACATAATGCATCCTACAATTTAGATTTAACTATCTGTTGTGTGCATTTATTAAATGACTGTAATCAAACTAGACCTATGCTATTTTATGTCCATAGGGCCGGTTATTGGCCCAAATTGAACTTTCGCTGTTTGATGGCAGGTGTGACTGGTCTCTTCCTAAAAATCACAGTCTAGCACTGTCTAACACCCGTCCTCGTTTCTGCCACACGGAAATGTGTTTTTGACGAGCGGAGGGTAGCGGAGACGAAACACACTCCATCTTGGTTTTATCTCAATTACCTGCATGAAATTTTGATGTTGGCTTTGAGAGTGCATGGTAGCAATTCAGTTTCTATGGAGCAGATTCAAGATTGATCATGTATATATAATGAGGTCTCGCCTGCAAGCGTGCTGGAGGAGGGAGCGTGAATGTGTTCATGCTGCGACCAAACACACAACAGACACAGTGTCTGCTAGAGAGCCTATATCTAGATCAGTTCAGCCATACTACAGTTCTTGCTAGGGCTTATTTCTCAATACATAACATAATATTAGAATTTAAGCTGCTACATATCTACAGCTATACCATATTGAAATATATTCAAAAAATGTAATACTATCAAAACAATTAGATGTAGCTGAACATCTACACAGGTGTTAGTCTCAATTCAGGAATAGCACTGTAAACATGAACTATAATGCAGTGAATTCTATACAGAGCTGCTATTCGTGTTTTGTAAAGACATTTTACACAAGAAAGCATTGTAATGCTAACTGTTGTTATGATTTAGGCCATCGTGTGTTTGTTGTGTGACAATCTTGACTAGTTTTATGGAAGGATAAGATGATTTGAGACAGCGTATTGGTAGTTTTAATGCCTTTTGGATGTGAAATTGACTGCTGTGGCAAGATGAAGTTGGTGAGAAGAATTGTCTGAAGAGTTCTGGAAAAGTGACCTAGGTATTGATCAATGTTTCCTAAATGTTTTTCTTAATGTTTAACGTACTGTTAAACGTTTAACATTAACATTTTCTTAACACTTGCTTTATTTTTTTTAGTATGTTTGACTTTGACCTCTTCACAACCCAGCATAGAGATATTATTCATCATGTCTTATATAATATAAACTTAAAAATAGAAGTTCCAAAGAAGTGTTTCAATAGAAGAACTATTTTTGTTTCATAAAGAACCTTTCAGTGAACAGTTCTTAAAAAGAACCTTTTGTGGAATACAAAGATTATGTGGACGTTAAAGGTTCTTCATCATCAGTGTCAGCAAAGAACCTTTGCCAAAAAATATTAAGAGTGTTGATTCTGAAATTATTGGGGTCTGTCAAATAGAACCTGAGGGTTACATTTTAGTATTTTTCCTAATTGTTTCAGTGTAGGATTTGATTATTCAGATCAAGAAACACTCTTGTTTGTTTAAGACAACTGAATTGCACAGGGGAAGCTTAGAACTAAGAAAAATGATGCATCAACAAGGCAGAGCATTAATATTCCATGAGAACTGTGCAGCGTAATGTGCGCGAGGTGGAGGGGAAGAATGGAGTTACACTGGAAACGCATTGGCTCTGTGGAGGCCTGTGACGGCGCATCTCCGGGACGTCTGTTCAGATTGCTTTTGTTTTGATGTATCAGTGGCAGCGCATTTACGTGTGCCCGCCTGGGCCGGGGAGACCGACCAGGGCACAAAATGTCTCCTGGCAGTGTCCGATGCGCGGTGGATTTTATGAGTGATTTCACAACACATGCTCTCAGTGAAAATGGACTAATTACGCCGAGAGAACTGGCATGCGGGCCACGAGTCACGGAGCTGGAGTCGTCTTTTTAATGTTACCTTCCATGCATGCGGTCTTTTTAATATAGGCGACACGATTTTAAAAGTGCATGTGCGCATGGAACATCCTGGCAAATAAATGCGCAACATGTTGAACACACAAATGGCAATTGCATGGTCCTCTGCCATAGATTTAGGCAAAGCTTCTGTTTGCCAACAGCCTAACTGATATTACGGTCAGCGCGTCTGAACAAGTCTGATCTGATGAAAACACGCGCGTGGCTCGTAGCAATAAAAACAAAACCTGCAAAGAGGACGCGCGCACACAGTTGTCCGATCCATTACTGCGATTTCCTCGCAGGTTGATAGATCACATCGCATCACCTGAACCCCAGCATCTTCTGCTGTTGCTATAGAAACCCGTTACTAGATCCAGCTTGCGTCGACAGTTGACGTCTGCTCTCGGTTAATGCGTCTTGACCGTGACAGTGAACTATCGCACCTATCCTTCGTTTGATAAACTTCTCGCTGTTTCACTCAAATATGTTACTCAATGTTGATGTCATGCCATTATAAAACAATGGAAATTATTTGTCCATTTTAATGTCCATTATACCTATAGACTTTTTGCAGAATAAGAATGCGCTATGGTTAGCCTATTGTTTTTAATAGCTCTTGTTAACAAAAAGACAAATAAATACTCGTTGCGAATTTACATTGTCATTACATTTGTGAGAAATAATGGTTAAATACACAACCAATCTTAGGAGTATTATTAAGCCTAAATAAATACAACATTCCCTGTGACTTATATTATTATATTATATTATTATAATTATATTGTGAGGTTCATCAGGGCAGCCAGTGGCGTTTTATTTAAAACAAAAACCCTTATAAGATTAAAGTCCGGAAATCTTACTTAAAAACATAAAAATGGCTTTGGTTGCGTCACACCAACACATAAAATGTCTTCATTTAAAATATTAAGTTTGAACTCAATTTCACACTTTTCCCTAAAAGTGTGGGTAATTACGTTAAACATGGGCAATTACCCTAAAATCAAGACGCATGTGTTGGAACTTCTTTTTTTTTTATAAAGCATTTGTTTAAAAGATAAATTGATTAATAAAATATGCCTTAGGCTAAGCATAATAATTAAACCAAGCTTAATGAAAAGTCAAATGTACAGTGTGCAAATAAAAAATAGTGACACATACTGACAATACAAATGTATAACCTGAATGCACTGTAAGTCGCTTTGGATAAAAGCGTCTGATAAATGCATAAATGTAAATAGCACACAGCGTGTAGTCAGTCCATTTTTAAGACTATTCTGGATTTGTTTTTGTTATTTATATCTAAATATGGACTGCATTAAAACATCTTCTAATACCTTTGTCCGCGTGTATAAATTATTCATGGGATCTCAGAATCTGGAAAAAGAAGAGATGTTTTTTTAGGCGGTCAGAGAGGCTTTACGCCCATTTGAGTGTCCAGACGCGTCCGGATGCATCTCACAGAATCACGGACACGCGGGAGCTGAGCAAACAAGGTAAAGACTGCAGTAATATGTTATCCTTTGGCTATTTGCTGTAACAATATTTAGTTTGACTTGATTTGGCAATGCTTTCATTAAAATAAATATTCTTTAAATAAACGAGTGTGTTTTTTTATTATTGTTATTTTTATTATTAGGTCTATACATTTGTCTTTAGGCTTTATTTGAATAGGGTCACAAATGTATAACTGTGCTGTTCTCGTCTGTCAGTAACCGAGCGGAATATAGGACCATGAGCGGCAGAGCTTCATCTCCCCTTGCGCGGTGCATTCACAGTTCACGGGCGTCTGGACGCTAACGCGATGCGACAGGGGAACCTTTACAGCAACAAACGGGAGTATAGTATCAGGGAAGGCTGACCGAGCCGTGAACCGCGGCCCTAACACGGAGCAAATTAACATCAACAAAAATAGCGCTGCGTCTTCAGATCGCTTATGTGCGAAGCAGCAAATGCAGCCCGCGGTGTCAGCTCGTCTTTGCGCGGGGATGCATGGCTAATTCCCCCGCTTACCTGAGCAGGTGGCCCCGGGTCACGGCACTGGACCTGGGTGATCCAGATTCAATCGATTTGCTATAGATGCATGCATGTTCCCAGAACTGTGTGTAAGTTTGACCAATACAATTTGAGTTGTAATGCCTGTTAGCCTAGACCTTCAGATACATTTGAGACCTCAAAAAGTTATCTTTTGTTTGTCTGGAAATAGACCAAACATACTGATGACAATATATAGGCCTATATATATATGTGTAGATATACAAACAAGTTTTCCAAATAGTTTATGGTGCACAGAGACCTAAATATTTGAAACGTTATGCTTAAAATTATTAGGAGTACGGATTCGGTTTGTTTATTGTTTTTACTTATTTGGCCCGTACACTTAAAGTGAAAGTGTTTCAGTAGTTGTGATGCTACTACATTGGTCAAAATCGGCCAAAACTTTGAAAGTTGTTTATAGTGCACAAAGACCTAAACCTAGTTTTAAATGTTACGTTTTGTTAGGAGTGAAGGTGTACTATCTGTTAACATTATTATTTAGGCTAAGTCTTATTTAACAAAATGCTTTAAATGCCTTAAAAAAGGTTACACGTCTTATTTGTGTATTAAATTCCCTCGAATCTCTTTCTGCAACTGTTGTGTTTGCCAACAAGACCAGGAATGTGTGCCTATTAATAAAATAAATAGAGTGACTTTTGAGTCATTTATTCGAGGACATCAATAAACCTTTTATTTACGCGCAATCATTGCATTCTTCACAATCACTCACATTTCTTTGTCTCATTCACGGCTCATGAAATGTATAGAGAAAATACTGACGCACAAATAGCAGGTGGTTCAAGCTGGCATGACAGAAAAACGACATGCTCAGCCTACAAAAATCGAGGCATGATTTTAAGAGACACGAGACCACGAGCACGTTGCGCTTGAGATACACGCGTGTGACGCTTCGGCGAAGAGAGAGCGATCAGAGGGCTAGTGATGAAATAGAGATAGCGACGAGCAGAGAGGCAGATGCGTTGAAGAAAAGCGGTCCATTAAGTCAAGGGGGGGGGGGGGGGGTCTTAAAAGCCTCTGCTGACTCTGAAGATGAGATGTCAGTGCGCGTTTGAGCCGAGCACATCTTACCCTTCTGAGCGCACATGCACCTCTGGCTCGGGACAGCTAAACCTTCAACACGTCACATCTATATTAGCACAAAACTTTGCTTACAGATCATAACTCATTTGTATAAACGAGATCTTACAGCAATAGGCGTATGAAAACGGGGCGGCAACAACACTTTCCTTCTTTGAAATATCATGTGGCTTCAGTCCAATTGAGAGTCTTATCTGGAGAGAATATCACATGAATGAGCGTTTGAATGGCACGGTTTTCTGTTTCTATTTGGAAAATAAAACTATTTACACGCAGAAATGGAGTTTGGCGTGCATATAATTTGCAATTTGTAGGTTTGGGGGTGTGGGGTATTATAGACTATATGTACGCCAAAATGCGTATTAAAACCACGTCAAAAAGTGCACATCAAATGCACGCAAAAACCGCATGCAGTCAAACACGTGCATATAGTATTCGAAGTGAATTTGTGCATAAATAGCTCGTAAGGTAAAAGACTGTAAAAACGCTGACTGGTCAATGGCAAGTTATATTTACTGTGGAAAACCATAAACTGACATTCCCATAATTCTTTGTATGACACTTATGATTGACTGAATTTCTTTAAAATGTAAATAATTGTATTGTTGTTCGTTTTCATTATATATTTGTGTTTTATGTCCCTTATGATGTTTAATTAGGTCTAATGTTTACTGCATACTCTTAGTGTGTGTTTACCTCAGCTCGTGGAAAAACTCAAATTTATCACGTGTTTCTTTTACTGCCTGCACAGTGGTTATCGGATTTTTTTTGGGGGGGGGGGGATTAATCGCTTTTTGGGGGTTAAAAGTTACTCGCTTACCCCATGTCGTTCCAAACCCGTAAAACCTTCGTTCATCTTCGGAAAACAAATTAAGGTATTTTGGATTAAAACCAGGAGGCTTGTGACTGTCCCATTGACTGCCAAGTAGATAACACTGTCAAGGTCCAGAAAAGTATGAAAAGCATTGCCAAAATTGTCCATCTTCCATCAATGGTTCAACCGTAACGTTACGAAGCTACAAGAAAAGTACGCAAAGAAAATAAAAATAATGACTTTATTCAACAAGTCGTCTCCCCTGTAGCACCATTTGGGAGAGTTTGTGCTGAACACAAACTGCTACGCTCTTCTGTGTCAGCGCACCACACGGATGCATCTTCAATGTTCATTTACGCTTAGATTTGAATGAAGACAGCGTATCCAGTTTGCGGCTGATATGGGGTAAGTGATTAATGACAACATTTTCATTTTAGAGCGGAGTAACCCTTTAATAAAGTATATTATTTATTGCCAAAAATGTTATTTAAGTTGAAGGCCTACATTATTTTTATGGTTTTGTTAACCATAACTGCCATTTATACTTTCATATTTTTTTATAGCAACCGTTTAGCATAGCACTAAAAACTACTCAAAACTCACCTTACCAACTTCAAAGAAACACTGTGGCAACCATCGGGACCACAGCATCGTAGTGGCGAGATTTGTATGGCCAACAACACTCATATTTTCATCAAAAGTGAAAAAAATCGAGTTTTGTGCCTGCTGTTATCACTGGAGGCATATTGCAATTAACATTTAATTATTTAGATTATGTGTTCATGAGTTATTTATTTGTCTGCTCAATTGCATTTTTGCAATTGCCCTTTAGGACAAACAGAGGTGCCACTTTTGCAATCGTAGACTTGTGACATTACAGCCTGTGGACTTATTAATCATCAAAAAAAATGTCTGGAGCCAAAACCTGAAGTCTTTTCTCCAGAATCGTGGGATAGTGGTGGTTCAGATTTATACACTCAAAAAAATGATTTTTGCTCTTTGTTCAATTTCATTAATTAAAATGAGCTCATACAACATAACTCTTGGTAAAAATGGTCCCAACTTAATTGTATTAAATATAAACAATGTAATTTAAAAACAATTAGGTTTACACATTTTTTTTTAATTGAGTCAACAAGAATATTTTTCGTTCGATTTTACTTGTGTAACTAGGAAGTGGATTTCCCTTCCCATCATGCTTTGCACAGGGCTGGATAAGGAGAGTAAATCTTGAAATAAAATGTTATTTTAGGCATTTTTTATTTAGATGATAAAATTGGGAGACTTGTTAATGTTTAATGTTCTTTTATGTTTGTATTTAAAAGAGTTTCTGGTATGTTAGTGTTTTGGGGGGTTACCATTGTGGTAAAGTGTAGAGCATGTGCTTGGGTTGAGGACCAGCTAACATGAAACAAAGTTGTTTTAATAACAAAGAAACAATTATGGGCATGCCATGGATGTAACAATATCATCATATGCTATGCCTAACAAATTGGCTAATGCCTAAAGTTAAGTAAATCCAACAAATAATTTATTTTGAGTGTAGAAACAATTTATTATCCAGTTAAATGTTTTAGCAAGCATACAAACATCACTTCATCAATGTATTCATTTAATTTAAACTATATTTGATCAAATTGAGTTGGCCCAACTCAATTACAATTAATTTATCTGTTGTATGTTTCTTTATTTGCTTATCATATTTTATATTTGACTGTGTCCTGCTGTTGTTTTGTGCACAGGCATGGCATGGCAAAACTTTATCTAGTAGGAATGACCCAATTTTTTTTTGTAGTCTTCACTGAAGGAATTTAAGTTTATACAACAAGATTACAACAACTCATTTCAAACTAATTTGATTTTGGTGGAAAAATTTAATTAAATTTCGTGGAAAAGTTTACTCAAATTTTTTTAAGTTCGTTCAACAACTTTTTTTTTTGAGTGTATACCATTATTTATTTCAACATAACATTATCCACACAAGTGGCGATGCATCAGCGTGGTTCTTGTATTCACATCCAAATTTAGATGTAAGCATGTCCTTTCTAGACCACTAGCGAGTAAAAATTGCAAAACTGACCGTTTTCTGGACAAAAAAAATGTTAGTTGGAATACTTAAACGTTGAAATTCATATAGCGTTTAAACTACTGCAATCAACCTTCGAAATACTCATAGCTATCGATCCACATTCACAGATGCTAAAAATATTTGAACTTACAACATGACACACTTCGCCTTGAAAGAAAAACTATCTGTTCACAAACTCCCATTTTATCAAGCAGGCTTTTCGTCCATTTTTTTCAGAATAAGGTCATCTATAATAAAGAAACAGAGAGAAACCAAGCTCTTTATATCTATTCTGGAGCCCCTTTTAAAGCCATGGCTGAGTGAAATGCTCTCTGAATGTTTTTCACACTTCCCTGCTGTCCATCACATTAGCACCTCCCCAAAGATGCATTACTGGAGCGCTTTGAGGATCTCCAGAGAAGCCCTGGACAGAAATATGGAGAGAGACAAAGCTGCTGTTTATTTGACTGAAAGAGACCTGAACATGACGCATAGCCTATAGCAGTGACGGGCACACTTGGCCCTTCCAGGCCACTTTCCTGCAAAGATTTGATCCAACCCCGATAAAGCTCACCTGCCTGTAGCCTTCTAGTAGTCTTGAAGATGGTGATTAGCTGGTTCAGATGTGTTAATTAGGGTTAGAGCTAGACTCTTAAGGAAAGTGGCCGTCCTTTGGGTGGAGCAACTGGTGCGGTTGCACCGGGCCCTGCGCTGTGAGGGGGCCCCGCGACGAATGGACCGAGGGGACACCCCCACCCAACAACCCCCCCCCCCTCCCCCCGGAACTTACCCCCCGAGTTTGCCCACCCCTGGCTTATAGGCTATATTTATATGAGCATGTGAAGGTGCTCTGTGTGATCTATCTGCGTTCCATATAGAATGTAAAAAAATGTAATAAAATCAATTTTTTCTGTCGGAATTTAAATGGAATTAGAATTACACAAAGAGAAATTTGCTGAATATAAATTCACACAAACACAACACAGCCGTTTTGACAGAGGACTCAGAGGACTCGGTTTGACTCCAACAGAGGAGTTTTGCCACAGTTATGTCATTCATTTAGACTAATTATGCCCATTTATTGATAAGTAGAAGACTGTCAACACAGCGAACAGTCAGCGAAACAGATGCGTTTGCCTTACAGCACCACAGAATGTCTATTGCGTTATTTTCAGAATGATTTGGGGTAACTTGGAGAGTTCATCCACATTCAAGTGTTAAAATAAAGTTGAAAAGTTTGGGGTCAGTTTGGGGTTTTAAAGAAGTTCATACATTTATTCAGCAAGGACGCATTAAATTAATCAAAGGTGACAGTAGATACATTGACAATGTTGCATGTAATTTATATTGCAAATAAATGCTGTTCATTTGAACTTTCTATTCATAAAAAAATCCTGATGAAAAAGGTTTCCACAAAAATTAAACAGCACAGCTGTTTTCAACATTGATAATAATCAGATATGTTTCCTGAGCAGTAAATCAGCATATAATTAATTCTGAAGGATCATGTGACACTGAAGACTGAAGTAATGATGCTGCAAATACAGCTTTGATCACAGAAATAAATTACGTTTTTACAGTATAGTAAAATAGAATCAAGTTGTCTTAAATTGCAATATTGCACAATTTTCCTGTTTTTCGTTCATCTTGATGAGACTTCTTTTGAAAAAAAAAAAAATCCTACCAGACCTGAATGGTAAAGTACATAATCCATTTGAATTCTGCACAAGCCTCATGAGCTTGGATGTCTGTCTCTATCTGCTCAATCTGCTTCATCTGTAAACGGTAATCCATCTAATGTGGGTTAAACAGCAAACAGTGTTTGATACTATCTACAGCCCTAGAGAGAGAGAAAACGTATGCATAAATGCGCTCGTTTGAACGCTTGAAGGCATTATTAGTCATAAATGCGAAGTGTGCCTATAAGTGCCAGGTACAATTATAATCTAAAAGCAGTGTCAGACATCCCTCCTCTCGCTCCACCTCTGATCCAATCATCTTCTCCTACATCTGTTCTCCACCAATCATATTGGCTCTCCTCACAGCAGACACCAAACCAATGTACCTCCGAAGCCTGCGGGGGGATGATGGATGTCTAGCAGTTGTCAGGTCCTTTACCACCAAATCCGGACAAGAAAACATTTTCCCCCCAAAATGGAGTCCAAATGCTACATCTAACTAAATAAAGTATTTTTTTAAATTACATTTTAAAATAATACAAGACAGTTTCTCTGTTTTTGCATAATTGTAATGACTGTCATTGAACTTCTCCTCCATTAATGTATGGATTAATGCATTAATGTATGTAAAAAAGAACTGTGCCATTCGTGTCCGTCGTTGATTTCATATCACGGCCCTTCTGTCAGCATCGGTCTTGCTGATAAAGCAGATGTAGCTGAGTAAATAATTCATTAGATAATTAGATGAGTGTTTCCAGGGACAGATGTGACTGTGTATCTGTGAGTGGATCTCTCTGGATCTTGGCTCTGATTTTTTGCCTTTGTTTTTTTTTTCAGCCAATAGCCTTCCGAGCGTCAGACTTGATGACCAAACCTGTTTACATATGCACATAATTTATATTTACACTTTTTGTCATTTAAAGAGAGTAACCAGACTCCCAAAATAAAAAAAAATAAAAAACGTCTTGTCATAGTAAGTAGCCTAAATTCTTTTTTGATTTGTTTTAAATATTAGTAAAGAAAATGTATTTGTGATCCTGGAGCACAAAACCATATATATTTGTAGCGATAACCAAAAATATATCGTATGGGTCAAAATGATTGATTTTTATTTTATGCCAAAAATCATTAGGATATTAAGTAAAGATCATGTTCCATGAAGATATTTTTTAAATTTCTTACTGTAAATATATCAAAACTTCACATTTGATTAGTAATATGAATTACTAAGAACTTAATTTTACAACTCTAAAGATGATTTTCTAAATATTATGATTTTCTAAAGATTCCTAGGTTTTCATATATTTGTATCTCGCTCAAATATGGTTAGATCCTAAACCATACATCAATGGAAAGCTTATTTATTCAGATGATGTATAAATCTCAATTTCGAAAAATTTACCCATATGACATATTTTGTGGTCCAGGGTCACATTTAATGTATTTAGAATATATATATATAATTTATACAATTTATTTGTAATGATTTAAAATGTAATAAAATCGTTTGTGAATGATTTTTGAATGGCCAGTTCTACCTACGAATAAACCATCATGATAGTAGCTATCTATCAATCAATCAACAGAAAACCCCACTGCAATATTGTCATGCAGAGTCAATAGATCCGCATGTTTCTGTCACAGCTGATTATACCTTTACAGTGACTGACTCACGGCACGATGTTCATGGCGCTTCCTGTCGGTTGACCTCCGGCTGACCTCACGATGCACGCTCTCTGACCTGAGCGGCGGCCTCGGTGCTAATGTTCGGTGACAGTGTTCACACGTCTGAAGCCGATCGCTGTAATCTGGACTGGCTGCTGAGAGTTAGGCTGGGCAGGAGTGTGATTTATTTCTCACAGGTGATTTTGTCATCTCTGCTTGCTGTCGTAGTCATCCACTGTCTTGGATGATTATAGGGTTATATTTTATTGGCCAAGCAATTGATTATCATTAGCAATCTCTACTAGTTTAATAATTGGTGTGTTACTTAAATAGCCATAAAAAAGGAAGCATTAAAAGAATAGTTCACCTAAAAAATTTAATTAGTCAGAAATGTGCTCACCCTTAGGCCATCCACAATGAGTTTGTTGTTTTATGGGAACAGATTTGGAGAATTGTAGCATTGCATCAGTGTCTCAGCAATGGATGGTCTGCAGTGAATGGGTGCCGTCAGAATGAGAGTCCAAACAGCTGATAAAAACATCACAATAATCCAAACCTCTCCAGTACATCAGTTAATGTCTTGAGAAGAGAAAAGCTTTGTTTGTAAGAAATTTTTAATTTCAAAACATTTACATTTACATTTACATTTATGCATTTAGCAGACGCTTTTATCCAAAGCGACTTACATTGCATTCAAGTTACAGTTTCTACATTTTATCAGCTCTTGCTTTCCCTGGGAATCGAACCCATGATCTTGGCGTTGCTAACGCCATGCTCTACCAGTTGAGCTACAGGAAAGCCGAAAACATCACTTCTGGCTAAAATATGAGTCTGTAATCCATATTACCACTAAAATTAACCTCCTGTTGTCTTCTCACATCAAAATACTCAAACATATTTGTGTTGAAAACAGTGCTTGGTCTCTGGATATTTCTCTCTTGATTTAGACAAGACAACTTTTCCACTGGAGAAAGCAACATTAGGACTCAGTCTGCTTTATCCAAGAAGCAACAGAAAAATGTCTTGATGATGGTTTTGTTTCTTACAAAGATGCAGCTTTTCACTTCTCAAGACATTAACTGATGTACTGGAGAGGTGTGGGTTACTTGTGGATTATTGTGATGTTTTTATCAGCTGTTTGGACTCTCATTCTGACGGCACCCATTCACTGTAGATCATCCATTGCTGAGCAAGTGATGTAAGGCTACATTTCTCCAAATCTGTTTCTATGAAGAAACAAATCTACATTTTGCATGGCCTGAGGGTCATGACATTCTCTGCAAATTTACATTTTTGGGCTGAACTTTTATTTTAAGCACTAAACACTCACTGATTTTAAACACACACCAGACAGTGAATACTTGAATATATAGACCTTGAGCACACACACATATACACACACACACACACACCATTCTGACATCCTTGACACGTCAGAGACAAGCAGCCCAGGGCGACTTCACCCTCACCTTCTTTCTTCTTCTCAGATGCATCTGCTCCAAAATGTTGTGACACACACCATGTACCAACACATGCTCTCATTCAGATAGCACAAACACATAATATAACTACCTCAAGAATCACAAAATGAACTCAAACGGCTCACATTCACCCACATGTGAACAGAATCTCAGGATGATATGAACAGGAGCACATGTGATTGTGTTTTGGGAAATGAATCCTGGTAGTGGGAGACAAAGAGGAATTGGAGGGGAAAATAAAAAGTAAGGGGATGAGGTCAAATGTCAAATTTGTTTCTGATGAAATACAAAGCTCTATGGTTGAGCATGTTTTTCTGCATGGACTGACCATGGGGAAGTTGGCCTACAGGCTCATCTACAGGTTTCAGTAACATACAATATAAATACAGTACACAGCAGCAGTACTTCAGATGAGACAACTTTCATTATTCTTTGTACAGTAAATACTGTAACACATGTTGTGCACCCTCAAACTCAATACTGTTGAATTGATTTGTAGCCAAGTATTCCTTACATGTACTGTATTTGTGCAGAACTGAGAGACGACTGTCTAGGCGAGGCATATACGTCTTTTTTCAGAAGACTAAGAAACTGCTGTAACAAATAAGCATACTACCAATACTGTAATGCGATGTGTCTGAGGATGCTGACTGACTGAATGTATTATTCATTTACAGTACCTGACAGTGTATTCCAGTGTGTGTTTACTGTATATTCAGTTGTTTGGTCTTTGAACTTTTCTCTTCTAGTGCTTTTCATCTATTGTGAGATCTCTTTACAGCCATGTAATGAAAGTAAACTTTCTTCAAGTTTATTGCTGAATTGTACTGTATCTGCACCGCTCTATTTATGCCGTATACTGTAACAGACATTGACTAGCAAAAGGACTCCTGATATCCTAAAAGCAGTTTTTGTAACAGTGTTTTAAATTGATATCACTAGTGTTCGCTAGATAGAGAAGTATTCTGAGTATTTGACAGGTTTGTGTGTCATCTGAGGCCAAAGTTTGAGTCTGATAAAAGAGAACGTGTTTTTGACTAAACCTGGAAGTTTGCATAAGTTGGTGTGTGTAATTTTGAGGTTATTTTTATAGTTGTGAGAAAATGGTGAATTGTTTCATGAATTAGCAATAGAGAAAAACTGTAAAAGTTGGATCTGTATATTTGTATAATCACTCTCTTTCCCACTTTTACAGCGAAATGGTTCATATTTGAGCTGTGAAGCTGCATAAATCATCCTTTTATTAGCTGGAACTTCAAGGTGGATGCATTAAACGGAATTGACATGAGTTTTGGCATGATATGAAACAATCATTTTTCTTTCCCTCTCTTTCGGTATCTCCATATATATTATAGCTGGAGCTATCGAGTCCTTCGGGATGTCACGGAAGATGGGACACAGATGGGATGTTTGTCCTCCCGCCTGAAAGAAACTCATCAAAGATGTATCCCATGCACGCACGCGCAGGAGAGCGAGGAGGACACTATCTGCATCTCCTTACTTCATGACACAACTCACTTCTGCTGTCTGAGATGCATGATAATAATTGACTGACTTCAAGAGGTCCTAACATTAGTTGATCTGAAAGTTCACAGTTTCTGCACTGCCACACAAATCATCCTGTAAAGAAAATGTACATTTCTAGAATACAATGCAGTGCAAAACTCACCAGTGCCAGGATGTTGATGTTGACATTGTAAAATGAAAGAAAAGGCGATGCAGATCTATAGGACGTTAATTTTCAAACTTAAAAGACATGTATATTTGGAGACCATATTGACATATTTTGTTCCATTCAACTTATCCCTTAAATGTTCTTGGTCTTAAAAAGTAAATCTTAAATGTACAGAATTCCTTAAACCTGCAGAAACCCTGTATTTAATCATTTAATTCATGAAAGCATCTGATTGGACAAAATCTGGCAGTCAAGAAGAACCATTATTTTTTTCTCATTTATCCTGAAAGAGAAAAACAAAACAAATGTAACATTCAGTCGCATCTCTCTCTCTCTCTCTCTCTCTCTCTCTCTCTCTCTCTCTCTCTCTCTCTCTCTCTCTCTCTCTCTCTCTCTCTCTCTCTCTCTCTCTCTCTCTCTCTCTCTCTCTCCCCCTCTTCTTCTCTCTCTCTCTCTCTCTCTCTCTCTCCCCCTCTTCTTCTCTCTCTCTCTCTCTCTCTCTCTCTCTCTCTCTCTCTCTCTCTCTCTCTCTCCCTCTCCCTCTTCTTCTCTCACTCTCTCTCTCTCTTCTTCTCTCTCTCTCTCTCTCTCTCTCACTCTCTCCCTCTTCCTCTCTCTCTCTCTCTCTCTCTCTCTCTCTTCCTCTATCTCTCTCTCTATCTCTCTCTCTCTCTTCGGGTGGGGCGGGTGTGTGGGGTTGTTATACGGTCACTGCGCTTCACCAGGCTACACTGCATCTCAGAGCTGCAGAATATGCCAGTGTGCATTAGTGTAGGGCTGAACGGAGAGAGAGAGAGAGAGAGAGAGAGAGAGAGCAGTATAAAACAAACAGGAGGATTCAAGGAGAGAGAGAGCGAACATCAGCGCACTTACATGAACCCAGCTCAGAATGAGCCCTGCAAAATGTGATTCATCAAATATAGATGAGCTTTGTGAGGATCTTTTTTACTGCTCGTGTTTCTATAAAGTTCAAGGAACAGCCATCCATCACTTCAGATTATTTTCACATTCAATTCAGTTTGAAATCGAAATGGATCCTGTTTACTTTCTAAATGCATTTTCTTGGTCCTAAAATTAGCCAAATAAATATCACAATATTTTACTTTTCAATTATGAGACCAGACTCTCTAACCATTAGGTCACAACTTCCCCCAACTATGACATTGTTTTGTTTTTATTTGTCCATATACTTTTATTAATTTTATTTTATTGTAAACTAAATTAAAATAAAAACTCACCTTGGCAACTAGTTGAAATAAAATAAGCTTGATTTAATGTATTTTACTGTATTTCAGTTAATGTTATTTATTTAAAGCAACACAAATGTTTGAATGGTTTTAGCTTTATTACACAGGCAGTGATAAACAGTTATTTTAGCATCATATAAATTTACTTAAGAAGATTTTGGATTTTAATTTTAGTTTGAGTCACTTTGATCTGTTTTCTACGACGGCGTTTTAGTGCCACATAAAAAAAAAAAAAAATCTAAGATTACGAGATTAAAGTCGTAATATTTCGAGAATAAAGTCGAAACTACGAGAATAAAGTCGAAATGTTACGAGATTAAAGTCGAAACACTTCGAGAATAAAGTCGTAATGTTACGAGATTAAAGTCGAAACACTTCGAGAATAAAGTCGTAATGTTACGAGAATAAAGTCGTAATATTACGAGAATAAAGTCGAAACACTTCGAGAATAAAGTCGTAATGTTACGAGAATAAAGTCGTAATATTACGAGAATAAAGTCGAAACACTTCGAGAATAAAGTCGTAATGTTACGAGAATAAAGTCGAAATATTACGAGAATAAAGTCGTAATATTTCGAGAATAAACTCGTAGTAATACGAGATTAAACTCCTAATATTTTGAGAAAAGTCCCAGAATTGCTAGAAACAATGGATGTGGAGGATTTGGTTAAATCCTACTTTAGATTAGGATTTAGCAATAAGGAAATGATTTGTCTTTTGGCGCATCCGCACGGAGTTATAATTAGTAAAAGGACACTGCAGCGGTTATGTAGCAGTTATAATTAGTAAAAGGACACTGCAGCGGTTATGTAGCAGTTATAATTAGTAAAAGGACACTGCAGTGGTTATGTAGCAGTTATAATTAGTAAAAGGACACTGCAGCGGTTATGTAGCAGTTATAATTAGTAAAAGGACACTGCAGCGGTTATGTAGCAGTTATAATTAGTAAAAGGACACTGCAGCGGTTATGTAGGAAACTTAATTTATTCAGAAGAAAAAATCAGACAGACATTGAGGAAATTGCCTCTTTTGTGCAGTCTGAGATGGCGACCAGTGGTCGACTCCAAGGATATCGATGGTTAAATCTGCGTGCTATTCGAAGAGGATATGTTGTTTCTCAAGAGACTATGAGGATGGTGATCAAAGAAATCGACCCTGAAGGAGTTGAACTTCGGCGCGCTCGACGTCTCCGAATATGCCATAATGCCACAACGCGTTGGGACCCCGGCTGAAGTACTGAGACGTCGTTATTTTTCTTCTGAATAAATTACGTTTCCTACATAACCACTGCAGTGTCCTTTTACTAATTATAACTCCGTGCTGATGCGCCAAAAGACAAATAATTTCCTTATTGCTAAATCCTAATCTAAAGTAGGATTTAACCAAATCCTCCACATCCATTGTTTCTAGCAATTCTGAGTTTATTCTCGTAATATTTCGACTTTATTCTCGTAACATTACGACTTTATTCTCGTAATATTTCGACTTTATTCTCGTAACATTACGACTTTATTCTCGTAACATTACGACTTTAATCTCGTAACATTACGACTTTATTCTCGTAACATTACGACTTTATTCTCGTAACATTACGACTTTATTCTCGTAATATTACGACTTTAATCTCGTAACATTACGACTTTAATCTCGTAACATTACGACTTTAATCTCGTAACATTACGACTTTATTCTCGAAGTGTTTCGACTTTAATCTCGTAACATTTCGACTTTATTCTCGTAGTTTCGACTTTATTCTCGAAATATTACGACTTTAATCTCGTAATCTTAGATTTTTTATTTTTTTTTATGTGGCACTAAAACGCCGTCGTAGTTTTCTCCCCCATTTTTATAAGGTTTATTTTTTGTTTTATTTTTTTTAATGTCTTTGCAGTTTTTCTTCATTGTTATTTCAGTTTGACCTTTGTATTATTTTAGTACAAGTTAAACAAAATATATCGCTGAAATGAAAAAAGTGTTAGGTTTTTATATATGCATAGGTTTTTTAAGTTATCATCTGTTTTACTTCTATAGCAAAACATTTATGATTGTAGTTTTGATAACCCTAGCAATATCATAAAACGTTGGTTACGTATGGTTCTACGACTGGCGGAAGACCGTAACAGAGTGGAAAATCTTCCTGTCCTTCCCTTTGTCGAGAACTTGGGGTGAATCCTAACTCTCTGTCTTACCCCTTCCCCTTAGTTTAGCGCGTTCACGTGAGAGTAAGCTGTCCCAATTCTGGTTTTGATCGAGGGGTAGGGGTAAGAGTAAGGGGTAGATAGCCCTTAAAACCAAGAATTTTCTTGAGCTTACTTGAAATCAAGCGGTACCCAGAAAACACTGCGGCCAGATCATCCAGAGACTATTTTCAGCTTAAAGAATTTATTTAAAATTACGACAGTCTTGCTTTGTTCTCTACACAGTCCTGTAACTTACATATATATTTGCAACCTTGCTCTTAATTGAAACGTTTTTAAAAATCGCTATTTTTCCACGCTAACGTTACATTGCTGATACACAACAGTCCCGCGTTTCTCTGAATAGAGAAAACATCACTAAAACCCACGCAATCGACATACACACACTTTTAGACGGAGAGTTTGTGATCAAACACACACTTTTAGATGGAGAGTTTGTGATCAAACACACACTTTTAGACGGAGAGTTAGTGATCAAACACACACTTTTAGATGGAGAGTTTGTGATCAAACACACACTTTTAGACGGAGAGTTTGTGATCATACACACACTTTTAGACGGAGAGTTAGTGATCAAACACACACTTTTAGAAGGAGAGTTTGTGATCAAACACACACTTTTAGACGGAGAGTTAGTGATCAAACACACACTTTTAGACGGAGAGTTTGTGATCAAACACACACTTTTAGACGGAGAGTTTGTGATCAAACACACACTTTTAGACGGAGAGTTTGTGATCAAACACACACTTTTAGACGGAGAGTTTGTGATCAAACACACACTTTTAGACGGAGAGTTTGTGATCAAACACACACTTACAGACGGAGAGTTTGTGATCAAACACACACTTTTAGACGGAGAGTTTGTGATCAAACACACACTTTTAGACGGAGAGTTTGTGATCAAACACACACTTACAGACGGAGAGTTTGTGATCAAACACACACTTTTAGACGGAGAGTTTGTGATCAAACACACTTTTAGACGGAGAGTTCGTGATCAAACACACACTTTTAGATGGAGAGTTTGTGATCAAACACACACTTACAGACGGAGAGTTTGTGATCAAACACACACTTTTAGACGGAGAGTTTGTGATCAAACACACACTTACAGACGGAGAGTTTGTGATCAAACACACACTTTTAGACGGAGATTTTGTGATCAAACACACACTTACAGACGGAGAGTTTGTGATCAAACACACACTTTTAGACGGAGAGTTTGTGATCAAACACACACTTACAGACGGAGAGTTTGTGATCAAACACACACTTTTAGACGGAGAGTTTGCGATCAAACACACACTTTTAGACGGAGAGTTTGCGATCAAACACACACTTTTAGACGGAGAGTTTGCGATCAAACACACACTTTTAGACGGAGAGTTTGCGATCAAACACACACTTTTAGACGGAGAGTTTGCGATCAAACACACACTTTTAGACGGAGAGTTTGTGATCAAACACACACTTTTAGACGGAGAGTTCGTGATCAAACACACACTTTTAGACGGAGAGTTCGTGATCAAACACACACTTTTAGACGGAGAGTTTGTGATCAAACACACACTTACAGACGGAGAGTTTGTGATCAAACACACACTTTTAGACGGAGAGTTTGTGATCAAACACACACTTACAGACGGAGAGTTTGTGATCAAACACACACTTACAGACGGAGAGTTTGTGATCAAACACACACTTTTAGACGGAGAGTTTGTGATCAAACACACACTTACAGACGGAGAGTTTGTGATCAAACACACACTTTTAGACGGAGAGTTTGTGATCAAACACACACTTACAGACGGAGAGTTTGTGATCAAACACACACTTTTAGATGGAGAGTTTGTGATCAAACACACACTTTCAGACGGAGAGTTTGTGATCAAACACACACTTTCAGACGGAGAGTTTGTGATCAAACACACACTTTTAGACGGAGAGTTTGTGATCAAAAACACACTTTTAGACGGAGAGTTCGTGATCAAACACACACTTTTAGACGGAGAGTTTGTGATCAAACACACACTTTTAGACGGAGAGTTTGTGATCAAACACACACTTTTAGACGGAGAGTTCGTGATCAAACACACACTTTTAGACGGAGAGTTCGTGATCAAACACACACTTTTAGACGGAGAGTTCGTGATCAAACACACACTTTTAGACGGAGAGTTCGTGATCAAACACACACTTTTAGACGGAGAGTTTGTGATCAAACACACACTTTTAGACGGAGAGTTTGCGATCAAACACACACTTTTAGACGGAGAGTTTGTGATCAAACACACACTTTTAGACAGAGAGTTTGTGATCAAACACACACTTTTAGACGGAGAGTTAGTGATCAAACACACACTTTTAGACGGAGAGTTCGTGATCAAACACACACTTTTAGACGGAGAGTTTGTGATCAAACACACACTGTTAGACGGAGAGTTTGTGATCAAACACACACTTTTAGACGGAGAGTTTGTGATCAAACACACACTTTTAGACGGAGAGTTCGTGATCAAACACACACTTTTAGACGGAGAGTTCGTGATCAAACACACACTTTTAGACGGAGAGTTCGTGATCAAACACACACTTTTAGACGGAGAGTTTGTGATCAAACACACACTTTTAGACGGAGAGTTTGTGATCAACACTTGTCTCCTCTGGTGACGTAGCAGCAGCTAGCGACGATGTATGATGACGTAACAGTAACCAAATGGCATCTCATTTCATAGGGGTATGTTTTCACCCCTAGCGCTCACCACTCAGTTTCGAGGGACAAGGGCTCGGGGTAAGACGACGGGGAAGGGGTAAGACAGAGAAATGGGATTCACCCTTAATATAAAAGTCTTCTCGTTGACCCGATTGCCACGCTGCATACGTTATCTTCACTAAGGTGTTCTGAGTTTTGGCTGACAGACATCTCCCAATCAGCCAGCGTTGGAAGGGTCTTAGGTTCAGCCTAATCTGACCACGGGCGCCGCCGCGGCCTGCATTGCGGCAGGTGGTTTTATTTCCTCTACAGCATCTTTTCCCAGTAGTGTCTGAATTTACATGGAAATAACTCTGTGTTTCTCTGGGTTCGTCGTAATGGAATAACAAATCCCAGTGTTTACAGGGGGCCGGCGACGAAATTGTAGACTGTAACCATGCGAAATAGTTTTTTAAATCCATTGATTTGTCGTTACTGAATGCCAATAATGATTTTGTGATGCTGAAAACCTGTTCGTCGCCGACCTTAGCGAGTCACCACTGTCTGCGAGCAGATTTGTTGTCTTTGGGGGGGGGACGATTATCAGAGGCCGCCGTTGCGTGTCTCGAACGATGATATGGTCTCCCATATGGCTGGGATTGCTGAATCCTATATGATCTATTTGGCGGCAGGCCTCGCCCTGAAATTTGGCGGCGCGAGGGAAAAGTAGCCTTGTGGAATGAATAGGGCGAATAACCAGGCACTTTAAATGAAGCGCGCAGCTCCTGTAACTGACACCGTGCTTATGAAGCCACAAGCCTTCGGTCTAACGCCTCCTGAGCTGCTGGACCAAATATCTGACCAGGAACCAGAGGAAGCTGACGCAGAGCGGCTCTGTAGGATTCAGATAAAGGCGACTGCACTATCCAAACTTGAAGGCGCGCCTGGACCAACGACACCATAACCTTACCACAGTGACCCGCTATTGAACCCATTGATCACAGAGCTACATTAACATCGGTGGCTGTAGTGTCTGGTGTGCTGAGCGAGGCATCGCCAGTAACAAATGGGCAAGCATATTAACAGTTCTACCGAAACAGGCCGTTGAATTGTACATCTTGCCAATTAAGTTGTCCGTCCGTCTACATTCCATATTTGGACACCTTGGATCCTGTCTCAATGCTTTGTCAGGTGGCACGATTAAAGAAGCCACAGCGGGTTCAATTGGAGGCATCGGACCCAAACCTATTGTCCCCGGATCCTCCATTGCTGCTAACAGACGCGAAACCCAATCCAGTCTGGTTGAGTGGGCGGATTTAAATACTTGCGAGAATACCTCCGTAAAATCTGGAGATTGTGGAATAGTAACTACATTAGTGTGTGGCAGGGAATGGCAAAGGTGATTTGTATGCATCATGTCCGTTGCTGATTTGGAATCGATTCCTAATGTTGTTAAAGCGTTTTTTATTGTGTTTACTAGATCATCAGACACAAGCACTTTGAGCATCCGCCATATCATCACTGTCAATCACGCCTGGTTCTTTATCTGAAACGGATTGCTCTTCCGAGAACAGCGAGTCTGTGGCTGCCACAGAAACCCAATCAATGTCGTCTGGACATAAAGCATGATCCGGCTGCGTTCTCCTCGATGCCTGATTCCGAAACCTCAGGAATTGGCTGGGGTTGCAGTGTGGATAGAAACTCCTGAATCTTTCCTATTCCATCAGCCAATTCGTCAACTCTACGAGCAAGTCCTTTCTTTTGTTTCGGGAGAGGAGCAGAGGCTGAAGCCGAAGTCTTTCTTTTCATACCTCCCGTATTACTGCTTGACCCTGCGAGGCGAGCACGTGGCACTGCTAGGGGTATCATGTTGCGATGGATGCATGGATCTTCCAGAGCTTCCCTTAGATGCTCGACGCCTAGGCAGCTCTGACACTAGTCATGTCCATCATCAAGTCCCATGTGCTCCTGGCAAGACGAACACTGTGCAGATTTTTTAAGTACAGAATCGGGAAGGTAAATGGAAACAGTACCCTTACAATGTCTTTTATATTTTATTTTTTACAAATATTTCACATTCCCACGGGCGGTTCGGAAATACCACACTCACCCGATAAACAATGTGTTTTACTAGGTATTGCAGCTGTCGAAACTTGGTCCTAATTAGCTGCACTTCACACCACTGCAGGGTCTCCGAGGAGAAGACGAAAGAAGAAGTGATGACGTGTAAGCAGGTATTTATACACAGACACGTCATTAAGGTCACGAGGTGACAGCTTTTATTTTCCTTGTGGGGGAAATATTTTATTTTCCCTAGTGTTACTGTGGCTCAGTGGTTAGAGCCACGCAAAGGTTGTGGGTTCGATTCCCAGGGAACACATACTGACAAAAAATCTATAGCCTGAGTGCATTTTAAGTCGCTTTGGATAAAAGCGTCTACTAAATGCATGAATGTAAAATGTATTTTAGGTTCTCGATAAAGGGAATGACAGGAAGATTTTCCACTCTGTTACGCCCTCTGCAGCCAAGGAAATATAAACATTTCTTACAGCTTATATTTATCTTTAGTTTGTACACATTAACACGTTTATTTATACTTAAAAGTATCAAGATAGGTAAATTAGCATTAAACACATTGAAAGTTTTGTTGCATTAACTATGTTAACATATAAAGCTTTATTGGAAAGTGCTACTGACTCAGTTGAGTGTCCATTTGAGTCAGAAAGAGACTCTCCTCAGGCACATTTGGCCTTTGCAGTGTTTGTTTTTATTGGTGTTTGGTCGTTTGTGCGCTAGTGTCATAGCTCCGCCCTCTTTAGAATAGTCGCATTCTTATTGGTCCAGACAGTGGCCAATGGTGATGTACAACAGCTGGCAAGAGAACTCCATAATCTCATTTTCAGGGAAGCTTTGAGCCAGTTTCATCAGCCAACATTCGTCTATAATCTTCACTTACTCCATCCCCCATTTAATCTGTGACCAGAGGCTTGTTCTTTTCCGTGTCTCTTCAGCCGTCCAACAGAACTGATCCCAGATCAGAGATGAAACACACAAAGGTCGTGACCCTCATCTGCGCCCTGAGCTTGCTCGGTACATGACCTCATGACAGCACAGCGAGGTGGCTCTCTTTCGAAAGATGTGACATAGTTTGAGGGCAGTTAAAGATGGAGTTAGGATCAGTTTCTATTGACATTTTGTCAGAGTGACCCCTTCCTCTGCCTTTAGGCTCACAGCGGCCCAGAAACGCTGCGGTTCAGAAGTTCACAGTGTCTCTTTTTCCTGTTAATGCTGCTAATCAAGTCAAAATGTTAAGCATGCAAAAAAAATATGACATGCCAATTAATTAAATAAATGTATCATTATATAGATATACTGTATATAATGTAAATATACATAAATAAATCATAGAAGAAGCCTTTTCTGCTCACTGAGGCTGCATTTATTCGGCTGCAAATACATGAAAAATTGAAAATGTGTTAAATATTTTTACAATTAAAATAGCTGTTTTCTATTTGAATATATTTAAAAATGTAATTTATTTCTGTGATGCAGAGCTGTATTTTCAGCATCATTACTCCAGTGTTCAGGGTCACATGATCTTCAGAAATCATAATAATATGCTGATTTGCTGCTCAAGAAACATTTCTGATTATTATCAATGTTGAAAATTTATTTGTGCCCTTGCTAAAAAAAAAGTTTTTTCATTTCTAAAAACAGTTTAAATAAATCTAATTTAAATGTAATTAAAATACATAGTAAATTAGTTAGACAAAAGCACCGCAGACAAAAAGTAGAAGTCAATATATTGTTTGTTTTATTTCTACATAGTTTTCATATTGTGTTAGCACTAAAAGTCAAAAATGATTTGTAGTATAATGATCTGATTTAGTAAGGACTAAAGGACTACTGATTCGTTAATATTTAAATGATCAGGCACTTCTTCTGAGCATCTCTCAGCAGAAAGCATCGATCACCGAGGACCCCGAGAGAAACAGAGAACGTAACCATGACCCATATCATCCCAAATCATGTCTTCTGCAAATTCAGAGATGCATTTGGATGCCATGAGCAAAATCAATAATACAGATCAATCTCTGCATGCAGTCACATGAACAAAAGGCAAGTAAAAATTATTTTGGCAGATTATCTAAATATTTTCCAGCAGCTGTAGGTAGCTCAACAAAGCATTATTATAGAGATGCACCAGTGTGCACTTTGCATCAATTATAATGTCAAAAGGTTAAACTCTTGAAGGGCACTTGAAAACCTCCCCCCTTTAGGGATCTTTATTATTTGAGTAGATCATATATCTGCATAAATACATGACATGACATTTCAAGCAGCATCACATCATTGAAAACATTTATCTAATTATTCTGTATTTATTACGGGTATAAATGTGGTTTCCGTGAGCTTATAGTGAGATCAATTTACATAAAACCCAAAATAAAGAAATGTAAACTAAAAAAAAAAACGTCCATGTTTGTCAACCTGGCGCAAATGACGAGGAATGAACTGAATTCAGCTCGCGCGCGCGCGCTTGAGTTTGATTGACAGGAGACTCCATGGACACAGAGAAAGAAACGTCAACAAACTCCGCGGTCATGAGGTGAGTTTCAGCGCAATGTTTTTAGCAATATATTGAATAAAATAACACATTTAATGTCATATTTTGTATAAGTTGTAATATAAATAACCCATAATGAATAACATAACAATGTATAAACTCAGTACATTGGTTTATTTCTAGCATTACTCAGTCGGGTGTTTCCGGATCTCTGGCTCGGAGGGTTCGTACATTTCCGCCGGAGAGAGAAGTGTTTCACGCGGCCGCGTGCGGAGCGCGAGAGTGGTTGAGTTTGGTATTGAAGAGAGCGCGCAAACCACTGCGCACCGACAAACACGTGCGTGCTTTATACTCACACACATCGCCTACTAGTATGCCCTATAAGTATGTACTCTTTTTGTGAAGAAAAAGTAATTTAGAGTGTTTAGCAAAATAGTAGGCAAGCTTTGGGACATGCTACTTCGTCATAACTGCTTCTTTAACGGGCGCTCTGTTGCTTAGTTACGTGCATTCTGTCCCTGTTTAAACTGCCATGTCAATCTTGTCATAGTTAACAAAATCCACATTTCGTTTAATTTAATTTCCTACCGATAGAAATGAAGAGGCACGTTGAGTCGCGGGTCATGCCTAGAACTCTCTTCATATGTTTACATAATGATGCATTTCAAATTTAATAATCTAATGTATAATTATAAGAGTTCACAATGTTGCTACATATTAAATATAACGCGCATAACACTGAATACATATTTTTAATCAGGTTAGACATGTATTATTTATCACTCAAACCCCTTTCTCTGCTTGTCCGTCGGTCTCGCATATCCGCCATGTTTGTAGTTTTTAAACCGTTTTGATGCGTGTTTGTAGTTCTAATCGAATCCAAGGAAAACTTTTTCCGTTGCATATGGCCTATGGGCTGCACACATATTCTGTATTAATAGACCAGGGGTTAGTTGCATAAACTTAGCCACCATGTTAAGACTCTTAAGGACTAATTTGACCAATAGCAGTTGCCATGGGTTAATCAGTCTTAGGCCTACTTTTCCAATATAAATAAGACTAATACCTTTTCATAACTGAATTTAAGAAGTTATGACCATCTTGAAGAAGAAAAAAATAGATGATTAACTTTGTAAAACCGTCTATGCAACGGCCTCATTTAATTAAGAGAAAACTGAGTCTTGATTTCCAAATGAGTGTATTGGACATATTTATGAACTTCAATAATGACCATGGAATTGGTCAAGATAAGGCATATCTATACAAGTGTTAATATTAATGGAATAATTTCATATCTATAAAATTAAATGATCTGACTCCAAACCAATTTTTGTACTTTAAACATGACTTCAAGTTTTACTGTCATCTTTTACTAGAGTATATTTATGTTTTAGAGCTTATGACATTATAACCAAGTATGTTAATATTTCATAAATCTATAATCTTGATTGTTATTTTGAAAGGATTTTGGAGGCATTGTAATGAAAGATTGTGCACAATATTGAACAAATGTTTGTTTAAATGTTTTAATAACATGCTCTTAGGAATTGTGTAAAACTTGACCATAACATCAACTGAAAAGGATATTTGATTGGATTAGGCCATTTTTGCTTTATTTATTTATTGTTTTATTTATTGCATACTTTAATTTAACCAAGTGATCTGATTTTTAGTGTATGAATTCAGATATAATTCATAACATTACTTTTTGTTTTCTTTTTTATCAGCTCATCTATTAATTTAAGCAGCTGTATAATATAAGTGTGTGTGTGTTGTGTGCATGTGTCTGTGTGTGTTGTGTGCGCGTGTGTGTGCGTGCGTGTGTTTTGTGTGTTGTGTTGTGTTGTGTTGTGTGTGTGTCGTGTGTGTGTGTGTGTGTGTGTGTGTGTGTGCGTGCCTACGTGTGTGTGTGTGTGTGTGTGTGTGTGCGCGCGCGTGTGTTGTGTTGTGCTGTGTGTGTGTGTGTGTGTGTGTGTGCCTGCGTGCGCGTGCGTGCGTGCGTGCGTGTGTGTGCCTGCGTGAGTGTGTGCCTGCGTGAGTGTGTGCGCGCGCGCGCGCGTGAGTGTGTGTGTGTGTGTGTGTGTGTGCGTGCCTGCGTGTGTTGTGTTGTGCTGTTCTGTGTGTGTGTGTGTGTGTGTGTGTGTGTGTGTGTGCCTGCGTGCGCGTGTGTTGTGCTGTGTGTGTGTGTGTGTGTGTGTGTGTGTGTGTGTGTGTGTGCCTGCGTGCGCGTGCGTGCGTGCGTGCGTGTGTGTGTGTGTGCCTGCGTGAGTGTGTGCCTGCGTGAGTGTGTGCGCGCGCGCGCGCGTGTGTGTGTGTGTGTGTGTGTGTGTGTGTGTGTGTGTGTATGCGTGCCTGCGTGTGTTGTGTTGTGCTGTTCTGTGTGTGTGTGTGTGTGTGTGTGTGTGTGTGCCTGCGTGCGCGTGTGTGTGTGTGTGTGTGTGTGTGTGTGTGTGTGTGTACGCGCCTGCGTGTTATTGTGTCTTTGTGTGTGTGTGTCAGGGTCTCAGTGTGCTTCATACAGCAGCTCTGCACGGGCACGTGGACTGTGTGGAGCTGCTGCTGGAGGCTGGTGGGATTGTGGATGTGAATAGCAGCTGTCCTCGTGGACGCAGACCTGTACATATGGTGCTGAGTGCTCAGAGCCGACCCAATACACACGCCTGCCTCATTTACCTGCTGCAACACGGAGCCCAGATCGATGTGTATGCACTCATCATTAAGATTCATATTTTGCTTACTTTGTTTCTTGCATTAAAGTCAGCATGAAAAACCATTTGCAATCAATTTTAGTTATTACTTATTACCAATAATAAAAATAGGGGGGACTTGATTTTATCCACCGAGATTTGATTGGAGTAGGAAAAGTGAATGTATCATACTAGAATGATTTTGAAATATATATATTATTTATTTTTTTTGAGGGGGGATTTTAGGTTTTTAATAACTTGCACTAATTAATTTGGCAAAATTAGACCAGAACTGGCAACATCAACAACAAAAAAGGCATTCTGGAGGTAAAGCTATTATTTTTAATGAAGATGTAAACTATTTATTTATTTATTGACTTACATGCACTGATGAATTGTGCAAAATTAGACCAGTATTAGTAACATCAGCTGAAATGGAAGATCATTTTGAAGGCAGAGCATGTAATTAGATTTTAATGACAAATTATGTTTTTGATTTTATTTATTGAATAACATGCACTAATGAGTTTTACCAAATTAAACCAGAATTGGCAACTAATTTTCAAGGTGGAGCAAGTTATATTTTGATGAAAGATGAAAACTGATTGATTGATTTTTAATAACATACACTGATGAAGTAAAAATGTATTTTATTTTTAAAATGAACTAAAGAATTGTACAAAATGATGCCCGAAATACTTAGACACTGAACTCAAGTTACCAGTGAATGAAAAAAATGTCAGCATAATCACAAGTTTTAGTAAAGTCCCCCTGGTGTCAGGTCCGTGTCCTCAGCGCTGTCGTATCCTCAGCTCCACAGATGAAGGACTGACTCCGCTACACCTGGCCGCTGCTGAAGGCCTGACAGACTGTACAGAGACGCTAGTGAGAGACGGGGCAGACATACACGCTCAAGACAAGAGAGGTCGCACGCCTCTCGACCTCGCTAGGACCTGGGGCCACAGACTCACTGCCAGGTATACTGTAAGAGACTCCTCAGTGTGTGGTTTAGGTTCACTTACACAACATTGCATGCCATTTCAAAAACGCATGGCATGACGTCAGTGGTGCAAGTGAACAGCAATGTATTTCTGCAACAGGTTTCTGAAAGATGCCATTTGGCGAAAAGACAGACAGCAGGAGATCCGGAAAAACAAACCGCTCCATGACCTCCAGCAGTTCCAGTGTTGCAGTGTGCTGGATCTGCCTCGCTTGGGACACTCCCTAAAACCAGACGCCTCGCCCTGGACTGAGGTGGCCATGCACCTGGCCGAGGAGCTCAAGCCAGGACACTATTAGACAAACAGTTACACTGGGGTGGTACCTTCACAAAAGGCACTAAAATGCCATTTTAATGTACTAATATGCACTCTTTAGGGGTAGTTAAGGTGCAGCCCAGTTGTAACATTTGTACCTCTTTTTCAGAAAGTATATCATCTATAGACACCAAAGTCATGTTTTGAATAGTCTCACAGTTAATGGACTTCATCGCAGCTTTGATTGGCCAAGAGCTGTCTGACTGACATGCAAAGCAGCCAGTCACGGTGTGTTTTGTTCAGCGTCATCTTTAGGGTTGTGAAAATGTCAAATCTCCATCCCTGCAATAAAACAATAAAAGACCCATGTGCAAAAAAAATAAACATGCTACAAAATATTTCTATTTCTGAAGGATCATGTGACACTGAAGACTGGAGTAAAAATTCAGCTTTGATCACAGAAATATATGACAATTTAATATCTATTCAAATAAAAAAGTAACACAAGAGGCTCACAAACATCTTATAAACGGTATTCAAACGGTAGTGTATAAACACTTCAGAATTGATTTTCTTCCCTCACATTACAGTCGAATATGAAACTGTGCCGTTGTCTGATGCACTGAAAAAAATAAGATTTACTTCATTTTTATTTTGCAAGTAAAATGCAAGCATTGAATTAATTCAAATCTACTTAACCAAGTTAGGTAAAATAAATAATTAAATTTAACATGGGTTGGTTAGCATTTGATGAATAATTTCACTTAATTATTTTAAGTTAAATCTGAAATACTTCAGTACATTTCACTCAGTCATGGCTTCTACATGTACTCAACCGATGTAGCTCTGGTAGCATCTATGCTATTAAAGCATGTGGTTCACTCACAAACATGTCAGTAAGCAAGTAGACCACATGTTGTTCTCTAATGATAATATGTCTATTCAATAGAATTATTATCTGAGACACAATGACGGTGATAATCAGTGGATAGTGTTTGAGGAAGAACGGGTCATTTTGATGTTTAGTAAGTTACTAAACCTAACAACAAAAGCTGCCATAAAACAGTGTAATACAACTCAAAAACAGTGACAAATTTAAGCTTATTAATTATTCCTGCCCAGTGCATGATGGGAAAAACAGATCATAACTTTGATATTTACTTAAAGAATCCTTGAAAACATAAACACTTCAAAGTAAAATATACTTATACGTTCAAACTTTAATATCTAGAAGCTTCAATTGAGTACTAATTTGGAATTTGCTTAATTTAGTTGAGGCAAGAATTAAAAAATGTATTTAATGTAGAAATAAAATTTGTTATGTAGTATTTACTATCAGTGTGGATGAGACAGAAAGCGATGGAAAAAGGCCTTCGAATGTAAGCTCTAGTCTAAGTCTATGACTCCGACACGTTCACGTTCGAGTCGAATGCTTTCCAAAACACAAAAAATCTGAGCAAAGGCTAAAATTTGTGGAGTAGCTTTTAACTGCAACGTGCCTCCGCATGCACATCATCAACGTGTGAAAAAGGGAACAGAAAACATGTATAAGTGCAACAAAACAAATCTCTGAAACGCTCCCGATGCTGAACTATGCAGGTGTGAATGAAAGCTGAACTCGGTTTGGAGGCTGAAGGCGTCAAGGTCGAAACCGCAGTGACCCGGGTCACAGCCCAAAACAGCTCTGCTGTTGTCATCCGGTCCCAGAGGACATGCGAGAAAAGAGCTGCCCTTTCACACTGACCTAGAACCAGTTTTCTGTGTCGACTTTAACCTCAGCCGTTATGAAACAGTCAGATAACACCAGCAAAGGGCAACGTCCGCCCTCCTGAGTGATTCGCTCCCCAGACGAGAGCTTCCTGAAGTGAATGTGTGCTGACCTTTCCTCGACCTCACACTCAAATAAAGAGGAGCACAAACGCGTCAGTACAGACGGTGTTCGAGTCACTCGGACATTTTAGTACAAATTCTTCACATTTATCGTTTAAGAAAATGATGGGTCATTTTGGTCAAAGAGCTATATTACACAACCTAAATGTAATAAAAAAATTAAACACACCACAGTTCAGCATGAACTAACACACACTCTCTCTCACACACACACACACACACTCTGTCACACACACACTCTCTCTCTCTCTCTCGCACACACACACACTCTCTCTCTCTCGCTCTCTCTCTCTCTCACACACACTCTCTCTCTCACACACACACTCTCTCTCACACACACACACACACACTCTGTCACACACTCTCTCTCTCGCTCTCTCTCTCACACACACACACACTCTCTCTCTCGCACACACACACACACACAAACACTCTCTCTCTCTCTCTCACACACACACACTCTCTCACACACACAAACACTCTCTCTCTCTCACACACACACACACACACACACACACACACACACACACACTCTCTCTCTCACACACACACACACAACTATATATATATATATATATGAGTAAAAAGAAAACAAAGATTACTTTGAACAATTACCGGCTCTATATTTTATTACTAAACTTTTGCTTAATTGCATAAACCTTTCCTGTTGAGCATTTTTCCTGATATCATAATATAAAAAATGTATCAAACCAAACACCTCAGATTTTTTTTAAATGCCACATTGATTTAAAACGTTTAAAATTAATATTCTTAAAGGCATGTAAATTACAAAAGTCAATTTATATTTAATAACATTTATAAATTTTTCCATATTCAATTAAACTGAAAAACATTGCTCAAAGTGCTTACTCTAATCTTAATTAATAATCCTAAAAAACTTGATTTCCTAATGCAATATTTTTTTCAGGTAATTTTGTCTGAAATGTCATCTGATATGTTTCTGATTCTGATATTCACCTTTTGAGCATCTTATTATTTTTACATTACGATGTTTACCTTTCAAAAACTCATACAACTGAATTTTATTATATTTCTGTACAGCACACAAATGAAGCACGGCCAACACTATGGCTGCAGTATTCAAAGCAACATTTAACCCCCAAACTAGCTTTTCTTTGCCTGCCACACCAACGGCTGATGTAAAATGGATTTATAAATCAACACAAACAACCCTTACTGAAACAGACTCGACATCAGGTCATTATAAAAGTCTAACCTTGAACAATTACTTGTAGTGTAGTGAGTGAACCAAACATTGATTCAGGGTAAAACCTTCCTTTGAAATGTCTGGATTATTTGTTCTGATTTGAATTCATTCATGAGCGAACTCGAAGTGATGCGATTAGAAGAAAATCATCAGGAGCCTCTAGAGAAGCCGAAGCCCCTTCCACAGTCATCCAGTACAGACACGTCAAAAGATCAAGTCCTTTCATGGCTTTAGACGCCGAAGACATTAAGTTCATTCGAGGGTTCGTGTGTGTGTGCTTGTTCTGATCTGGTCCTCTCCCTCGGCTACAGATTCAATCTCATTATTATCGTTCCTCCTAAAAAACATGCTGTCCACTGAAAGGGGCTTCATCAGTACATCTTCTGTCGGCTTGGCAGAACGGCCTCCTTCAGGAAGGAGAAGACGAGCAGGATGCCCGAGCGCTTGCCCCGCTTGCCTTTAGTGAAGTAATTTGACACCACATCGTCTGAATAAACAGAGGGAATAATGGAGAGTGCTTAGACGTGGCCATTGTACATGTCTGGATAGAAGTGGGTGATTTACATTACAATATTTTAAAAACACGTTATGGAACAACCCCCCCCCCCCAAAAAAACACAATATTTTAAAAACACACTGTTATGGAACAACCCCCCCCCCCCAAAAAAACCCACAATATTTTAAAAACACGTTGTTATTAGGGGTCGAACGATTATCGGCGCCGATATTAAGCATTTTACCGATTATCGCTATCAGCCATTTTCATAAACAGATTTGCCGATCATTTTTTTATTTTTTTATTATTATTATTATGCAAACAAACATACTATTTGCAGGTGACATTATTTATTGGTGAATAAATAATACAGGTGAAACTATTTAATGTTTAAATGCACTATTTGGCTCGATGCAGCCTGTCTGAGCTCAACACTGTGAGAGTGAGGCGATCTCTCAATCTCTGAGAGCAATCTCCGCCCACCGCTCATCTGATATGTAGAGAGTCACGAGTCCGACCAATCAACGCGGAAAACTGAAGGCAGTCTCACACCGAGAGCACTTGCTAACTGGAGCTGCCTCAGTGATCACGCATCAGTTGTCTCTCAAAGGTAAAGCAGCAGCAGACGTTGCTGAAGTTGCAATAAATCACAATCCACTATGATGTCCGCGATGCGGAAAATGCGGGCGGAATCACGGAATGCAGTCATATAATGGAATTTACCGTATAACGCGGAATGTCGCGGAATGTGTCGAAGTTTGGATGAATTAATCAAAAGTAGGTCAGTACACTTAAATTGACTCGCGCTATGGACTAGTATCTATAAATATTAAGCCGCAAAAACACTATTTAAATATGAATCCTGCATGTTCTGCATCTCTGTTAATGAATGACACAGACGTGCGGTTTCATTTACTGCACACATACATACTGAAGCGTGTGATGCTCGCGGTGTTTTCAGCATAAATGAGGACATAAATACATGAACAACATCCCCAGAACTGCTCCGAGAGTCACTTCATGAGCATTTGACCGTTTCATTTGAGTAAAACGATCGTCATATTATATATACATAGGCTACAGAAACTTAAAAGGTCCTCATGGCAACCTGTCAAAATATAAGTTCGGTTTAGCCGAATATATTACTGTATACGTAATACAACTACAACAATTATTACAACTTTTGTTGAGAATAATCACACAATACGCTATTTCTTCCATGTTTTAATTTTAATAGTAAACTCATTTGTTTGCCAAAAATAAAGTATAACTCTCATTTGATTAAAAGATCAATTAAATTAATGTTTTATGCCTTCATTTGCACTGTACTGTAAATTAAAACCAACGGAAATGTTGTTGTTATTAACAGTTTTCAGAATTAAAGACATGTTTAAAAGCATTTAAAGAAAGTTTTTTTGTCAGAGCTCTTGTTATTATTAATTTTGGCATTCATTTTCATTTTTACACCAGACACGTATATCGGTTCAAAATATCGGTTATCGGTCTACTTGATCTGTAATAATCGGTATCGGCATCGGCCTTGAAAAACACATATCGGTCGACCCCTAGTTTAAGATATCCATGTGGTCCTATAGACTGTATGAAATCACAGTCACTCACCTCCCTGCTGCACAGTGGATGGAAGAACATTCTCCCCAGCAGAGAGAGAAACGAAGAATGAGAACGGCATCACCCACAGACATACAGTGAAGTACGCTAGAACCTGAAAACACACACACACACACACACACGCACACACACGCGCACACACACACACACACACATTAAACTTTCACATCATCTATGCAGCATTAGTGTAGTTTCAGTCTGTAAAATAAAAAAGAGCCTACCTCAGAGAATGGATAGTACTCCTCCGCAAAATACTGGAAGGCCATATAGTGGTTTAACACAATCAGTGCTGCAAAAGAGAGCAAACATACAGATGAGAGAAGAACGCACGCACAGAGATCATCGTAAAGTACATATACACATCCTCTTCATCACGCACCACACGACAGGATGAAGTTTGGCGAGGTCAGCATGATGTATGGAAACGTCTGCAGCAGACCGAAGTAAACCAGGTTGGTGAAGAGACCCACTCCGATCATGAGCGCGGGGAAGCCCTCAAACAGATAGAGTCCCACCAGCACCGCTGTGGAGAACTGAGAGATGAGAGTACCAGTTAGATGAGATAACATTGTAACTCCCCTCAAGTGGTTTCCGTACTACTGCTTTATTTGGCTTTTTCCTCCTACATGCTACATGAAAGAAGTTGTCTTGAATAGTCCTTAATCTCACGTTCAAATCCTTTACCAGAGACAACACACACATGCATAACATTTGTGCTTGCCGAGAAACTAGCTGCCTGTCAGCCATTACGTAAAACCATAGATATTTCAAAATAAAAGTCCCAGACCAAATAACAAAATATATATTCATAAATAAATTTAACTTATTCTCTTCATAACGAAAATAATAGTAGAAAAAGTAAATAACATATACAATATAATAGCAAACAGTTACACTCCCACCAAATCACACAACCTTAAATGTGAGATTTCTCAAATTGCAAGTTACTTATTTACATTTTTCACTTCAACCTTTCATTCAGTGGTGGCTGGTCAATAGGGGGGCGCTGGGGCTTCAAGTTAGCCCCATTTAACGTTAACAATAAGTTAAAAATATATCGCAAATATTAACTAAATAAAATAATTTAGTCATAGTAGTGTTGTCAAAAATATCGATATTTCGCTAAATATCGATACTGAAATATCTGAACGGTACCAATACTAATTTCCTGAAGTATCGATACACCGATCCTAGCCGAGCTGTCACTTTCACTTCTCTCCAAAGGCGCGTTGACAAACGCCACACGTGACCGCAGTGCCTGTCACGTGTCTCGTCTCATTCGCTCTGGTTAAATAACAAAAGTGAAGTGAATATAAAGATGGCGAGTGCGGCGCCTCCGCAACCGGCTTTGGTTGATAAAGAACACGGCAAGAGTGCTATCTGGAAATATTTTGGATATGAAGCAAATGAACATGGAAAGCCGAAGGACACAAGCAAGCCAATATGCAAGAGTTGCTACAGAGCAGTGCTAACAAAAGGCGCAAACACCTCTAATATAGACGGTTTCAACCATAGACATAATATACGTATATATGTCTATGGTTTCAACAGCAACAACATAAATAAACGGTACAGCGCATGCGCGTGTTTGTGGCGCTAACTTAACTTCCGGTAGACGTCCAAATAGAATCAATAACAACAGCTAAGTCCCTCTGGAGTAGATTATTTTTTCATAACAAGCAAAATATGTTTGCTTCGTAAATCAGACGGACTGAGATGCAGCGATAACTACTTGAACGGATGTATTAAAAATGCAAATCCACTCTCTGCCAGCAGGAGACGCTTAAAAGCGGGAGAACTAACGTTAACGTTAGAGGTGTGTGCCCGGTAACGGCTGTAAACTGAGCGTACAAACGCTGCTTTATCAGACATATAACATGCAAGATGAAATGAAAATGACATCAAACATTTTCTAAAGACGGTGTTTCTTCAGAAATACAGTGATATAATAACACCTGCGCCTCGTTTTGATTTCTAAACGTGCATTACGTGCTCATGTTTATTCAACAAAGCCTTTTTTGAAAGTTTTGATATCGTGGTGGGTCGCCACAAATAAATGTATGTATGAATGTGAAACACATCCCACAGCACAACAACCTGAGCCCAACTTCATTACTAATCACTTTAACTGTGTTTGTAGCCGGCGCCACTAACAGCCCGATATACAAACACAGACCGGAAGTTAACTTCGGTCCGGGCGCGTGCGCACGATCAAACCGTCTATAGCAAAGCACCTGAAAGACAGACACCCGGATCTATATAAAGAATTTCGAAAGGTTGGTAACTGTTCTTATTTCAACATTACTCGAACATTAAACAAGATGGCCTAGTATTGTTGCTGATATGAGTGTTGTCTAATTTTTTCTTAATATATTAAAACTTAATTAAGTTAATATAATCTGACTGAGGAATCTTTAACTGTGAATCTTTAAATACTTTAACTGTGGTCAAATGTAAATTAACTTGTGAATATTTAACTTCATTCAAAAAATTATTACTTAAATTCAGCAATTTGTCTTCATGTCGATCCAGTGAGCATTGTTTTCCCGTGTGATGCACGTTTGCGTGTGTGGATCGGTGATATGTGAATCCGGCATTAAAATCTGTTCATCAAATAATGTTATGTATTAACCAGCATTTATGAACGATGAGCAATGCATTTGCTACAGTATATTTTAATCTTTGATAACAGTAGGTAATAAAAATACAACGGATCATGTTCGCTCTGGTCCAATAAAAAAAAATATTAACAGATATAACTTTGGATTTTAATTAGTACATGTATTAGTAAATGTTAGTTTACATTAACTTTTAACTAAGATTAATAAATGTTTTGGAAGTATTTTTCATTGTTTATTCATGTTAACTAATGTTAACTAATATCTATTACCATTAACTTAAGTTCTAAGATTAGTTAGTTCAGTTCATTTTAAAAGTGTGGTCTAAAAAGAAAAAAAAATGTTTATTAAAGTTTGGCATTTTCTTGTAGCACCAGAAAGAAGATGAGACTCGACCTGCAACAAAAACAACACACTCACAACCTACACTAGACACTACACCTTGAACAAGTGCACTACCTCAAGACATTTTTGTTCATGTAAAATATACCTCATTGTCATGTTCTAGACTTGTTATATTTATCTTTAAATAAAAAAAAATAAAAAATTACCCCCTTAATGTTGTGGCAGTTTTTTTCTCTGTGGTATCGAAAATGGTATCGAATATCGATATTTTTGAAGGTATCGTATCGAAGTTAGAAATTCCAGTATCGTGACAATACTAAGTCATAGTATTCTACTGTTAGTTATATTATAATTTATTGAAAATCTAAACAATCTAGACTATATTTCTTTCATATTTGTGTGCGGGGCGCCGGACTAATGAGTCTGTATGTAGGTACACAAACTTTTCAAAAGCATGTGATTTGAGGCTAAGCTCTAATTGGCTTGTTTCAAATTGTCCTTGGGGTTTAGGCTCCTCCCACTTTTGTTGTTAGAGCGAATCAATATTGTTTTTATATGTTTGGCCTCATGTGATTGGACCGTTCTCAACGACTCTCGTTCCACTCAGCAGCAGCTCGTCAGTTGACAGACAGGTACTAATTAATGTGGAAGCAAGCGCAATATCTCCAGATGAAAGAACATTCGGTTTTATCTTTACAAAAATACCCTTCACAAGGCGTTCGGATGAAGAAGAAAAAAGGAGCTTGGAGCTTGGACCAGAGCCCGTACTTTCAGTTTGTATGCACCCCCCCCCCCACCCAACATTTTTTAGCACTAGCCGCCACTGATTTCATTGAAAACATTCCTTTAACTAGCCACTTTAACTTCATACTTCTTAACCTGCTTCCAGCAGAACAACAACCTTATGTATAGGTCTTTCAAGAAACACAGTTTTAGTTATGGGTTTCACTTTCTTGTCAAACGTGGTGTCACTAACCATCAATTTTAGTTTTCTCAAAAAATCACATCACTAACAAATGTGCAATACTGTCTGAAGCACTGTTAGAGAAGACAGCACTATAGTAATCAACAGAAATCGCATGCAATTCTCTCTTGAAATATTACACTGAACAGAGTCTGAATACGATTCATACTGGATTTGTGTGCAGAATGATACCTTAGTCACCAGATATGCCTCAAGCTACTACAATATTAGTCTATGCAAGTATTACTAATAATGCACGTCAAGCTAAAGCTTACTACAAAGGTAATTATACTCACCATAATCATATATTTTATAATTCGGCTGGTGGCGACTGTGTACTCCTCTATTAACTCTGCCAGGTAATAAAGACCTGCCGCTGTGAAGACAAACAGCACATTGAGAAACACTACAAACAGACCGAAAACAGTGACACTTCACTTAAAGCCTTTATGTAATGCATTAAAATGATAATCAAACAAAATGCATTATAATATTTGCAGATTCTGTTACATCTGAAAGTGGTTGTTTAACGCATTATACTTTCTTAAAGTGCATCAATGTTTAGATAAGTATTATAATGTGTATTTACCATTATTCGTGGTATCCTAGAGTGCATTACCAGGCTTAATTAATGCATTATAAATGCTTTTGCAATGCATTATATTTAAAGGCTTTAGGTAAAGTGTTTATTATGTGATCAACAAACCTGCAAGACCATGACAACAAACACCTTAATTCATTCAAATGTTTTCACAGCATATATGGTCGATCTATCTATCCACAGAGTAAACACAGGTGTATAAATACAGGTACACGTATTCTCAGTCACCATTATTAATACATCTGCATACGTGGACAGATACATTAGCACTCTTTTTACGACACTGTCCACAATCAGCATGTGCCAACCACTAGAAGAGAGCTGAAAATTAGCCTTTATACATTTGCCACAGACATTAATAGTTAATGCCATGGATGTAATCTTTACAGCGATTAGCAAACCTATAACACCACAGTGTGAAATATAAAAACTAATCCAAGCCTGAAACACAACGAGCTTATTATGTAAAATGATTTTACCAAGAGATATATGACCTATGCTTTGTTTTAGCTCAGCCCACTGTTGTTCTGTTTTACATCATTATTTTTGCTACAGGCTACTATGAATTGATAATAAACAGATATTAAAGGCACAGGAGTGGTTGGATTTCTTTGGTCGCGTCAGCAAAAGGAGTTAGCGGCTAACAGCGGCGACATAAAACTCACCGATAGCGAGAGTAACGAAACATATCTGCACCGCCAGCGACAACCAGCTGAGTAAATAAATAAACCACATCTTTCTACAACGGATAGTCGGAGAATTACAGGGCTGGTAAACAATTAAGGAGATGTATGTCTCCGCTGCTAGGCTATCATATCAACTGAAGTGGTCAAAGTTTCTTCTGCGGCTTCCTAGCGCGCGGCGCAGCTGAAGTCTGGTCACAAACAGCGCCACTCAGGCCGGAGGCAGTATTGCACCTGTAAAAAAAACTAATAAATAACGCATTTGAGAGTGTGGATAAAGTACACAACTCCATTACTTGAGTGAAACTACAGATACTGCTGGTCAAATATTACTCCATTAAAATTTTAAAATGCCCCCCCTCCAGACCGAGACTTTAGTTTAGCGTGTATAATAGTCTAACTCATAGCGTAAAATAGTCTAACTGATTGATTTTAGATGCAAATTGCCCATAACTGCTGGTCTAGGGTCTGTTTTCTTCGTAATAATAGCATAACGAAATAAATTAGTCAAACAATCCAGTGTATCGTCTGCTTTGGAAAGCGTCAAATTATTTTACAATGCATTTACGCAGAGGGGAGCAAAGTAGCCAATCACAGACATGTGTGTTGATTTCTACAACGCATTGGCCAATCAGAGGTGTTTACGTTGGAATCCACGCACTCACCGCTTTTTGTCCCGCGCCGAGTTTGCTCGTAACTTCATAAAAACAAAAAGTTTAATTGTGTGGTCACATTCATTGGTTAAAACGGAACTTTGTAAGATCGTGATGAATGGTGAATGATGAATAGCTTTTAATAAATTTAAAGGGAGCGCTCTTTGCATGCTGTGTACGATAATAATTCAGAATAAAAAAAAAAGCCATTTGTACTGGCTGCCATGACAAATCATGCACCTGCTTGCTTTTCTGTGCAATTGAAATGTTAGTGAACTATTGTAAAGTGTTGCCCAAATAATGCCTTTTGTGCGTTTACTTCAAAAACCAACTGCTTTATAGGTAATATTTTCACGTGCACAATTTAGCAAAATAACACAATACTGTGTCTAATAGGCCTATGCCACAATATTAACTTATTATTAATAAATTGTTGTAAATAATTATCACATTTACTACTGGTCAGTGTTAAATAAATGCTGGGAAATCACTTCATGTAGCCCTGCAAGAGTGATTACTGATAAACTGTCTGAAAAAAAAGAAAGTCACGTTTTGGAGAAGAAAAAAATCACATAGTAATGACTTTCTACTTCAAGGACCTTGATAGAAACGTAGTGGAGTGAAACGTACAATATTTGTCTTTCAAATGTGGTGAAATTGTAAGTTTCCAGACAAAAATAATACTCAGGTAAAGTACAGATACTCAAAAAGTGCAGAAAAATGTATGATACTCAAAATGTCTAGAAAGATTCCAGGAACATTTATAAATTCAATGAAATAAAAAAGTATGAGAATTATGTAGTAATTAAAAAAATATTAATCAAATAAAAAAGAACATTCTGTGTACATAGATTCCAGCTCTGCTCACAGTGAACATTTTCTGAACCAATTCAGTGCATTTATAAATTAAATTAAATAATTAACAATGTAGTGATTCTAAAAACATTAATAAAATAATAAAAGATAATATTCTGTGTACATAGATTCCAGCTCTGCTCACTGTGAACATTTTCTGAACCAATTCAGTGCATTTCTAAAAAAAAAAAAAAAATTTAAATAAGTCATAATATTACATTAAATAATTAACAATGTAGTGATTCTAAAAAATATGAATAAAACAAGAAAATATCCAGATAGATTCCAGCTCTGCTAATGCACCAACCAATTAGGTGTAAAATAAAATAAAATATTTCTAGATAGATTCCAGCTCTGCTAACACATCAATTAGGTGCATTTATATAAAATAAAAATCATTTTTTCCATTTGAAACAAATTCCATCAAGTGTATAAACAGGCAGACAGACAGACATTCAGAAAAACAGGGGCTTCCAAGGACCTGAAATGTTTTCACCGGCTCTACACTTGTTTTGGTCATGCATATTACATCCACATCTACACATCTCTTCACCTCCTGCCTCACACAAACACACACACACAGATGTACACACACCTAAATCAGACACCTTTCAGGTTCTGGGGGAAAACATGAATTCTTTATAGTGTTTGTTAGATGAAAAGCTCTCTTGGGTGAGAGGAATCCTTACAGAATGAAAGTGAGCGAGAGTGGAAAATAATTGTGCTTCATTTAAAATGCTTTTATCAAAGAATAGGAGTGTGGAGGTGTTAGGAGAAAAGGCGGCGCTTTTCACTCCAGGTATTTCCAGATGGACGGATAAACTCACATAAAGGCTTTGACACATACAGCAAGTTAGAAATACATTCTGATACTTACCTAATATGGCTGTTTTTTATCTTAAAAAAGGAATACAAATCAATAACAATTTATTTACTCAGATATTATGTTTAAAAAATTACCAAAAACATCATAATATTCAGCCATGGTAGCTTAGAGTCTTTTAGGTTAAGTATGCTGTTAGCTCTACACGCTGTTTCATAAGTATTTGACCCCCATGTGTTGCAAAATAAGGCTCTATTTGGATAAAAACTCCTCGGTTGTTATTGCAGTAAATTGATGCAGACATGTGAAAGCATGTCTGGAGAATAGTGACCATTTCTTTTGGCAGTCTCCACATCAATAATCCCAAATACAGAGCCAAATTAACAAGGTTATGGGTCGAAAATGGCAAGATGGACTTGACTAGAAGCCTGTATCTCAATGCAAGTGAAATCCGCAGGTGTTATTTTTATCATTGGAGTAAACCTTACAAACCTGAACCAATTTACCAAAAATTATGCACAATTACACCTAATATATTGAGATTTGCACCTAATATTAAAGCTTTACATTGTTCAATTAAAAAAATTAGACGTTCTCTAAAATTATCTTTTTATGCAGACATGTTATGTTAAAAATTACAAAAAATTGCATGTTTCCCAGCTTTAGTAGCTCAAAGTCGTTTAGGTTGCTCCAAATGCTCCTCAGTTATTATTGCAGGAGACTAACTGAAGACAAAGTTAACATGATAAAACATCTCTGGAGAACGGCACAACTTATTTAGCCTTTCTCCAAATCAATAATCCCAAATTCAGAGTCAAATGAGCAAGGTTGTGAATCAAAATGACAAGATGGACTTGATTGCATTGAGCCAAAGCCTTGATCTCAGTCCAAAGGAGATTCTCTGGTATTATGTTAGCATTGCAGTAGAAACCTGAACGACACATATACCAAGAATGACACACAATACAACCCAGCAGGGTGCTATGCTGGTTCTATGAACATAAACAATGTCACATTAAAATAATTCAGAGTTTTAAAGTTTAAAAATGTCAATGACGGATTTGTAATTCAGCAAAATGAGAACCAATCAAAGGTTCAAATACTTATGAAAATCAAGTATTCAAGTCTTTTAATGGAAGAATTCACACAAATGTCCAACACAGACTGAGTACAAAGAAAAGACAGACTGAGTATGTGCAGAAAGAATGTATTTTATTTCAATCATAATTCACTTTTGAATGCATGGGTCCTTGGTTTTCTCATCGCACAGTTAACAGGATTAACGCTTTATTCATTTACTTTAAACTCATTCCAAGAGGCATCTGGCAGATAGCTGTTGAAGTCATACTTAGTTCAACATCGAGTTTCTCAAAAGTGCAGAAAGTCAGATTGAAAGACCCTCAAAACTCACTTTTCTTCCCATATAATGGACTCCGAAGCCTTAATGCGAGAGATTCTCTTCTCCCGGTTCTGCTGAAGTCTCCGGAGCACCGGGGCGCTTCCACTCTCCCCCGCCCAGGGCGAAGAGCTCGAGACGGACGCGGCTGCCGGCGAATCTGCGCGTGGGGGTGAGGAAACATGGACTTTCAGCTGTAGTTAAGTGGCTGCGTTATAATGCAGCTCGCACAAATACTCATAACCGATCAATAAAAGAAGAGGCTGCTTTTAAGCTCCACTGTGAACAAAACTATTTGGCCAATAAATGATTCTGATTTAAAAAAAGGTTTCATTTCCACAAGCCACTACTAATCAAAAATCCGTTTTATCCCAAAATGTATCTTTTTATAGTAAAACATATCTATAAATTGTAAGATAACGTCCACTGAGAAGCACAATAGCATATTAAATCTTATTTTCAGAGTGTGTTTAAGTCTATTTTTAATACATTTGTTCAGTATGCATAAAACTTGCTACACATGGGCCTAATATGTTATTTGTTATTTACTTATAGACAGCTCTGCCATTTGGAGGTTTAATGAACACTTCAATTAAGTATTTTTATATTGTGTATTTGTTTTTAGGTTAGTTAGAAAGGTTTTTTTTTTCAAATTATGTATTTTTGGCCTTTTTATTAGGTTTATTTTATTATTATAAAAAAATAAAAATAAAATGTATAACCTGATTGCAATTGTAAGTCGCTTTGGATAAAAGCATCTGCTAAATGCATAAATGTAAATGTTTTAGCAGATGGGAAAGCATTGGTTGGAGAGGGGGGGGGGGGGGGGGGGGAGGTCGGTAATGGACCTCGAGACAGGAATCGAACTCAGGTTGTCGCGAGCACAGTTGTGATACATGTTAGCACACTAACCACAATGCTGACTGGCGCTGAAAAATTCTTATAAAAAAAAAAACTCAAATATTGTGACCCCCCTACATATAGTTTGGGTCACAAATTAAATTATTTGTATGTATTACATTTTTATTTATTTCTATATATATTTAAGTTTTATTTAAATTACTTAAATGTATTATAATGAGTTTACACTGGACAGTTCAGCAGCATTTTCTGAATTCTTGGTGTCAGTTGAGAGAGTTGAGTTACCGTGGCGACTGCAGCATCCTCAGACAACAAAGAGGACCGTGAAAGCAACCACTAACTCTTGTCTCTCTCATTTACTACTAAGGTTAGTTAAATTAATTAAATGTCATATCAAACTGTACTTTACATGATTTAATGTACAAATGAACTTATTTTAACTCATTATTTATTTTATTAACAATTTTAAGATGTTTTTCATGTATTCATCTAAGTAATTTATGTGTACAACTACTTACCTGAGTTGTTTACCTGAGACAGTAATTCAGCTAGTTTTGTATAAGAATTAGAGCATTTCGGTACATATGGTTACGTTTTCATTTGGTTATTTGTTTATTCATTTATTTAACGTTATTGTGATTTGATTTAAGTATCTAATGTCATACAGTGTGTATTATTCTTTCCAACGTGTTTATGAATTACTTTGTGATTCAAAGTGTCTTACTGACTCTGAAATACAAATGTGTATGTGTATTAAAAGACAACAAAGAGGACCGTGAAAGCAACCACTAACTCTTGTCTCTCTCATTTACTACTAAGATTACTGCTTACAGTCTTCCCGACTGCCCGGGACCTGTAACATATTGTAATTTCCAAAAAAAAAAAAAAAATGTAGCAATTTAATCCTTTTTTTTTTAAGGCAATTGCAGCATTTAGAGATATAACAATAAATACAGGACTATATTTATAATTGAATTCCTCTCAGTATTTGTTAAGCTTGTACACGTCACATCTCAGGGGATAAAAGATCAATGAAACAGACATTTGCATTAAACCTAAGTGAAAAAATAAAGCATAAATGTACAAATCCTGGTGATTTTATAATTGTTAGATTAGTAAAATGATCTGCATATAAATTTAGAATTCACTGTGTAGTTGTTTTTCAATAATAAACTTTAGATTTAACCAGTTATGTATAAGCTGAAACATATTTAAATGCATCAGCAGATTAAATGATGCTTTCGTGTCTTTGAAAGAGTAAAGAGAGAGATGGTACCTTTGGGTTTGGATGTAGAAGGAGGGGTGCCTTTCTCATCCCCCATGGCCCGCCTCCTTCTCTGGAGCACCATCTGAAGCTCCGCCTCCCCAACATTACGGCTGAAGCGCTTTTTAGAGTCCACCCTTCGAGGGCCAGGCCTCCTCTTGGATTCCTGAGGGGAACCAGACAATAAAGTTAATTAGCCAATAAACATTAATACAATACGCCATACGAGATCATGCATCTTATAGCGGTTAATAGGTCTTTCCTAAAACTACGGTAACATCACTAATATATGATCCTATATGCAAACAGTAGGTCTAATATGATAAAACATACCAATGTTTAATAATAAAACATTAAAGACTTGAGTAATTATGTTGAAAATTCAGATTTTCATCTCAGGAATGAATTAAAATGTACAATATATTCAAATTAGTGCTGTCAAATGATTAAATCGCATTCAAAATAAAAGTTTTTGTTTACATAATATATATATTTGTGTACTGTGTAAATGTATATATAAATACACACACACACACATGCATGTATATATTTAAGAGACATATCTTATATTTGCATATTAAATATATTTATATATGATATAAATATATACATGTAAATATATACTGTATGTGTGTGTGTTTATATATACATAATAAATATACACAGTACACACATATATATCATGTAAACAAAGACTTTTATTTTGGATGCGATTAATCGCTTGACAGCACTAATTCAAATAGAATATATTTATTTCAAATTGAAATAATCTTTCATAATTTTAACTATATTTTCAGTCAAATAAATGCAGCCTTGACGAGCTCCATATTTTTGAACCGATGGGGGTCAAAGTATTTGCACTAATTATTTGATTTCCTTACATGAAAGTATATGTACTATGTATGGCCACTTAAGTATATTTTAATGTCAACCTTGCAGGCTGAGAACTAAAAGCAATCAGTAGTCCATATTTTGAGAGATCTTATATTACCAGCATCCCCTGCAATTCCAGCACGGCTGATTTACGATTCTCAGACCTCTGCTCCTGTAAATGTCAATTATTTCTGATTAATCATATTTTGTCATTTCTGAATAGAACACATAATTTGCAAGCAACGTATAAAGCAGTTAGGTATATCACTACACACACATGAACTAGTCTCACAGTCAGAGAAAATAGGAAACCTCCACATACTTTAAAATGCAATAGTAATCATGGTTGCAGAAAGATCACAATAATGTAATTGTAAACAAAAAACCCATATGAAATAGTGTAGTGTCACTAACCTTCCATGCATGTTCATCCTCTGACACAGCCTGAAAACAAACCAAATGTCAGATATTTCGTTCTGTTTAAACAGGCCTATATTTAACATAGATTATCTTAAAAAGCTGTATTTTGTTATTTCATTAAATCGATGTCCTACTGCGTGAATCATGCATGCTCATAGGATTTTTCCCATCACACGTTCGATTATTTTCATACAGACGGTGTTGGCGCCTCACTGTACAATTTATGTTCAGCAAAACATGTAATAATAATGCACCAGAGACAGACCCACCTGTGGCGTTCTGAGAATAGGTTTGAGAATAATGCCTTTCTTGATTCTTTCCATCATTTCATCCACAGCTCTGGCCTTCATATCCTCCGTAATCACGGGTTCTGTGAGAAAATCAACAGAGCATTCATTGAGGATGGACGAGCAGTGCTTGCTTTCTTTGATTCAACTTTTAAATGAGTGTATTGTTTCTTCCTGACTGCCGTGTTGATTTTGCCTTTCATATAGTACAGGTTGGATGTAAGGTATGATTGTCTTACTCGCAGTTTGAGTGGCGTTGTTTTCTCCCTTCTTTCTGTTCCTCAAAGCCTTTAATGGGCTGAAAATACAATGGATTGTTAATGAAGACTTTGCATGTAGTGCACTTTTATGGTTGGAATATCTCAACATTGAAAGGTGTTGAGGACTCACTCGGTGACAGCTGACGATGGAGGAGGAGGTGGAGGCGGAGGTGGAGGAGGTGGCGGCACCAGTGATGGTGGATCAGATGGATTTTCGTTTGCCTCATTCAGTTGGTTAGATTGGATGGAAGGAAGTTGCTCTATCTTTTTCAGTTTATCCTTAAGCAGCTTGACTAGATACAAAATAAACTATTAAAATTGCAATCAATAAATCATTTATTTTACAACAAAAATAATATTTTATAATAAAAATGGCAAAAATGTAGTACTATTATTGCCTGTTGGGAAATTCAATTGCTCAGTGATGGCTCTCTCAAACTCTATACAGACATAATAGAAATCTCGAGGATGTTCAATGTAAGCATCAGCTCTTATTACTCAGACTGTCTCTATTTCTCCTAAAACATTCATAAAAAACTATTCATAAAAAAAGTAAATGTAGTATAGTGCTATTAAATTAATGTGACAAGCAGCTTTGTTTATTTGGTCTTAGAAGAACATGATGAAAAATGTTGTATTTCGTATGGAGACATAAGATTGCACGGCAAACATGAGTTTGGGATATTGTTGAGTTACAGATCTGTCCATCTGATTCAAAAGACATCTCAACACTGTCTTAAGCCCTAAACACTGCATGATTTTCGGCTGTCCCAGATGAAAGACTGGCATCGTGAAGCAATCGCGACGATTTGTCCGAAAATCGTGAATTGTGTTTAAGGCTTTTTTCTGCTGAGAAAAGTCTGAGAAGCAACTCATTGTGTTGGTGAAACAGCTGAGATCTCATGTGTGCTTTGTCTTTCCTTTACGGGCTCTTAAAATATAAGGTCCGAACACTTTTTCAGCATTATAATCTACACATATATTTTTTTTATAAGACCTACTTTCCTCCAGAAGTGCAGTCACAGATCGCTGCGAGTCTCTCAGCTGAATCTCAGCCTCGCTCCTCTCGGTCTCACTGATCTCCAGCTTTGTTCTTACTGCGGCCAGATCTGACAGAGAGTTGAGATCCTGAGCTGGTGCCTGAGACATCTGTATAGACAGAGACAGTTAAAGATACAGATCCATGCAGATACAGTTAAAGGGTTAGTTCACCCAAAATTCAAATTCTGTCATTAATTACTCACCCTCATGTCGTTCCAAACCCGTAAGACCTTTGTTCATCTTCAGAACACAATTTAAGATATTTTTGATGAAATCTGAGAGCTTTCTGACCCTCCATAGACAGCAAGAATACTATCACGATCATCAACACACAGAAACGTTGCAAGGACATCGGTAAAATAGTCCATGTGACATCAGGAGTCCAACCGTAATTTTACAAAGCTACGAGAATACTTTTTTTATGCAAAGAAAACAATAATAATATAATTTATTCAGCAATTCTTCTGCACGAGTAACTCGCCATTTTGGAGAGTATCCCAGAACATAGGGAAGGGCGATATATCAAACGTGATTGTCATGCGCTTTTAATACATTTAAATTAGCAGTAAATCTCCATCACCTGCTTTCAGATGGAGCGGCATTTAATACACAGAGCTGTAGTTCACTGACAAGCTATGCAATATCACGTTCATTATCGAAGGCGATTCATCTGTGATTATGAGCGCGAGTTGAGTAGCTTGTCAGTGAACTACATCATTAGTTGTAGAACGTAGTCAACATAATGAGCGTTGTTTACGTTCAGCATGCGCACGCTGTCTACTGAACATTAACTACGCAGGGATGTAACGATTCGTCGATATGGATCGATATGATGTATGAGGATATGATGCATCGATGCCATGCATATAATATCGATATCTGTAGTATAAAAAGGCACCTTTATTTTGCCACTGTTCACATTTTCACATAATGTCCATCTATGCATTACCGCCAACGCGTGCATTCTCGTTCAATCTGCGCGAATACTGAATTGAGCTCTCCTCCGCTTTTTTGTGCATGGATGAATAAATAGAGCCCATAGTATAGATTTAGATTTATGTTCATGTTATATATTTTTGGTTACATTTGTGAGTTAATAAAAATGTAGACGGTTGTCTAAAATAGGTATATAATATGATAATACCGATATATCGATCAATATACTCCTGTATCGAATCATGTCGAATCGTACCGTATAATTTTTTTAGGTATCGGCAAATATCGTATCGCTGGGTATGAGAATCAATATTGTATCGAATCGTGACAAACCATCCGATTTACACCCCTAATAACTCATTTTATTGATTACGTTCTGGGATACTCTCCCAAATGGCGTAAGACGGTTACTCGTGGAGAAGAATTGCTGAATAAATTATGTTATTATTGTTTTCTTACACAAAAAGTATTCTTGTAGCTTCATAAAATTATGGTTACCGATGTCCTTGCTACGTTTCTTTGTGTTGATCATGATAGTATCCTTGCTGTCTATCGAGGAACAGAGAGCTCTCAGATTTCATCAAATATATATTAATCTGTGTTCCGAAGGTGAACGAAGGTCTTACGGTTTTGTAACGACATGAAGGTGGGTAATTAATGACAGAATTTTCACCACATATGGACAAGAGATGAAGCACAGAACAGGATAAACTGGATCAGGAAATTATGGGATAGATTCAAACATTATCCAACCACATAAGCATCACAATCTGAATAACACCAGACTGACACGTTCACCTGGTTTTGGTAACAGAGTCGTATCTCTTCCAGAGCTTTGCTGATTTCAGTCACTTGACTCAGCGCCTGTTGTAGTTGTTTCTCAGTCTCTGCGTTCTGAATCTGTCTCTGGGTTTCCTGCTGTTTCACCAGCATCTGTAGGGAAACACCAACCACTTGATCAATCAGTCTATCAATCATCCATCCATCCATCTATCCACCCACCCACCCATCCATCCATCCATCCATCCATCTATCCACCCACCCACCCATCCATCCATCCATCCATCCATCCATCCATCCATTCATCCGTCCACCTACCCACCCACCCACCCACCCACCCTCCCATCCATCCACTCACCCACCCACCCATCCATCCATCCATCCATCCATCCATCCATTCATCCCTCCACCCACCCACCCACCCACCCACCCTCCCATCCATCCACCACCCACCCACCCCCCCATCCATCCATCCACCCACCCATCCGTTCTTCCACCCACCCACCCATCCTTCCATCCATCCACCCACCCACCCATCCATCCATCCATCCATCCATCCATCCACCCATCCATCCATCCATCCACCCACCCATCCATCCATCCGTCCACCCACCCATCCGTTCTTCCACCCACCCACCCACCCATCCATCCATCCATCCATCCACCCACCCATCCATCCATCCATCCATCCATCCATCCATCCATCCATCCATCCATCCACCCACCCATCCATCCATCCATCCATCCACCCACCCACCCATCCATCCATCCATCCGTCCACCCACCCATCCGTTCTTCCACCCACCCACCCATCTACCAACCTACCTACCTACCTACCTACCATCCATCCATCCATCCATCCATCCATCCATCTATCTACAATGTCTAAAGTTTTCAAACTACAGAAGGTCTAAGCCAAGATTCAAAGTTAATTTTAAAAACCTTTCCAACATTTTATTTTATTTGTTGAGCTCAGTGGGCATGTTAATTACTCATGCAGATAATTATCAGAAAGACTTTCATTCCGCAGAACAAAACCTAAATAGAATCAGTTCAGTTTGGGAAACCAAAATAATCAAACCATCCATTATCTCCCGGAAATTTTATATAACAAGAAACATACTTGTTGAAAAGCAGAAACGGCGAGCAGGAAAGGGAAGTGCGAGATTGTCATGTGTGTCACTGTTTGGACTCTCACTTCTCACCTCCATTCACTGCCCTTTCGCTCGGCTCGCAAGAAGCACGGACCTAAACCACCAAAAGCGACCCCCCTGGAGGTGCAATTACAGGGAAAAGCGCATGTACTTGATGAGTAAACGGGAGCGTCTCTTTGTGTGATGACGGCCTGTATTTTGTCCCTTTCGAATTAGTCCATCATTAGCCTCTCTGTGACTGGAAAAAAGCACTGAACAAGAAAAAGATGAATGTGTTTTCAAAACACAGGAAAAACAGACAAATGGAAGGGGTGGCGATAAAGAATGTCATTCAAGCTGTGTGGTGTGTGGCCGCACATTCAGAATGAGTTTGAGTGGTGCGTGAACCGTCGGGGGTCCTTTTCACAGGTGAAGGCCCCCTGTTGGGACCCCCATTATGTCTGTGTCTGTGAATGGGGAACAATATACACAAAGCCGACAAAAAGGAAGTGTCAAACAAGGACAGGGGTTTAAAGAGCTGCCGATATTTCCAACTGCCATCTCGATGGGTGCTAATTACCGCAGGAGGAGATGAGGGATGCAAAGACAGATGCCACTTTTAAGCAGAGATGCTCATTTAGACTGAATGAATGCTAAACCTAGTGGTATTAACAGAGCCAGCTGGACTGGCATGGTCAAAGAGTGTGTTATCTCAATACAGTGTTTTCTCTTCTTTGTTTCGTGTTTGTTTCATTAATGCAGGTCACAGTTGTGAGTGTGAATGGACCGGATCCAGCCCAAATCTCCCATGACCCTTGCACACACTTGAACAAATCGAAAGACATTGCACGTCCTTGCATCTACTGTCTATTGATTCAGATATTGTCATGTTGTCGGCCATGGCATGTTTAGGCCTCCTGAGCGAAAAGTGTGTTTTTATGTCCAGGTTAACTGAGCTGTTGGGTAACTATCATAAGATTATGTATCCGAATCTGTTATGTTTCTTGCATTTTTAACAATTTGTTTACATAATGTCTTACGCTACTTTTTTAATTATTTAATAATATTTTTTTTTATCTAAAGCTAACTTTGAATTACCATTGAGTATGAAATGTGCTATACAAATGAATCTAAAATCTTGAATAAAGTCTCTTGTTAATAGAATTAAGGTGCAGCCACATATACATTAATGCATTTAGCTGACGCAAAGCAACTTACATTGCATTCAGGCTATACGTTTGTCTTTTATCAGTAAGTGTGTTCCACTGGGAATTAAACCCACAAGCTTTTGTGCTAGCTAACCCAATGCTCTACACTGAGCCACAGGAACACTGTGTGCTTTGTGTGATTTACCGGTGCTCTGCGAAAATATCGTGACAAACTCTACTAATTTCAATAGGAATAGACCTTTTCACATTTCTGGGTTTCTCAGCAGTGGAAGTCGTCATAGTTGGGTAAACTTTGAGAGCAGTGAATGGATTGTGGCTAGAATGGATGCTTTTAACACCGGAAGTTAACAATACATTTAATTTTCTTCCTATTAGATTGTGTTTATTACTGTCTACATCTACCCCAACCCTAAATCTACCCCTTACAATCATGCAAAAATAGTAATTATTGTTGTACAGTGTGACCAAAATTATGCTATATTGATGTGCGCATGCCCAGCGCCGTATGTGTCGCTTCCAGCCTTTACCCAGTGAATGGGAGTACCACAAAATATTCCTATTTGCATTCATTCTAATTTGCATTAAAAACAAAATATATAAAAAAATTACTCCACTATAGTATTTTCAGGACTTTCAATCAAAGGAAAAATAAATCAGAGACCGATGACAAAGGCAATCAGAAAATGATGTCAAATTTACCGTCCCTCCCATAGACACGTCATTACACCCTTGCATTAGTGTTAACTATAGGCTACATACATTAAAAAAATTATAATAAAAAAATTATAATAAAAAAATTAAAATATAAAAACTTTAGAGGATTTGCGATGCTGTTGAATAGTTGAAACCCTTCATCACTGTCTTGTGAAAAAGGTCCATCTTGTAGTTTCGCTTGTGTTCAAATTGAGCGCACTGTTAAATTTAAATTTAAAAAAAATATATCAAATAATTAATCACAATAAACCTTAAAATACCTCACCGCTTCCTGTTTTTCGCGCGCTTTTTTGAACGGTCCAATTCAAACTGCGGCGCCTGAGCGTCAGTTGAACTTCTCAATAACGGACACAATAATTATATAAAGCGGTTATGGAGAGCGTGAATTATTAAAACTTTGTCGTCATAAAACCTTATGTACATGAGGAAAGGCGATCGTTATTTAGGCTACATCGAAACGGAACTGAGTCTAAGTTACACTACTGAGCCTAAAGTATATCGACAAACTACTCAAGTCAAGCGAAGTAAGTCAGATTTACCGGCCAACGTGCTGTTCGTCTGCCTGTCACTGCACGTGGACCCGACGGCCGTCAATGGGTGAGTAATTCGCTCCAGTATTGTTCTTTATATTGATAATATAATCTTGAGGAATACTTTACTTCAAGATATACGTAATAGTCTTGCTCTTTTAATTGTTAAATCTCGTCTTAAAACCAATTTTTTAGATTAGCCTATCCTGAGTGATTTTAGATATGTTATTGGGTATTGATTTTTCGTATTATTGTTTATTGTGTTGTTGTTTTTACCCTCTGTTTAATTATGTATTTTATTATTGTAAGGTGTCCTTGAGTGTCTTGAAAGGCGCACATAAATAACATTTATTATTATTATAGTGATTATAGCGTATTTCCGATGCTGCTATCTGTTGGGTGCAGCGTCTTCACCGCGATAAACCGAGGCTCAGCGTCGCGAATGAATACGAGACGTGTGTAAAGAAGATAAACACTGTATTCGCAGACTAGAGTAGAAAGGCTTCAAGACGTGGCAGTCCAATGTTTGCTTAATGTCCTGTCTATTGAACGGATCCCTGCCACTTTTGATATCCCGTGATTCATGAACTCCATGGTTGCTTGAAAGAATAAAGTGGCCTCTTAAATTGGAAAAGTGGTAAATTCATTCGCGTCTGTATATAATTGATTCCATTTATAGAGAAAAAATAAGCATTGTAGTCATTGAATATTTGCTAAGAATAACGCAAACTTTAATTAGTTTTTGATTATCAGTAGTTGGTGTCTGCATGTCTGAAATCATTTTTTCATACAAGAAATGTTACACTTCTTCACACACAAAAGCGGTCTGTTTTTCTATGATTTGTTACCTTTTTACTGTGCGCTCTGTATCAAATCTTTGATTCTTTTACGATCCTATGAGGATTTTTAGGCCCTGCAGTTTAAATGCTGTTTCTGTAAATTACAGTTTTTCAGCATTGTATTTTGGTACTCAAATCATCTGTTGACTACTCCTCATACTTTACAGCTACACACTATGGAGTCATTGCACAAGGTATTTCATAGCATTGTGTTTGACTTTGATGTTGAAAAAAGTTTAACTATTTTATGAGGTGGCAAATTCGTATGATGTGTTTCATACGGAAACTAATAATAATAAAAAAAGCAAGTGTAAATGTCCACCCCTAAACCTAACCATCAGTGCAGATTGTACAAAAACTTAAAGAATAAGATGGTTGCCATGAGATTGTGTTGGATGTCAGAGCGTCCTAAACTTGTACACGCTTACGCGTTTAATGTTTATGGCTTTGTACACACATAAAATAGAACTTTTCACAGCAATGTTCTCAAGTTAGAGCTGTAGCTGATTTGCTGGCATTTTGGCTACTAAACAAAAACAAATGTTAAATTTGCAGACGAAGCGGTGTGAGTGAGAGCACCTATTCAAAACAGTACCTGGTGTGCAAACACTTCGGCATGCTGCCTGAGCCCTTGCTCCATTTCGAGCTTCTGAGACATCTCTGTAAACTCTTCTGTAACCAGCTGGGACACTGGAGCACGAACACAGAGAAACTACCATGAACCTTTTGATCTGTGGGTGCTCAATAATGGTGGAATATATTCGGCTGACTCACCTCTCTTTATTTTATTCACAGTCCTGCTCTGCTTACTGAACTTCCTCAGAAAGGCCTCTTTCTCTCCAATCTCCAACACCAACTTAAGAATGGAATAAGAGTTTGAAGTTTAATAAAATCACTGTTTAAGGATTTTAACCTACATATAATGAAAGTAGGGCACTGACGAGACCCATAAAGATCCCTATATTAAAGAAATGCTATTAACATCGTTGCCTTTACCATTTTGGGGCATAGTGTCAGCCATTTTGTCAGAAATTATGACCACAACTGTATGCATATCTCATATGCAGGCACTAGGCCATTACCTTGTCCTTCAAATCTTCCTTCTCTTTCTTAAGAAGCTCCACCTGTGCAGTGAGTTGAATTTTTTCTCCAAGTAAGCGGTCTACAGATGACTGTAGTTCTGTACAAACAGATTGCAAAAAAAAAACAAATGCAAAAAATTAGCCAAAATTTTCACTTTTTATATTCTTGGACAGGTTAATGGGAATGCATATCCGAGTGCATTCAAGGCTTGTGTTATTTATAAATTAGGCTACCTCTAATTTGGTTCTGACTCATGAGAAGCACATCTTCACCGCTCTCTTCCTCATCGATCGTTTCAGAGCTGGGATCAGCCTCGGGGTCCAGGTTCGGGATGGAAAAGTTTTCTGGCATTTCAGCAATCAGTGGAAGTATAGCTTGGCTTTGCCTCTTTAATGTCTTGAAATCTTTATTCACCTGTGGGTTCAAAGGTCTCAAAAATTGAAAAAGGCATGGCATGATGACCATTACCAGTATCAGCCTCAATATCACTTGCCCCTTTATTTATTAATCCAATACGACAAATAATATACTATATCATTTGTAAAGGTGAACCGCGTATGGCACCATTGGCCAGGCCCATAATCTGTCCCTGAGTTGAACTCCGTTTCACTCTTAAATCAAGAATCCAACAAAGCCATAGTAAAACCATTTTTGGTTCCCTAAAGCAACTTTCAGTAAGCAGTTCTTAAAAGAAGCATGTTTTCTTAGTGCAAAGAACATTTTGAAAAATCTAAAACTTTTTCCACTAAATAAGAACCTTTTGTGGAATGGAAAGGTTCCATGGATGTTAAAGGAATAGATAAACTGACAATTTGGTAAAAATGTACACACCCTCAGGTCATCCAAGATGAGTTTGTTTCTTCATGGAAACAGATTTGGATAAATTTAGCTTTATGGCACTTGCTCACCCACTGGAGTGAATGGGTGCCATCAGAATGAGAGTTGATAAAAGCTGATAAAAACATCACAATAATCCACACCACTCCAGTCCATCAATTAACATTGAAGAAAAAACTGTGTGCTTGTAAGAAATAAATCTATCATTAAGACATTTTTTACGTAAAACTGCTGCTTCCGGGTAAAATACTCATTATCAATAATTTTGCTTTCTCCAGTGAAAACGTTATCTTGTCCGAATCAGGAGATAAATATGCACAGATCAAGCACCTTTTATAAGCCAAAGCAGTCCAAAGCAGCTCTAAACAAACATGAGCATGGGATTTTAACATGAGAGAACAACGGTGGGATGGACTTTTCACTGTGGACGTGTCATTTATGATTATTGACTTAAGTAACAGAAGTAACCGTTTAAAGTTAAAATGAGTGGTCGACCAATATGGGTTTTTTGACAGATGATGCCGATGTCTTGGAAAGCAGGGTGGCCGATGTAAAGGTGATATAATTTTAATCAATATTTAAGAAATTTGAAATCATTTGAAAATAGATTAAAAAAATAAATGTGTAAAAAAAACACTTATACTTCAAAAGACAAAATATTTTTTCACAAATAAATAAATATTTCATAAAAATATAATTAAAAAGGAAGTAAACACTGTAATCTGGGAGTATTCTGGGAGGTTTGTGTGCATTGGGAATCATATTTTTTCAAATAAAGCCAAGGCAACACTTATTTTATATACAGCACACAGTGAAAATGACATGAATATGACGGTGGGTAAATGCATAAAGCGCAGCATCATTTGAAATCACGAGTTTAAAGTTTGTCGATCGTGTGTCTCCCGTGAAGCTGAACTCTCGTCCCGTCTGCATTCAGTTCTCACGGAGTCACGGACCGACCGTCACGCAGAGCACACGCGATCATGCAAACTTCACAAGATCTCAATTAGATCTTAATTAAGTCTGCAAGGTTTGTGAAATGAAATGCTCATTAGTCAAAGACATCTTGACGGCAAACAGGAAAGTATTATAATGTTTGCCTTTCTATTACTAATAATATGAAAGCAATCTTTATAATACTTTTTGTATACATTTTAGTTCCTTTGTTTAACAGATCTATCTGATTATTAGATAGACTTCTATCTGTATTAGGACTGAATGACGATGGCGAACAAGAGGGAGAATGTGAGCAGGGTGTGCTCAGGCGCTGCCGTTCTGTGCCGTCAAAATAAAAGTCTCGCCTCGAACACATCGGCCAAACAGAAAAACTAATCGGCTAATAGTTGAAAAATGGCAAATATCGGCCAATATATCAGTCAATTACTAGTTAAAATGCCTTAATGGTGGATTTGTTTCTGTCAAATGTAGTTTTTTCACTTCACAAGATGTTAATTGATGGACTGGAGTGGTGTGGATTACTTGTGGACCATTGGGACGTAGAAATATCAGCTGTTTGGACTCTCATTCTGACGGCACCCATTCACTGCAGAGGGTCCCTCAGTGAGTGAATGATGTAATACTAAATTTCTTCAAATCTGTACCGATGAAGAAACAAATTCATCTACATCTTGGATGCCCTGATGGTGTGTAATTCTTTTAGCGAATTTTTATTTTTTGGGTGAACCATTCCTTGAAGTTTAAAGGTTCTTCATGGAAACATATATGCCAATAAAAGCCTTAATTTGTAAGAGTGTTGGATTAACGACTCAGTTTGGAGAACGTCATAGCTTGTAATCGATATGGGGATGTGAAATAATCACCAGAACAAATACAAGCCGTTAGACTTGTGAGAAAAGGGAAGTGCACCTACCCTCAGTGCAAAGGCCTCTGCGGTCTCCCTGCACGATTGCTCAATCTGAAACTGCATCTCTAACACATCCAGCTCCTGGAGCAGCTGAGCAGAGGCTGAAAGTAGTCACATAAATCACGTTTGCTCATTTTCAGTGACACCTTAAGTAGTTTATGTTGTACAGCTATGCCAAGGTTTAGCCAGTGATAGTTAGGTTTGACTGAGTAAGCCTTTCATAGAGAGACTCTTCCAGTGAATGAGTTAAAATATGAGGATATTGCAATATCAAAAGACTGATATCTCACCCTCCTCCATCCTTGACAGCTTTTCATTCGCCTCATCTCGCTCTTTCTCCAGAATCTCGCACTGTATAGAAGATTATTCGATGATAAATAGTCATTTTAAAACTTCATTGCACAAAAAAATCCATTACTGAAATATGGGTGAAGCACTTTAGAAAGTTTTTTGTTGTTGTTGCTGCCAAAAATCATTGCATACTAGCATAACAGGACAGATTTTGAATCATTATGTGCAACTTTATATCGTTTTTGAGGATCTTTCAATTGCAAATGTATTTCTCATATTGCATCTTGTAGTTGTGACAAGAGGGGTTGATTTGATTCACTTCCATATTTCTTACTATTTATATAATATGCAGTAAGAAAAATGTTGTACAAAGCAGATTTTTTTGCATTAGCATATGACCAAAATGTGTGGCATACAGTAGAGCTCACTGTATCATATCATAAATATTTATAACACTCATCAATACATGCTGCATGCTGTTTTACATACTGTCTTTTAATTATGTGCGCTCTCAAATTGAAGCAGAAATTACCTCAATGTCTCTTTCATCTTCTGAAGACAGGGTGTTCTCCTCTTCAGAATCTAAGAGGCAACAACTGAAGTTTTCACGTTGTTCATCTGTTTCATGCACTGTATTTACAGCATTAGTAACAGACAGCCATGTTTTTGTATATCCATTGTTTCAGGTAATGAATGAATTAATTGTGCTAGTATCACTGGACTGACCAGCTTCTAACATATTTTATTACCCAGCTTATCCAGTAGATTAAAACACTATTTTGAGAGTTTAGAATGTTATGGCGATGTTTAAAGTGAATGTATCCAACCTGAAATTCTTTCGTCCGCTTCAAGATTCCACATGATTTCTGAAGTTCTTGTTAATGTCTGCTCTTCTAGATCCCTCTATATCTGCGTCTGTCACTCTCTGTTTGACAGTGCACTCGGGAGGAAGAACTGAAACTACAGCTTTGCTTTTAATTCTTCCCATTTTGTTACGTAAGTTGAAACAAAAGTCCATTCTGCTTTGGCCTTTATGGTGAGCCGAGTCTACAATGACTGTTTAGAAAGGATGTGATAAAGTAACAATCATCATTTGTCGTGGATGTGCTCAGTCCCTGTGAAAACATGGGCAGCCTTGGTTTAGTGACCGTGTTATCTGAACAAATGATTGCTATTTTTAAGCATATTACATTTATGCATTTAGATGTTTATTTGACCTTTGCACCTTCCTGAAATTATTGAAAATTTAAATTAGAAGTTGCAAAATAACTGATTAAAGAATTCAGTTGCGATGCAAAGAGTGGCAATAATTCATGATTTTCTGGTATCTTGGAACGTGTTGATTGGTTTCATGGCAGAGCTGTTTCACATTAGTTACCGAATATATAAAATATATATTGAAATTGCTTATTGGGTCATTTACAATACAGCAGTTCCTGTGTTCTTCATATACGTTGTTTCATTGCAAAATCCATATTCTTTTGATCGTCTGTTCCATTGGAAAACTTGTGACCTTGAAAAGTGTATAAATGCAAAACTATATAAAGAGCAGCGAGAAAAGTCGCTGCAGTCTGGCATGTAACATAAAAAATGAACTTATTCAGTTTGTTTGGTCTTAGAGTTATACACAGTCAATCGAAAGGCTGCCTACACATTCAATGTGCCTTGTGAATATTGACAGTACATAAAGACAGATCTATTCTATATAATAGTTTGCTCAGTGTTATAGAGAGATGAGCTGCAGGATTATGGACGTTGTTTCTTCATACACACTTTTTCTAGAAAAGGTGATCTCATATGTCTCTGTGAACAAAACCAGCTTTATGATCTGATGAATTCAGAGCTAGGTCTACAGCATTCAGCAGGCCATTGGAATATATGGACTATAGTGGATGCTTGACTTTTACAAAAGTATTTTGTTTACGTTTTTCACAAAGTTAACTTAACTTTGTGAGAGAAAAATAAATCAAGTGGCTATAGCCATAGTCTGCATGAGGAAAATTATAATAATTTAACTTAAACTTTTAAACTTAAAATTTTAAAATATTTCCTTTTTTATAGTAAATTGCATGGTGTCCTTTAGAGTGTCCATAACTGGTGCAGAAAATATTTAGCGTTAGAATAATTGAGACTGATAATTTTTTGTATGCTTTATTTGCATGATCTTTATACCATACATAGAAGAGACTGGGATTCATTTATTATTCACTTTTAATATTACTGAGTAGTTTCAGTTCAAATGCATCCAAAACTTGTATTCTTGACATTCAAAACATTTTAAATTCATACATGGATTTTTATAATATAATATAGGATATATATATATATATATATATATATATTACATTTTTCAAAAAGTAAAATGTTTTTTTTTTCTTCAGGCATAAAATTTCATATTATATTATTAAATGGTTAGGGTCTATTGTTGGAAATAGAGTACCCGACCAGTGTGTACAATATTGAGTTTTAGTCTAATTTATTATTTTTGATAATTATTGAAAAGTGATTCTTTGGTCATTTATTAAAACAGAAGGGTCTGGCATCAAGATATTCAAAAACTAGCCAGTGAAGAACGGGATTAATTTAATATGTACTTTTAATATTACCAAGCAGTTTTATTTGAAATGCATTCAAACTTGCTTGACATCCACAAAAACAACAAAAACATGTTTAAATGTCTCACAAAGTAAAATCTATTTTTCCTATTTAGAAAGACTATGGTGGATGTCCAAGATGCACAAGCAGCGTATGATATAAGAATAATGGAGGATAATAATGATTTTTTATGCTTTATGCCGATTCTTTATAACATAGAATCAACTACATATCAGGGGAGACTGGGATGAATTTGATATATTTACTTTTAATATTATTCAGCCAATTCAGTTCAAATTCATCACATTTCTATGCTTGAAATAAAAAAAAAAGAAATCTTAAATTTCTCACAAAGTAAAATGATAATTAGTTTCTCTCAGGCAGAGAGAAAACACTACAGACCACCACAACCTTAACCATCACTTCTTTAACATCATCCACACAGAGACAGAGACGCTAACATGTTTGTCCTTCTCTATTTAAAACTGCTGTTCATTAAACAAGCTGCACCTTTAGGTGTTTCTAATTATTCATTAAGCATTATTTAGTGCCTTTATGAACCCTTGTTTTCTTCTGAGGACATCCTCACAACATGGTTGTGTCAGGTTTGGCTGTTACTGGTGATCCGTTCTGAAATGTTGCCCCCAGGTTCCCAAAAGCACACATACTCAGAACGCAGCATTACAGTAATGAGAGTACTTTCGGATTAAACATGACGTAAAGAGCGGGTCACGGCCGGGGCATCGGGTCATATTCTCATACCACGTGAGGATTTATCGACTGTTTACCCGAACACAAACATACAGTGAACATTGATTAAATCAGTCGATATCAGCTGTGTGCTTTATAACATCAAGAGCCGGGGTCTTCCACATAAACGTAGTGAGAGGAGGAAGAGGATGGGTCAGATTCAGGGCTGTGAGATGTGACGTGATGTGACAGGGCAGCCTGGGAGATACGAGTGCCCCCTCGGTGACTCGATGCCAGAAGGGCAGGAGACTCACACGTTCTGTACCGCAATAAAGCATTCATGAGAAATAACCATTATTAATCAATCATTGTGTCACAAATAGAAACATTTATCAAAAGCTGTTTTTAATTAATACCTTTGGTACATTTATTTTGAATCATTTTTTACTGTTTATATAAATTGGTTATTATGAATAATAAAATATAGTAATTTAAAATTACATAACATTGACTGTTTGTAACATTGTTTTAATGCTTCTGAATAGTATACATTTTATATATTTATAACAGACTTTATGCACTATTTGTATGGCAATAGAAGCATGTATATTAAATATTTGACAATTATTTGTGATTTATTTGAAGGATTTACAATGGAGACCCATAAAATAGCTTATATAAATCAGTGATAAATAATGACTAATTAAGTATAACTAATCATTTAAAACTGCGGATAGATATTTGTAATATTGCTTTAGTACTTCTGAATTGTTTAAATACACATTTTGTAATATTTATACAAGTTACTCACACTTTTGTATGGCAGCAGAATCCTGTTTGAGCTATTTCTAAAATAACTGTTATTGATGAATAATTTGTCAGAAATAACTATTATTAATAAAATAAAAAAAATCGGGGGAGAAAGTTTCTAAATTATTCCTTTTCCCCCAAATTATATTGTAGGCCTGTATTATAGAATAAGGTTAAATGATCACGAATAATACTGAATATAATACTGATAATATTAGAATATTGAAATAATAATAATAAATAATATTGAATATAATACTGATAATATTAGAATATTGAAATAATAATCATAAATAATATTGAATATAATACTGATAATATTAGAATATTGAAATAATAATCATAAATAATATTGAATATAATACTGATAATATTAGAATATTGAAATAATAATCATAAATAATATTGAATATAATACTGATAATATTAGAATATTGAAATAATTATCATAAATAATATTGAATATAATACTGATAATATTAGAATATTGAAATAATAATAATAATAAATAATATTGAATATAATACTGATAATATTAGAATATTGAAATAATAATCATAAATAATATTGAATATAATACTGATAATATTAGAATATTGAAATAATAATCATAAATAATATTGAATATAATACTGATAATATTAGAATATTGAAATAATAATCATAAATAATATTGAATATAATACTGATAATATTAGAATATTGAAATAATAATCATAAATAATATTGAATATAATACTGATAATATTAGAATATTGAAATAATAATAATAAATAATACTGAATATAATACTGAGAATATTGAAATAATTATCATAAATAATATTGAATATAATACTGATAATATTAGAATATTGAAATAATTATCATAAATAATATTGAATATAATACTGATAATATTAGAATATTGAAATAATAATAATAAATAATATTGAATATAATACTGATAATATTCTAATATTGAATATAATACTGACTATTATATTTATTGATGATATTATAATATTGAAATAATAATAATTTCTTTAAATCAAGTATAGTCAAGTCAGCACAGCCGGGTCTCATTTCTACCTTCTTCTCAGAATCACAGCAAAATCTCCAATTATTCTTTTGCTGGCTTTCAAGCGCTGATATTTTCTTCAGGAAGGACAAATCTAGCTGCTATTGCTTGGCTGTAAGGCATTGTCAATGAGGCCCTGATAAAGGTGTTGGCTTTCCATCGGTCATGAGCGCTGTTGGTCTGTAGGTGGCGCTCTGGCCTTGTGAACGGCAACCTGTTGCTTGTGTGTCCCATCAGATTCTCTCACCACGAGCCTGTAAAGCTTGGGATTTTAATAAGATTATTGATTGAGCTGGTGGATGCTTGTTTACTTCTTGATCTACTGCCAAAATGTACACAGTTCTCACTAAATAGTGTTCAATTTCATTACAACTACCTATAAATACACTTAAAATAAATGGTGCTTCAAGCGATGCCATAGAAGAACCATTTTTGGTTCCACAAAGAAGCATTCGGTCAGAGTTTCTTTAAAGAAACATCTCTTCTTTACCTTTTTATAATCTGAAGAACCTTCTTTCAGCTCAAATTACCTTTTGTGGAACAGAAAGCTTCTTCAGATGTTGAAGTTCTTTATGGAACCATTTAGACACATTTACATTTAGCAGACGCTTTTATCCAAAGCGACTTACAATTGCATTCAGGTTATACATTTTTAATCAGTATGTGTGTTCCCTGGGAATTGAACCCACAACCTTTTGCGCTGCTAACGCAATGCTCTCCCACTGAGCCACAGGAACATAAAGGTTCTTCTATGGCATCGTGTATGCCTGTATTTACAGCACTTTCCTAGAATAAGGTACAAATTTGGTGCCCCGTTACTATTTTTAAAGTTATTAATGTACAAATAATCCCATTAGAAGTAGCTATTATATATATATTAGATAAGCAATTATCTAACATAACAGTTTTTAAAGACGTAAAACACTATTTGGCCTGTCCTACCCCAGTGCTCCTCACCTTCTTTAATATATCTGTCAATTAAAATCATACAGAAGTTTAGAATTGTTGGAGCTGATATTAAATATACATTGTAGAATTTTTTTTATTATTAACATGTTTTAATGACCAAAAACTCTCACTTATTAAAAAAATTACACAGTGGAAAAAATGTATACAGATATAGTTATAGTAACAAATAAGTGATCAAGTAAACATTTTTTTCTTGAATTTATAAGAAATACAACTACTATAACATGATTTGGTCACAAATCGTAATTTAGGTTAATTATTTTTTATTAAAAGCTTTAATTTAGGGTTTTCTTGAATAGTTTCTATCCATGTTTTATACCCTGTTTGGGAATCAAGTGTTTTGAAGGAAATGTGTTTTTCAGATTAAGGAACATCTAGAGACCGCAGTCGCAGACGGGACGTGATTGGGGTTGATGGGGGTGCACGCAGTGGTACAGACAGTATGTCACAGTCTTTAAAAGATGCTGGCTGGGACAGAGGAAGGTATCTAGACAGACTCATGGTGGCACATACAGACCGGCCCTGTGTCCCGATGACGACGTCACAGGAGGAAACGTCTGGCCCGGGCGGGCGGCACACGGTGGTACAGTCACCAGACAGCAGTGACTCATGAGTGAAAGAGACCGAGATACAGTGAGCAAGATGATGCATGAAAACTGTTTGTGACAGTCTTAAGTCGCTGGGGTATGTTGTAGCAATAACCAAAAATACATTGTATGGGTCAAAATGATTGATTTTTCTTTTATGCCAAAACTCATTAGGATATTAAGTAAAGATCATGTTCCATGAAGATATTCTGTCAATTTCCTACCGTAAATATATCAAAACTTCATTTTTGATTAGTAATATGCATTGCCAAGAACTTCATTTGGACAACTTTAAAGATGATTTTCTCAATATATATTTTTTTTTGCACCCTCAGTTGTATCTTAGCCAAATATTCTCAATTCAGAGAAATGACTGGTTTTGTGGTCCAGGGTCACATTTGTCATGTTAACTGTTGAGTGATTGTGATCCTCAATGGGGAAAAACAGGAAGTCCCAGCTGACTAGATGTTTTAGTGGGAGTGATTCGTCCCTGCAGGGTATCAACCACCTGTTTCAGTCCCCGTTTAAGCCCCTTTAAGGCCTTGGTCTCCTCCTCTGTCCCAACATCCATCCTGAGCAGGATGAGGATGTAGCCTCATATCAGCGGGAGCCAATTTATGTGATCCGGCGCTATCGCTCGCCCTCTTCTTCTTCTTCCATTTTTCTAGATTGATCTGTTCTCACTTTGGCTCAGTTTCAGTTCACGTTCTTTATTTGTGTATTGGTGAGGCTGTTTAGTTGCGTGCCTACAAAGAAAATAATGTAAAACTAACATATTTCAAATCTACTTACTTCAATAACGATAGAGTATACAGATGGTAATAACAAATATTTTTTATTTAAAAAAGTTATGAATTATAACTTTGTAAATAATTATGTAAAATGTACCAATGAATGAAGTACACTACTGTTAAAAAGTGTTGTATTTTAATAAAAATGTATTTAGCAGGGATGCATTGATTTGATCAAAAGTGACAAAGACATTTATAACGTTACAAAATATTTCTATTTTAAATAAATGCTTTTCTTTTTAACTTTATATTCATTAAACAATCCTGAAAATAAAATGTATTACATTTCCACATAAATACGAAGCAGCACAACCATTTTGAACATTGATAATAATCAGAAATGTTTCTTGAACAGTAAATCAACATATGAGAATGATTTCATGTGACTCTGAAGACTGGAGTAATGATGCTGAAAATACAGCTTTAATCACAGGAAAAAAATACATTTAAAATATATTCACAATTAAAACAGTGTAATTGCAATAATATTTCACAGCTCTACAGTTTTTTCTGTATTTTTGATCAATAAATGCAGCCTTGGTGAACAGAAGAGACTTCTTAAAAACCATGATAAACTTGAGATAAAATATGAGACAGTTGATGCCTGAAACAAACAAAACAAAGTCAACTTATGGTAAATATCTGTGAACAGAATATTTGTAATTTCAATAAACCGTCTTTGATTTGTATAATTTAGTTACATTGTTTTAAACTATTTTCTTTGTACACGTGCAAGTGTAATTTTGTTAAATTATGCATACAATTGAAAATGGTATATTAAATTCTAGCTCTGAAATTAGCCTTAGCAAGTAAAACGAGTTTTCCATTTTTCACCCCCTAAAAATGTTCAAATGGTTGTCATGTGTGATAGTGATTTCACCCCCGTTACTCATTTCTAATTGGTTAAACTGACATGCAACACTCCCCTCTTTTCTTGCAGGGGAGCAATAGTAATGCTGCACATGCTCTCTCTCTCTCTCTCTCCCTGACTCTCTCTCTCTCTCTCTCTCTCTCTCTCTCTCTCTCTCTCTCTCACTCTCTCTCTCTCTCTCTCTCTCTCTCTCTCTCTCTCTCTCTCTCTCTCTCTCTCTCTCTCCTGACTCTCTCTCTCTCTCTCGCTCTCTCTCTCTCTCTCTCTCTCTCTCTCTCTCTCTCTCTCTCTCTCTCTCTCTCTCTCTCTCTCTCTCTCTCTCTCTCTCTCTCTCTCTCTCTCTCTCTCTCTCTCTCTCTCTCTCTCTCTCTCTCTCTCTCTCCTCTGGCTCTCTCTCTCTCTCTCTCTCTCTCTCTCTCTCTCTCTCTCTCTCTCTCTCGCTCTCTCTCTCTCTCTCTCTCTCTCTCTCTCTCTCTCTCTCTCTCTCTCTCTCTCTCTCTCTCTCTCTCTCTCTCTCAAAGCTCCATTAGTTCTGACGTGCAGGACCACTGATTCCGTAAAGGTCAGGGCCCCGCGCAGCAGGTCTTGGCAGGGCTTTAGTGCGGCATAATCACACATCTGCGTGCGAGAGTCCAACACTGCCCACTGAGCTCCTCTTCCTCTCCTCTGCCGCTCTGCGACTCGCTCTCACACCAAACATATCACTGACCGGCTCTCAGACGTGCAGCTGTACCGCTGACTGGACTGACGGCTCTTTGTGGGCATTCTGTTTTTGTTTTGTACTATTGTGAAATTTAATAGCAATTTCTGAGTCACCAGTGTGACTGGCGTTTTTCTGCTCAAAACTCATGGCCAGAATGCTGAGGTGTTACTGCTGGTGCCATGTGGTTGCTAAGGGGATTGGGGTGGTTGCTAAGGTGTTCTAGGTGATTGGTAGGGGGTTGCTACTAGCTTGTTCTCGGTGATTGCTGGTGATTTCTTGGATGTACTGGTGGTTGCTAGAATGTTTAGGGTGGTTGCTACCCAGACAGCAGCATAGTTTTGGCCCAGATCCAGCCCACATCTGGCCCGTGTGAAATCCATGCAGGCCAGATGTGGGCCGGATCTGGGCCGACACTGCTTGCTGTCTGGGTATGCTTCTTCCCAACTTGCAATCTGAGTATGTTACTACATGCAATATTCCTGTATGGCTTTATTTATTATATTTTGAAGATATGATATAGTTCATGTTTTCCTGAATATTAGTGCGTGAGTGCAATCACGAATGTGATATTAATTTGATAACAGTTCAACAGTTGAAATATTTTCCAAACAAAGCTAGTAAAGAACATTTGGTTGTCTCAGAGCAACACTGCAGTGTTACGTTCCTGAATGAATCTGTGTTTGAACGACAGATCCTAAATGAACCAGCCGTTTTGAATGAATGATTCAATGGATCTCTCATTAATCACTCGTAGTGTGATTAGTATCATATTAATGTATTAATGTCAGACCTAAACCAACCGTGGTACCAGCATAGAACACATTTGGCTAAATATATTTTAAATATCATTATTGAAAAAATCCATAAAAATCTTAAAGTTATTATGACTACTGTAGTTACGTGTGTAGCTGAAGAAACCAGTGTGTAAATTTGGTTTATTATGTTTTTTTATGAATTAATTAATAATATACATATTTACTGTGTAGTAAGATAATCTGTAAAAAAAAAAAAAAATCAGACTAGTGACTAGAGTGTCTTTTAAATGAGCGGAAACAGTTTAGTAAAGCCTGACAAGAGACATGTTGTCTTGCTGAACAAGTTACTTAAGTGAATTTGGAGAGGATATGGACATGCCACACACACACACACACACACACACACACACACACACACACACACACACACACACACACACACACACACACACACACACACACACACACACACACACACACACACACACACACTCACACACACACACACACACACACACACACACTCAATCACACACACACACACACACACACACACACACACACACACACACACACACACACACACACACACACAGCCCCTTTTTTGTCTTTTTTGCTGGCTACAACTAGAGCCACCTGCATTTTTGTTACCACTGCCAAATTCTGATCATGTGACTAGTGTAATCTACCAATCAGTGCTCAGTAAGAAGGGTTTATTTCTTTCTTTCTCTTGAAAATGTCACAACACTTCCTTCCTCGTCCTTTCTTTTTCCTCTAAAAAAAGCAGTTCATTTTAAATACTTTTTTATTTGAAATGGTGAGATTTTATAAGTCATAATGCAGTCAAAAAATGTATTATTTATTTATAGCAAATAATTGGTTCAGATATTTTTTTATATAATTAAGACTAAATCATTTCAGTTTGCACAACACTTTTCCCTATGCATGCTTCCTTTTCCCTCTAATTAAAGCATTTACTTATGTGTTTGTTTTTGACTGTCCATATTTCTAATAATAAGCAATCGTTTTCTCTTCTCTCAGCCTTCCACAACGTCCTGCAGCACTGAAGCACATCTCTTAGTCCCTGCCAGGCCTTCTTGCCTCTTTTTGTGGTTTGCACGAAGGGGGCCGTTGCCCTCTCGCAGGCTACGTTACAGTCTGTCACATGAGGCGGACACTCTAGTCCTGCCGCGCTTTATTTGCTGTGGCACTGCAGATTACTTCCACAGTCTCTGTCTGCGCTGCACATCCAATTCAATTAGGACCTATTAGTGCTTCCCCCGCCTCACCGTACGGCCCCCTCTCGCTGCGTCTGTTCCTATACCACGCCTGAAGAGCACATCGCTAAGCTGAAAATGTGTTACTTAAATAAGCATTGAAATACACTCAGATGTTGAGTAGTCTCATTAATACTTTTCAGTATCTACTTCCACACACTTACAGAATCTTACTGCACTGCATTTGTATCGCTGGCTTAGAATTTGGCCAGTTGCTTTTTCACCAGAAAGAACGAGTACGTAGCTCAAATAAGAATGAAACAGAGATATAGTATCATATATTCAGAAATTGGCTGTTGATTCTTGTGCGCATAGCAGAGATAGTAATGGCACAGCAAACGTTTAAGGTGATTCAGCTCACGGAGTTTTTTAGTATCAGCAGGGTTATATTATAGTCGTAACTACAACTGAAACTAAAATGAAAAATATTCATAAATATTTAAAATGAATGAAAATTAAACAAAATAAAATAAAATCCCCCCCCAATTATTTTTTTTAAAAGTTGCAAAGGCTTTAATTTATTTTACCTTGGTGTTCTACAATAACTAAAACTGAAATAAAAATGAAAAATATTCATAAATATTTAAAATGAATGAAAATTAAACAAAATAAAATAAAATCCCCCCCCAATTTTTTTTTAAAGTTGCAAAGGCTTGAATTTATTTCTACAATAACTAAAACTGAAATAAATAAAATAAAAATGACAACACAACAGAATTACTAAGCTTTTAACAGTCAAATCAAAATGAAAACTGATTCAAAATATGAATAAAATGTATAATAGTATATCCCTAATAGTAAAATAACACTGCATGTCAGTGAGATATGTATTCATATTTTGAGTTTTTATTTTTTTTGCCTTTTATTTTTAGTGCAAAAGCAAAAACAATGCAAACATGCAGTGTTTTAAGATGATATCACTAGATTTTTACATTTAAAGAATGTTTTCCATTATTTTTCCATCAAACAAAAGTCTGTTCACTTAGTACAAGCACTCAAAATTGCACAAATTATGTTATGCACCAAAGTTAATTTTATTTGTTGTATTCACACGCTTAAGTAATGATGAAACAATTTAGGCTCCGGCCCATTCCATCCCCCAAACTCGGCCTAAGGATGCGCATCACTGCTCCCTGGCATGATTTTCAGACTCCATTGTGTGGCTTTCATTGTCCCCCCTCCCTCGAGCCCCAAAACTCTCGCAATCTTTCCTCTAGTTCAATGCTCGCCCCCTCCGTCCGGCCTCTGCACACCTGGTCCTGGCAAATTAGTGCAAAAGAGCAGGGGCTGCGCGGGTCTTTAAGCATTCCAACGGAGCAAAAAGTTAATGATGGGCGCTTCAGTGCGGCTGACAGCGGGGAAAAAAAGTTTGAGAAACAGAAAATCTCTAGCAAACGACAACAAAAGAAACAAAATGCATTCTTAAAAAAGGTTCTTTACGGGCTTCCGTAGTTTCATGAAAACCTTTAACATCCTTAGAACCTTTCCATTCCACAAAAGGTTCTTTATAGTGGATGAAAGTTTTTCGAATGTTCTTCACACTAAGAAAAAAAGTGATTCTTTGAAGAACTGCTCACTTAAAGGTTCTTTGGGAAACCAAAAATGGCTCTTCGAGGGCATCACTGCGAAATGTCTCAGCATGTTCTTTTTACTTATTTTGACACTGAACTTTTCCATGCATAGCTATTTGGTATTCAGTTATGCAGAATTATGTCTAAAACAAGTGGTAGAATTAATGCGTGACAAGCTAAATCAAAAGCTCTTTTCGTTTTAGTCATTCTAAGACTAAATAAGTGAAATTTGCACAACACTTTTCTCTACTTGTCCTGTTTTTTTCCCTCTAATAAAAGCAGTTCATATGCCCGCCTTCTCTACAGGGTCTAATCTGGCCTGACAGCTTCCTCTCGTAATTGGTGCTAACACCCAGATGGACGGGGCTCTAATTTGCCGTTCCCAATAAAGAGAGGCGGCTGAGGGGGTGGCGGAGAGGGGGGAAGCCTTGATTTGTTGGTTATAGATACAGAAGCCGTAAACACCCCAGGCCTCTGGGCCGACAGTTTGAGCAGGCTTTTGTTCACACGTTTGTTCAAAAGAAGCGCTCTTCCCAACCTCCCCCCTCCTCCCGCTGTCTCTCTCTCGCTCACACACACACATATTCCCTCGGTTTCATTCAGCCGCTCCTCCTTGCAGCCATATAGCCAGTAGTGTAGTGGTGGTGTGCAAGAGTGTGTGTGTGTGTGTGTGTGTGTGTGTGTGTGTGTGTGTGTGTGTGTGTGTGTGTGTGTGTGTGTGAGTGTGAGTGTGTGGATGGGTGGCCGTGACCTGAACGTTTTTCAGGGCAACTGCTTGACCTCTCGCTATTAATGAGGCCACAGGCAATGAGCTCTGGGTCAATGGTCAGGTAGAGAGAAGATACGAGGTGTTTCTCTGACAGCAGACGTATAATTAATCTGCCGTCACACTCTCTCGTCTATCTATCTATCTATCTATCTATCTATCTATCTATCTATCTATCTATCTATCTATCTATCTATCTATCTATCTATCTATCTATCTATCTATCTATCTATCTATCTATCTATCTATCTATCTATCTATCTCTTCTCTATTCTCTATCACACTCTCATCTGTCTGTCTGTCCGTCCGTCCGTCTTCAAAAAGTATTTCTCAAATCAACATTCAAAGTTTGTCTTGAATTAGTCATAATACTTTTTTTAAATTCCTTTTTGTTATTCTCAATGGTGCACAACCCTGTTGAAACAAACTGCATGATCAAAGGTACTTTCATTAAGTTAGCATTCATGCACAGACGCCAGAAATGGAAGAAATGGATGTTATAAAAATGGATGGCTTTGAGAAAGACTTTCAAAATGTTCTTTCAGTGGTCATCTCTAACAGAAAACGGTTTGATCTGTTTGTAATGATTCATATCAGGTCATAGTACCATTGATCACAGTGAACTGTTTGAAAACAGTTGGAGTATTTCATTATGGAGTAAAGCTAGGACTGCACTATGAAATCGCAGCCCATCTTTTGAAGTAATGTTGTGTGAGGGCCGCGGTTCAATAGTGCATCACACTGCACTGTACAAAAGAAGCTGGAAATAATACAGGGATGCAAGGTTAAATTGATTTTGAACAAATGTTTTAGGACACAAAGCAAATTCATGGTCTCTATGGAGGAGAGATGGATAAAACACGTCCTTGGCTTTTATAGTAGGACTTCGTGTTAAAATTGGGGTCATTGGGTCTAAAAATGGGTGGATTTAGATGAGGAATTGACTTGTACTCAAAGAAAAGGTGACAATCAATGTTTTATTCAGCACACTGATGTTACCGTTTGTAGAAAGCCAAGAACACAATATTTGTATTATAAAAATTAACAAATCATTGCAGAATTGTGAGCTAAATGTGAGAAACGGCATAGGCTTAAATAAAACAGCATGATAAAAATGAAAGGTTAAAGACTAAAATATATATTATTCAAACTAAATAGTATATGAATGTACCAAAAATGTATTTATTCCCATCTTATTAAGGGTATTTTTACACACATCTTCCCCTGACATTTAGGAAGTTTTCAGAAGAAATATCTGAGACAAAATTCACTGAACAGTAACGGATCAATAATATTTCATGTGTATATTTCAGTGTCATTTGAACATTTGCTTCACACCGCTCAACAGAGCTTTTATTGTACCTAGTTAAAGACTCATTATAGTCTGAAATACTTTGAAAAATGCTTTCTTTGTCTCCATTGAGCCATCAATATCAGAAACTGCTTTAGTTTCTCTAGTGTTACTGAACAAACAATGACGCTCCCGTTCTTTTCAGCAGGTGCTCCTCATTTTAATGCCGTCATTCTCTCTTCGGCTCTCAGGAAATATCTGTGTTGTTGAGAGAGCAGCTGTGTGTTCTCAAACCCAAACTTTGTTTCTCATTCTGGCTTTCTGTGAAAGGGCTTCAGGTTTGGAGTGGTGCTCATCTCACCGTGGACCAAACCTTTCAACTCAATCCAGACCAAACAAATACACACATCTCCTGTGTCTTAATAAGCCTTAAAAAGAGTTCAAAAGAAAACGAGGAACCAAGAATACAATTCTCTGCTCAGTGGGCCGTATTCATGAAACATGAACAGAACACATTTTTGTGTAAATCATTCATAAAGCCATTCTGACTAACTTTAAAAAAATTAAACTTTAAAAAAAAGAATTTTCGAAATGTTAGTTGTACGAAATAAATGTACACCTGCTCCTTACCACGTGTAAATGGTGCGTAAAACGTTATGTATTCTTTTTGGCTGACTGATTAGGGTTGGGTACCCTTCACATTTGAACCGGTACCTGAAATTCGGTCAGACGCTTTTTGACAAGCTTTTAAGTGCGCTCGCTTCGGGTGTACTGGCTCAGAAAAAGCGTACGTCAGACCAGCGAACAAATTAAACATTTAACCGGCAAAGCTTTAAAGCACATTCAAATAATGTATTTCAGTGATTGCGAATAAGTGCAGTGTCCTATGAGAGGAACTCTACCGCTGAGTTAACACTGATGCAGAGGTGTAAAGAATACCTGAAAACCATACTTGAGTAAAAGTACAGATACCTTACAGTGAAAATTACTCTACAAGTCACCATGGCCAGCAGCCATATCACCCTGCAGCCTAAGATCGGTTGCCCACTGAAGCTAAGCAGGGTTGAGCTGGTCAGTATCTGGATGGGAGACCTCCTGGGAAAACTAGGTTGCTGCTGGAAGAGGTGTTAGTGAGGCCAGCAGGGCTGTGTGTAAACCTCACTCCCCTGACCTCAAAAAGAGGTGCTCTAGCGACTGACACTAGAGGCTGTAGCCTTTAGCCTCCTTGGTAGAGCGCCCGCCTCCCGCGCCGGCAGCCGGGGTTCGAGACCCGCTCGGTGTGATGGTGCGGACCCGGGGGGGGGTTACACTCACCCTGTGGTCTGTGTGGGTCCTAACTCCCCAGTGTAGTGACGGGGACACTATACAGTCAAAGAAAAGCACCATCCTTCGGATGAGACGTTAAACGGAGGTCCTGCCTCTCTGTGGTCATTAAAAATCCCAGGATGTCTTTTGAAAAAGAGTAGAGGTGTAAACCCGGCATCCTGGCCAAATTTCCCCATTGGCCTCTGACCATCATGGCCTCCTAATCATCCCCATACACTGATTGGCTCCTCTCCACGAATAAGCTGGTGTGTGGTGGGCGTTCTGGCGCACTATGGCTGCCGTCGCATCATCCAGGTGGATGCTGCACACTGGTGGTGGATGAGGAGATCCCCCCTTACTATGTAAAGCGCTTTGAGAACACAGAAAAGCGCTATATAAATGTAACAAATTAATTCCAAAACAACTTGAGTAAAAGTATTAGAGTATCTGATTTTAACAGTACTTTAGTATTTTACTTATACTAAATATAGGCTCAAAGTTGTACTAGTCAAAGAGACATCCCAGTCAAAATCTGTAACGTTGTGGAGAAGCTGGGAAAACAGGCAGAGGCAAGGATCTATGTGCAGGCATTTTATGTAAAAACTAGAACAAACAAACCAACAACCATAGACAAACAGACAAACCATTACATTCAACAACTCACCAAAAACTAAAGAAACACTTGGGCTGTATATATATACATACATATACATAGGGCTGTGACGATAGATATAATTAACACAGTGAAGACTAGTTAATTTACAAAATGTATGTAGCGTTTCTTATTTATTGTAGTATTTTTTGTCCTTATTTCATCACTGACTGTTTATTTATCTTCAGTGAGGTTGAGTTATTTTTTCTCTCTCTCTCTCTTTAGGCTTGTATTAGTTTGATATTGACATTTGTGACACATTCTATGGTATCAAAGATTTTAATATAATATAAAAACCTTTTTAAAAGAAAAAAAATCACTATATCGTGATATATATTGTTATCGTGATATAAAATTTGTCATATGGTGATATAAGATTTTGCTCATATCGCCCACCCCTACATATACATATATATACATGTACATACAGCAGGCTAACAAGCTGAACAAATAAAATATAAACTGACTACAAACACCACGAGAAAAAGGAAGTGACATAAAAGTCCGGGACAAGGCACAGAAAATGCAACAAAAACAAGAAAGAGCTGATTTGTGAGGAGAGCAATCACACTTATTTTCTAAAACCAAAATAAAACTGAACACCTCAAAATTACAACAACAAAAAACCCATGTACCTTCAAAAAAGTCTCTGCAGTATAAAGGATGAATAAAATAATGTTAAGTAAAATTAAAAAGTCAAAGTCTTCTTGCACTGGAGGAGCTTGCATTCACTTAAAGTAACATTGTTGACAAGTTTGGGTGAGTGAGGGCAAAACACACAAGATATAGTACTTTCAGTGCCCTGTAGTTGGCGATATCACATCTTTTAGCATAAATAAACTGCTGCAGAAAAGCTAGGTACCATGCAAAATGTAACGTGTAACTGCAACACTCGTTTCAAATGTAGTGGAGTAAAGAGTAAAAGTTGTTAATATCTTTGATACTCAGTACAACTACAAAGTATCCGAAAAGATAGTTAAGTACAGTAATTAGTTACATTTACACCTCTGCACTGATGTGAATGTATGTGGTGTTGTACAGTATCTTTAGATGGAGGCAGAACTGCAGCTGTAGCCCGAGACTACGATATTTCTTCAAAAGCAGATCGTGGAGACATTTTTATCATCCGCGATCAAAAATCGTTATGTCGCACACCCCTACTCGAGGGTGTGTAAATCATGGGCTAAATTTCATTTTTGGGTGAACTATCCCTTTAAGTAAAACTCACTGCCACAGTGCTAGGGCAATGTTGGCATTTGAGGTGTTTGAATGGTTGCTAGGGTGATGGAATGCAGTTGTTAAGGTTTCAGAGTATCACATCACTATACAGTTGCTAAGGTGTTTTAAGCACTTACCTGTTCTAGTTTCTACATGTGGTATGTCTCACACTGCTCATTTTATTATGCACCATGTGAACACCGTAAGTCAGATTGCTTGGAAATCCAACCGCAAGCCTTTTCTCAACCAAACACGATTTGAGATTTCATTCACGTAGCTGAAACGAAGCAGGACAAGTCACATCCTGAAGTTTAATACTTTGGGGTTTGTTGGAGGGATCGTCTGATCGTTCTCTCCTTCAATGCATGCCTTCCTCCTCCTCTCGTTCTGTGGAATGCGCTATCATCCTTTCATTGGCCACTTGAGCGAAGTCTGTCAAAACAAGCAACCTTCATCTTTCCTGAGCTGAAGAAATCGGCTCATGCTAGGAGGCTCTGCTGAGCCGACCAGGCCCCGAGGTCTTCCTGTAATTAACCCTTATAGCGCTCCCTCCTCTCGCTAATCTAGAACCTTCACAGCTGATCCATGCCCCCCTCCACGTGACCTCCGACCCCATGCACCTCTCCGTGGGTCACATGACTGTTGCAGGTGTGGAGAGGACCCCGGCCCTGTTGCCCCCCAATTAGCGACCCTAATTAGTGCCGAAACCTCCTGCAGGGTCACTGAACAGGGTCTAGGGTGTGCAGATGGGAGGGAGGGAGCGCGAGAGAAAAGAGTTGCACAGGAAGAAGGAGGGTGGTGGCGGTACAGCGATGCATGGCTAAAGGCGTGAAGGCCAAACCGGCTTTTGCACTGAAAAGAAAATATTGCAGTTGCTTTAATGGGGCTCTTTTTTTGTCAAAGTGGGGTTTGAATTGTTGCCAATCTGTAGTATTGAGTTCAGACAAATACAAAGTTTTTATGTCCTCTTTTATTTCCCTTTGAAACGTTCTGGGTTTAAACGTCCTGCAGTATTATGCCATCTTCTTAAAGGGGTAGTTCAGCCAAAGAAAAGAGGATTCTGTCGTTATTGACTCGGCTTCGTGTCATTTCAAAGCTGTTTGCGGTAGAAAAATGCTGTCATGAATGGACATGGCTTGCTGGTTTGAATATGGAGAATGTGAGCAACAGGGTTTTGAGCTTGAAATAGTTTGTGCTGCTACAAAGCAGTACAAATATTTCTAATTGCATTGCATGAATAAAAGCTATTTAAATGTTTCAACTGGTTACCTTGAGTGAAAAATACATTAACAGTTATAGTTTTTTTGTAAGTAAAAAGTAAGATTTACCTTAACATTTACTACAAAAACATTCAATTATATACATATACATATAGATATACACTATGTATACAATAAGTAATTTATTTAAATTGTACTAAATGTAATGTAATTTGTATTATTATTATTATGTAAATTATTATAACTAGTGTATATTTACACTACTGCCAATCAAAAGTTTGGGATCAGAAATGTTTTTAAAGAAGTTTCAGTTACAATTTATTTTAAGGTGTCCTTGTTACAGTGTAATAATAGTTTTAAGTACTGAGTAATATTAATTAACTACATGTACTTACTATATGGTTAGTGTTTGGCTTAGGGTTACTTAATTATGCATAATTAACTGTTATTATAATAGCAAGTACATGTAATGTGTAACAAGGACACCTTAAAATAAAGTGTTACCAACGTTTCTCATTCATCAAGGCTGCATTAATTTGATCAAAGATACAGAAAAAAGTAATATTGTAAAATATTATTACAAATTAAAATAACGGCTTTCTATTTGTTTTCTATGTACTTTAATAAATGTAATTTATTCCTGTGATGTAAAGCTGAATTACTCCACTCTTCAGTGTCACATGATTATGCAGAAATCATAATAATATGCTGATTTATTATCAATGTCGGAAACAGTTTTGGTTCTTTTTTTCAGAACTTGATACTTTTTCAGGATTCTTTGATGAATAAAAGTTAAAAAGAACAGCATTTATTTGAAAATGGAAATCTTTTATAACAACATAAACTGCCATTTAAAAGATTGGGTCAGTCATTTTTTTTAAATAAATTAATAGTTTTATTCAGCAAGGATATGATACATTTATTTTCAAAAAAATTATAAAGACTTAAATTGGTAGAAAATATTTTTATTTTAAACAAATCCTGTTCTTTTTAACTTTGTATTCATATTTTATTAATGTATATTTAGCGAAGCAAATAGACTTCAAAATAGAATAGAATCTAAATATTGTATATTAATTTCCTGTGCATTTCACACTTCTGTTATGTTTTGCCCGTTTGTATATAGAAGTGTCCATGTTTGATTGTAAAGACATTGTTTACTTGTGTTACTTCAGGTTTGGTTCTGTGTCGGGTCACCACTTGATGTTTTATATTGATCCCAATATACAAATCTAAATCCTGAAACCAAACCAGTTGAGAATGACCGTCTTATTGAACGCTGTTCCTGTCACTTGAGTTCCTCGCCCTACACTAAAACCACCAGGCCACCCATCCAGTCCCCGTTCCCTCCATCCGTCCACTCCCATGAAGAAAAGACGCCAATCATTTTAATTGGCACCCTGGAGTTGATTGTCCAGGCGAGACTCTGAGTGTAGTGCAGGGAGGAGATCGAGGGGACTAAACATGTGGTTAAACATATTGTGTACGCTTGTCCACCATTTCCTGAAAAATAACCCCCTCGTCTGGAGAAAAGAGCTGGAGGTGTTAAGAAAGAAGGGCTAGAAGAAAAACTTCATACCTGATCAGCCTAAACTAATATAATAAATATTCAGAACAGTATAAATACCGGCATAATGCTGTTTTAAAAGCTGAAAAGCATTGTCATAGATAGATAGATAGATAGATAGATAGATAGATAGATAGATAGATAGATAGATAGATAGATAGATAGATAGATAGATAGATAGATAGATAGATAGATAGATAGATAGATAGAGCAACGACCGAGGGAGTCAGAAAAAATGACACACAAGTAGACAAATTACATAGACATATATTTATATGCATATGAATAAAAACACATGTACATATTGTACAATATCTTGGCTTTTTAGCCAAACCATTAAAAAGGCTCTATTGCCACAGAACACAAGCTTTTTTAAATAAGTGCAAATAGTTAATGAGACAAAGAGTTGTAAAGCATTTATCTTTTTTTTCATTCATTTTTTCTGTAAGATCACATAATACAACATGAAAATACTGTGCAAAGACTCATATATTTACATACTGTTTAAGTGTTTTCTTATTTGTGAGAAGCTGGTGCCATTATGGATTTTTTTTAATTATTATTATCATTTTCTGACACGGTCACACAAATGCTGTACGGACAAAAAGCTTATAGATAGCTTACGTACACATAATCTTTGTGCAAGAGCACTGACCCGATTTAACAATGGAAGAAAATATGGAAGTGAGATAAAATAAAAAATAAAGTCTTTCCACACAATCACAGTAAACCTAAACCACATTTTACAATCATATCTGTGGCAATATTATTTATATATACTGTCTTTGCTTGTTCAACATACTGTGAAAACATTTCGGGCATATGGTTCGTAATTAAAGGGGTAAATAAGTTTTGATAGTTTTGTAGTGATGGTAAAGTACTTAATGCTGTTTACAAAGCGTAATTTCTTGATTACAACTCTGCTGCTTTTTCAAATTCACAGGTCTATGAGATCCTCCATTAGTTTTTGGTTTTTATGCTCCGTAATCATGTTAACTAAATAATCAGCACATCATCATTCTTTTAGGAAACTTTATAGTTTGAGAGATGTCACCAAAAACCAGAAGAAAATGTGTGACGTGTACGAGTGGGCTTTTGTCTCGTAAGCCTCGACTGCGTGCGCTAATGTAACGAGCCAGTGTCTGTCTCAGCGCTTCAGGCTAAATGACGCCGCAGTGAATTAAACATGAATCTTATAGAAATGTTACACACGTTACAGTCCAATCAAATACTATATGTATAAGAGGCTAAACCATGTTTATGTCTTTCTCAGAGAGCAATGGAAGAGCGACTCAAAAGGCTAAAGTCACTTACAGCTTGATTTAAAGGAGTAGTTCACCCAAAAATGACAATTTCATTCATCATTCACTCACCATCATATTGTTTCAAAGACATACCTGCTCTTCCCATGCAAGCACAATGAATAGGGAATGGAGCTTTCAAGCTTTAAATAGCAACTTACTGTTGCAACCACGGGGCAGCCGTGGCCTAATGGATAGAGCGTCGGACTTGTAACCTGAGGTTGTGGGTTCGAATCTTGGCAGGAATCGTCCATGACTGAGGTGAGACCCTTGAGCAAGGCACCGAACCCCCAACTGCTCCCCGGGCGCCGAATCTTGGCAGGAAGTTGGGGGTTCGTCGGGGAGCAGTTGGGGGTTCGGTGCCTTGCTCAAGGGTCTCACCTCAGTCATGGACGATTCCTGCCGGAGCCGAGATTCGAACCCACAACCTCAGGTTACAAGTCCAACGCTCTATCCATTAGGCCACACTGCCCTGATATATGACTTGATATGACTTTCAGAAGATGTGGAATATAGTATTGGTCAATGTTTCTGTTTTGTGTTCCATAGAAGATTCTGCATTCTGTGAAACAGGTTTGGAACGACACAAGGGTGAGTGAATGACACAATTTTAATTTGGGGCGCCGCAGAGGATAGAAATGTTATTTTTTATTGTTTGTTTTTTGCATTTAATTGCCCATTTATATCTCACAATTTAGACACTTGTACAATCGCACCATTTCCATTTCACAATTCTGAGTTTATCTCTCATAATTATCTCAAAATTGGGAGATATGAAAATGAGCCAGAATTGTTTTTTAATTGTGAGTTTATAACAGAAAATTATAAGATATAAACTCACATTTCTGAAAAAAGTCAGAATTATGAGGTATAAACTTCAATTGCGAGAAGAAAAGTCTGAATTGTGAGATATTAACTTTTATGCAATCAAATGTTTTTTGTTTTTTATTCCGTAGCAGAAATAAGCTTCCATATGTAGCTGATCGCATTACAAGGCGTTCAGACTGACAGCGATATCAAGTGACCGGAAGTCATTAACTTTTTGTTTTTAGGGGTGACATACTGTAAGTGGAAGCAGCTGTTGAGCAACAAAGTTAAATAGAGTTGAACCTTACGCAAAACAACAAACTTAAAAATTGTGAGCCAAAATACTCAGAGTGGCTGCAAAATGCACGTTTTGGAGCAAAGCAAAATAGCACTTCACATGTAGATTTAAAACATGAGATTTTCAGCCAGACAGCAAATTTCCACAGGGTCCTCAGCAGCTCAGATGTTTTTGAAAATGAATTGCTTTGACTCTTTTTATTTTCAGTCTTATGTGTTTGCCTAGATTTGGTGCATGAATTCATTTAATCAGTTCAGAAGTTGTGAAGTAGTTGAAATAAATGTGTCTTTCAACAAACAAAAACTGGGAATATTTGGGGAATTTTTAGAAACCGATGCACGCTGTTTTTACTGATATGCATGGTAGGTTTTGAGCGAAAATCCATTAACGATTCGAGGTAATAAAAAAATGATTAACTGTGGGTTGTAATTCTGAAGTCATAAAAAGCATGTGCAAGAGCACCAAACGTAACGGTTATGACAAGAGCTAATACTGACAGGGGAGGTGAAAAAAGTTTAAATTCCTTTAAAGGGCACCTATTTGCCCCTTTTTACAAGATGTAATATTGGCCTTGGGTGTCCCCAGAAGATTTTCAGCACAAAATACCCAACAGTTAATGTATTATAACAGCTGGAAAATGTCATTTTTGGAGTGTGTCTAATAAAGAGCTGTTTTGGAGTGTATCGCTTTAAATGCAAATGAGCTGCATATTCCCGCCCAGTCTCCAGAAGAGGGTGTTGCGTACAAATGTCTCTCTGCATTGCATATCTACAGCAATAAACAGCCAGTAGAAGCAGCATAACTGAGAGCGAAAGAACTGGTGTTTAGACGTACATATGGGAAGCCAAATGCTCTGAAAGTGGGAAGAAACAGCGCGGCGCTGATCAGTTAAAAATACTTAATGTACGCACAAATATGATTACAACGCTAAGCACTATAACAACATGACATTCACAAAGGAGTCTGGAGTGATACACGTATTTAGGTAGATTTTGAGATTTTAATCCACAGGGTCCTCAGCAGCTTGGTTTAAAGGGGATTAAAAATGAGAGGGTGGATTTTTATCATTGTATCGTGGTTGTGTTCACACACTGCCAACGCACATTTATGTCCAAACACCATGTAAAAGTGGATTTTGCATAATAGGTGCCCTTTAAAGCAATACTTATATCAAAGTACTTTTTTGTAAGTATGTGTTTTGGTTTTGATTCAGTCTCCAAACATGTTATACAGCAATGCAAGCATTAGTGCAAGTAAACTGGAGTCGGTGTCTGAATGATGTGCAATCAATCAGTAATTAAGTATTGTTTAAGATCTCGAAGAATGAAACCAGGTGCTGAATAACTCTGAAAGGTTGTTCATCTTGGAAGTCAAGACTTAGAAGCAACTCTCAGACACGAGGAAACATGTTAATTAGGGGCAGTGGACCGTTTTCACATTTCCGGGGTTCTCAAACGTCACCGTAGTTGGGTGAATTTCTATAGTTGTGAATGGAAGCTACATGAAATGTAATTTTTCTGTTCAATATACCCTAGTGTTTCTATGACTTTTGAAAAGAGGAATACAATTATAGAGAGATATTATGCTTGTCAGAAGAGAGAAAGACGTCACATTTGCTGTCACTCTCTCAGCCGTTGCATTAGAAACACTCACGCAGCAGCTTTAACCAGTTTTCTGAAATGTAAAGTTAATGAAAACCTTGATAGATTTACGATGCTAATAACTGGAAACATGTCATCACAGTCTGTGAAAAGGGTCCTTATATTGTTGTTGAGCCTATTAGCCCTAAACACACTGCATGGTTTTTGGTTGTCCCAGGTGAAAGATTGGCTTCGTGAAACAATCGTGGCCAATCAGAAATCTCCGCGATTGCTTCGCGATGCCAGTTTTTCGTCTGGGACTGCCGAAAATCGTGCAGTGTGTTTCAGGCTTAAGAATTGAGAAATGTATGTTACCAAAAGAGATTTTCACTTTCAACTTATCCTTGATGAGAAAGGCATGTGATGAGCACTTTTAGACGCTGTTATTTTGCATTTTTCGAAAGACCTGTGTAATTTTTATACATGTTCAGATTCAATGTTGCATCACTGCTATATGAATAATCATTCTGTACGTTGAACTCACATTAGTAACAAGGTCCAATGCAGAATCAATGCCACAAAATTTGTCAGTGCCTTGTTACAGTTACTGTACGTGTTCACTCATTCTTATACTTTCACACAGACTCACATTTACATTGACACGAAGCTCCCCAAAGTCAATTAATTTAGAGCAGCATAAAAACGCACCACAATGTTGATAATTTTTTCTTAGTTTTTCTCGTTTTTTTTAAACATCCAACTTGCAAAATTATTTAGCCTTTTACAATTACAGTTACATTTACATCGTTTTCCATCGTTCACAAAGAATAAGTTCCTCACCACACAAGTAATGCAAAAATGGAAGGAAACCTGTGGACGACTAAATTCACCGAACACAGCGATGCTTAATTACAGGCTTCGTCCCAAACGCTCACCTCCACTGGAACGATGGAGTCCAACTGGCCTCGGTTTGGTTGTAGGCACTAGCACAAGAGAGGCCGTCTTTCAGTCTCTTTCTGTTAGTTTGCGAACCTTCCAGTTGTTCACGGCACAGGTAAGACCCCTGAGACAGGTGGAAGGGAGAAGGGACCGATCGGTTGGGAATGTTTTTAGGAAACCGTCTTCTTCCCATTTAACTCTCCGTCCTTCCTCTCTATCCTCATGTAGGGCTCAAACGCTGAGGATCCGCAGCCGTATCCCGATGGCAGTTCGTGATGGGTGCCGCCCAGGAGAGGCATGGTAAAGCATAGGGTGGGCGGTGGGACACCAAGGCGTGGCGAGGGCGGGGTGCCACATAAAGAAGACAGCGACAGTCCGAACGTCCCGCCCGCCGCTGCCCTGGGAGGCGTGGTGCTGCTACTCACCCCAGAGGAAGTGGATACGGACGGGCTGCCCAGGAGCGAGCCGTTGCCCACGTGCGGGTGAGCCAGCAGCGGGTTGGGCGGAGGTGCTGGCACAGACAGAAGATGCCCCTGTTCAAGCAGCCGCAGGATGTTGCATGTGGCGAGCGATTCGGAAGTGGATGACGACCGCTTGTCAGTGTCCTTGGTCTGGTCCTTCTTCTGTTTGGTGCGGCGGTTTTGAAACCACACTTTCACCTGCCAAACGAGAGCAAAAGTTGTAAGAGTAATTAAGACAAGGCATTTCTTGGTTATAACTAGAAGAATAACAAAGAGCAGTAAATGGAAAAATGATAATACATTCAAACAATGTGATAACAAATACCAGTTTGCAACATTAAGTGCCAAAATACACTGTTTTGTACAGATAATATAACTGGAAACAACTGATACCAGAAGCCTCATGCATTCATGGTAAAAAAATATAAATAAATGTATGTTTTTAAGTTCAAAACTACTAAGGTGGGTACAGTGACTTTGGGTCCAAAATGTATTTGGACACTTAGGACACTCTTAAAAATGCTTAAAGCTTTGGAATAGGAAAATAACTGTTAACATTGCAAAATTAAGCCATTATGAAACATGTCTATAGCACTTATTGTAAAAGTACCATTGTATGTCAAATTACATTTATTAGGATAGGTGTTTGGACAAACATGCCTTAGCAAGCACCACTGATTACCACAAAAACAGGAGGCTTCTCCTTGTGGCTTCCTGATAAGCAAAGATCAATGAAGCATGTTCAAAAGTGCGCTGAACTTGAATCAAAGTGCTGCTGACCTCAGGTTAAAAAGTGCACTGTACCCTGCATGTTTAATTGATACAGTGCTGCTTTATTGCAGAGAGTATTCTGGGGTCGACGACAGGTCGAGATCAAGCGCTACTCATGAACATAGAGAAAATCAGGCCTATAAAAAATGCATTTCATCCTGACCGGGGTTTTACCTGTCACCTGCTGCTTTGTCCCACCCTGGGGACCAAAAAAGAGGAGACCATTTTCGACTGTATCTACGCGCAGACGCATCAACACATCGTAAGCTCTCAGAAATGCACATTCACACTCATTTTCTCACTCTTAATGTTTAGGGCTCTAGAACATGTGATGATTGAGGTTCAGATCCCATCGAGCAGAGCACTTCACACTTGTCTGCTCTATGAGACACTTTTAATGCTTTTCTCCGTCCACAAGAAACAAAGGACTTCAGTTTTGCTGCAAATGTTTTAGACACATACAAATAGTGTCATTGTGCAATACTTGATGCTTGAGGCAATGTAAAACAATATTTGTGACCTGTTTTACTTCTGTTATGTATTTTATAGTGAAATATGTGAGGATATTCACCAATAAAACCCTAAGGTGTGACTTCGCTTCACTATACATTAGGGCTTAAATGGATATTAAAAGGGGTTGAAGCACAACAAGCAACCATTAGCTGAAACTAAAGAGGCCTTGATGACATTACATTTAGTAGTGTTGGACCAATAGCAAGCAGCAGAATGATTTCTGGCACTGAACTGAATGACATTGTGACACTGAATAACATTTCAAAAGATATTCAAATATAAAAGAGTTATTTTAAATTCCCTCTCATCATGGTACAAACTCCATTCATTAGGACTATCTATGAACGAATGACTCGGGACCTGTATTGTTTACGGCGATATGATGACAGCAGCTTATAAACACACTCCGGAAATGAATTTCCGTGGTAAACCCAGTATGACGCTAACAGCTGAGTAAAACCTGGGCAAAACAGTTTTGCAAGCTGAGGTCTGTAACACAGATCATGGACTCGACGTGGCCATTAGTGTGAGGATAATGAGATTGTGGAGTGATACAGTCAAGCTTACGCGAGCATGCTGATGCTGTGTGTTCTTGAGCAGTATGTGTACAAGAGTATGCAAAGGATGTATTTACATGCTCAATATATATATACTGTAAGGCTGTAATCTATGCATTCATGTTTCAGATTTCTATAGTGGGCGGGGCTTACAGTTTTAGATTACAATACTCAGCCATATATCGACCATACAGAAAGTATAGTACATTCATATACAGAAAGTAAAAGGAAATAAAGTGAAAACATGGGAGTGAAAAGACGAAAGCAAATCTCTTCCATTGTACATTTACACTATTGGGATGAAATCCTCTTTAATGAGATCGAGGGTTCACTGCTGGGGCAGAGATTACTAAACGCAGGATCTGCATGACCTGGATTTGCTCCCCGGCCCGCGGCATCCCAATCCCCTCCGCTCTCGTTCTTCAGCGAACTCAATGCACCGGTGCAGAGCGAACTCCAGTGCATCCATTCATCAGATACTTTTGCTATCCTACTGAAATTGTATCAGTTCTGCTGTAATTGGTGCCCCAATATCCTCCACCATGATCTCTGTTTATGTAGTTGTTCTGCGCATGTAGTTATGAATGATGATGATGTAATGGTCTGTAGTCAAGGTGAATGGCAATTTGACGATTCAAGTTTGACTTGAATGAAAATTAGGTTGCAAGTTTGTTAAGTGGGGCTCATGAAACAATGAACTTTCTAGAGCAAAGTTTGTCCAGACCAACCGAGGAGTTCATTTTACTGTCTTTTTGAAAAGTGCTGGAAAAAGACTTGAAGCTAGATGGAGGGATGGATGGAAAGATAGATGGGTAAAATAATGGAAGGATAAACAATGAAGGATGGATGAATAGATGATAACGATGGATAGATGATAAAATGATGGAATAATGGATGGATGAAAGGATGGAGGGACAGATGGATGAGAAGATACGATAAAGATGGATAATTGAAGGATAGAAAGATCAGATTCATGGATAGATAGATAGATAGATAGATAGATAGATAGATAGATAGATAGATAGATAGATAGATAGATAGATAGATAGATAGATAGATAGATAGATGTGTTCCTGTGGCTCAGTGGTTAGAGCATTGTGTTAGCAGCGCAAAGGTTGTGGGTTCGATTCCCAGGGAACACATGTACTGACAAAACATGTATAGCCTGAATGCACTGTAAGTCGCTTTGGATAAAAGCGTCTGCTAAATGCATAAATGTAAATAGATAGATAGGCATTTGTCAATTCTGAATTTTGCACAACCCTAAAAAACACATTGAAAATCCAAAGAAATGAACTAATTCTATTGTATAAAAAGAGTGAGATGCTTGAGCATCTGACTGTCTGCTGATCTTTCTGACACCTTTATTGACCCCGTCCAGAAGTTACACGGCCCGCTAGCTGCCCTCTTGATCCCACACATGTGATAACGCTGTTCAGAGCAATAAGGCATTCTGGTTATTCGGTGACCCCTCTGTGACCTCTCTTCTTTAAAGAGCTTGTATAGGTCAGTAATCTCATGCATCTTTTCTGAGGGATATTTGATTTAGCAGAGACCCGAGTTGATTCTCTCTCGGCGCACATGCCACAACATATTTGATGTGAACATACTTGTGCTGTTATGTACTGTACACACATTCTGTACCATGCAGCTCACCTGTATTGTATCGTGGAAGTGAAGTGGGGGAAAAGACCAGTGTTGCATGCATGCATATGCAAATGTAAAATTCTGTATTCCTATTACCTGATGATCATCTTACCCAGTTACACCTGCTTACTCCCTTTTCCTCATACCCTGACCCTTGTTCCTAGTTTTAGCAAAGCACGTGTTTGCACAGGTTCAGCCAGCGGTCAACCCTGTCTTACCGATGGCTGTAGATAGGGCTCTATAATCCTCCTAACAGCAAAAGCATTTGGACTATTATTAATTCCCTTCCCCCAGCACTACTGATGACTCAGCCCGTGTGCATATGTGATCGGGCAATTAGGCTTACCATGTGTGGGCAGATACCAAGAAATGGTGTCCTCCCATTGGATTAAAAGGCATCCCTGCTGAACCACAGCGCCTCTAGTGGTCGACCTTCAACAGCACAGTCTCAGAGATCTCCACTTTGATGATGCATTTCCACCTTCAGTATTTTTTTATTTAAATTATTTAATGTACATTTATATATTAATATAACAATATTGCCATATTTGTTTTGTTATTAATTTAGATAAAGTACATATAAAACTATGCCTTGTTATATTAACATACTATTGTTATTCTTTTACATTTTAAATATTAATTTTATTTTTAAATGTTATGCATATTTAAAAGTATATACATTGTTATATATGGATGTAATAATATTGTCATATTAATAAAATAAAAATAATTCAACATTGATGTGAGGGTATTTCTAATAGCGATGCTGAAGGAGTGACTGTAAATATCTTTTTTTTCCCCGCAGTCATAATTCATCTCTGTTCTGTACCTCGTTTTAGCCAGTGTTCAGATCTGAGGCTCTTAAAGCAGAGTTAAGTGTAGTAGTTTTCTGTTCTCTCTGATCCTATCAGATAATTGTATTACAATCTGGCTGACGAATGACAAACTGCAGATTTAGATGCAAACACCGGCCTTCAATCCCATTAACTTTTCCGCTCCTCTGAGGCCTGACCAGTGCATGCTGGTTAAAGTCCTGACCGCTCCTAAAGTTGTTTTCTCACAGTCAGCAAAGCAAACTATGAGCTGCAAAATGAAATTGACCTGCTAACATTGTCCATTCTAAGTGCTCAGATTATCTAAACTGGTGTCTTTCTGTCTTTGCCTCTTCTAGATCTCATCTCTTTCTTTTCGTGCCAGACGTTACGTTACTTTACATGCTGTCTGGGTGTAGAAGAGAACAATGAACAACGAAAGCATTCGTTAGGTCACCAGCTCAGTGGCGGATGTACAGCAAGACACGATTATCTGTGAGTAAAAGCAACCAGAAGTTCTGTCTGTCTGTCTGTATTTCACAGATATAATCTAAAACTCCTGCTTCAATCACTTACACTCATATTTATTCATAGCTTACACAATCCATTAAATCCATGGCTTTCTCAGATGAATCGAAAGCAACAAAAGAATGGTTCAATGTGTTAAGCAAAGCCCGGAGATCTTGGGAAGAAAGACCACACAGCAGAGCCACATTTAAGCGCATAATATTCAGACAAATAAACCACATTCAGTTCGTAAACGTTCATCTATACGTTCTTAGGTGTTTTAATAATATCAAACACAAATGCATCAAATGCATTCTCTGAATTGGCTACACAGTTAAGGTAATTACAGAAAATAAAGTAGTCACAGTAAGCTGATCGGCATTGGCTATTCTTCACCAAACAATGCATTCCCATTTGAAAACCAAGCAAAGCCGAGTCTTTCTGTCCTTGACTGGGGTATTTTATTTAAAAAGACAAAGAAAAGAACATTTTAAGGCCCTGCTTGATTAACACAAAACCAACGAGAATGACTGTGGACAGTGTTGAAGTAAATGACATCCCACTTTAAATAATGCAATATATTTCCAAGTGAAACAGGATGATTTTGTACCCAAAACATTACTGTAAACCTTAAGGGAAAATCACAAAAGGTTTCAAAAGAGTTTTCTCAAAAAAGAAACATTGTATTCTTATAGCATAAGCTTTGTGTGTGTGTTCGAGTATGTCTGCTCATTGTGCTTTGCAACAATATTTTCATATGTGTCAAGTAAGTGTCTTTCTGTCCTTGACAAATACAGTTATTTAGAAATACAAAGAATCAAAAAATTGCAAGGCTTTTGCTTGTTTGACACAAAACCAGTAAAGAAGACATGGCCAGTGTTGAAGTTAACATCCTCAACCCACTTTAAATAAACAAACTTATTTCTAAATTAAACAGGATGTTGGATATTTTGGGTCCAATCGACCCAAACCTGAATTTAACGGCATATTCTTACAAATAAAGCTTCCATTATGGGGTTTTCAGAGCAATGCATTAGAAGAACCATTTTCATTTGAAAAAACTAATCTGTAGAATCTTTTGTGGAATGGAAAGATTCCATGTTTTTAAAGGTTCTTCGTGGAAACATAGACACCAATAAGGAACCTTTATTTTAAAGAGTGTAAAGACAAACACAAAAAAGTGAAACAGCATGTTTCTTCACCTAAAATATAACTGTAAACTCCAATGTCAAGATAAAGAGAAACACAAAAGGCTCATTAGTGAAGGATCAACTCAAAAATGGTGTTCTTATGTCATTAACACAAGACTGTGTGTGTGTGCGTGTTTGCGTGTGTGTGTGTGTGTGTGTGTCTCTGTGTGTGTGTGTGCGTGTCTCTGTGTGTCTCTGTGTGTCTCTGTGTGTCTCTGTGTGTCTCTGTGTGTGTGTCTCTGTGTGTCTCTGTGTGTCTCTGTGTGTCTCTGTGTGTCTCTGTGTGTCTCTGTGTGTGTCTCTGTGTCTCTGTGTGTGTGTGTGTCTCTGTGTGTGTGTGTGTGTGTGTGTGTGTGTGTGTGTGTGTGTGTTGTGCTTTGTGGCAGCATGCTGCGGGCTGTATTGATAAAAAGATTGCGCACACTGACTCACCAAGGCTTTCACAACTGCCGATTTAATTCTATTAAGGCTGCTTTTTTTTATCACCGGGAGGACCTGTGAATTCAGGAACATTCAGATTTAATGTTTGCCAGTTTTGTTTGTACTTCAACCTCACCCCAAAACCCAAATATTTATTCCATTAAACAAATTTGCGCCCTGAAACTTGCTGCGAGGACCTTATAAATCTGACTGTTGCCTTTCATCCAAGGGTCCAGGTTGAAGTCAAACCCTGCGTTCTGCTCATGTATGTTAAGGTCACACTGATAGAAGAGACTCATTGTGCTCAAATGCAGAAACGCTGAGGTGAACTGTCACTCACTCGGCTGATAAAAAGATCTCACTTCAATAAACACAAGCAAACAAAGTGCTGCACAAAACCTGTTTATTTCCTCATGCTTTAAGTCAACAGGTCAGGGTACCGCGGCTCTAGCTGTTTTTACCACGAACCTCTATTTTCTGGTCTCTCGTTCAACGATGCAAAGCCGTTAAACACAATTGAAATAAGGTTAACGGTTGAACTAAACCTGAATAAACGGCTCCCGGTTCAGTCTGTATATAAACAGCAGTATCTCAGATAATAAATATCAGATCTGCTTCACGATCAATAAGTCTATGGGGCCTGAATACCCCATCCAGTCACGTGCGGATCGGATCCCTGCTGTGTTACGCTGGAGCGGGGAGCCATCTGCTGGGGACAGGGTCTGAGGAAAAACCCTTATTTTGATGTAAACAAACAGAGGAATCCTATAACTTTGAAATACTTCACATTTAGCCTAATCATGCTTTCACTCCAACACAGACTAAACGGATCCTCTGAGAAGCGGCAGGGGAAGGTGAGCGGCTGTTAAACCTCACAAGCCGAGTCGTCTTCATCCACGACACTGAAATGCAGTTTATCAGTGTAAAGTTGAATAAACCCTTAACAGTTCAGGATTGGCCCCCGTAAGAGTGGTTACCTACATACCATTACGAGAAAGTGCTATTTTAGTACAGTGATGGTGATACTCATACTCATACATACTCATACTCATACATGATACTCATGTCATATGGAAATACTATGGTACAAAATGAGCATAATATTCATGCAACATGCTATCCTGTCCAAACGTCATTAAAATATCTATCTATCCCTCTATCTATACATCACTCTATCTATCCATCCATCTATCCCTCTATCTATCTATATATCCCTTTATCTATCATCTATCTATCTATCCTTCTATCTATCATCTATCTATCTATCCATCTATCTATCTATCTATCCCTCTATCTATCCATCTATCTATCTATCCATCTATCTATCCCACTATCTATCCCTCTATCCATCCATCCATCCATCTATCTATCTATCTATCTATCTATCTATCTATCTATCTATCTATCTATCTATCTATCTATCTATCTATCTATCTATCTATCTATCTATCTATCCATCTATCTATACCACTATCTATCCCTCTATCCATCCATCTATCTATCTATCTATCTATCTATCTATCTATCTATCTATCTATCTATCTATCTATCTATCTATCTATCTATCTATCCATCTATCTATCTATCCATCTATCTATCCCTCTATCTATCCCTCTATCCATCCATCCATCCATCAATCTATCCCTCCATCTATCTATCCATCTATCTATCTATCTATCTATCCATCTATCTATCCATCTATCTATCCATCTATCTATCTATCTATCTATCTATCTATCTATCTATCTATCTATCTATCCATCTATCTATCCATCTATCTATCCATCTATCTATCCATCTATCTATCCATCTATCTATCCATCTATCTATCCATCTATCTATCTATCTATCTATCTATCCATCTATCTATCTATCCATCTATCTATCTATCCCTCTATCTGTCCATCTATCTATCTATCTATCTGTCCATCTATCTATCTATCTATCTATCTATCTATCCATATATCTATCTATCTATCTATCTATCTATCTATCCATCTATCCATCCATCTATCCATCTATCTATCTGTCTAATGAATTATTGTGAGACAAATGTTCTTACTACTTCTCATTAATGTTATATTTATGTATTTGAAATTCACGAGGAAACGCTCTCGTGCCTCGTCTTTAATTCGATCCAGTTTGAAGAGAATTTAAAGCTCTATTCTCTGCTTTCTCAAGACTGACATCTTTCTTTATTCTCATTAAATCTTCACGACAGAACGAAATCAATTCTGCGTTGTATGATAGAGGTTGGACTTAATTGTTTATTTCTAATTAAAACGTCCAAAAAGGCCTTGAGTCCATTTAGAAGCACATCGATTGGGTTTGAAGCCAAGACGATCACATAGGCTACAGACCTCGTCCTTTATTTCGGACAGATGTGAATGTTTTCACCATTGACATTTTGATTCTGTCTGTCATGACAATGTTTCTTACGCACATTTTACCTCTCTGGACAGAAGCCCAAACGCAAAGTTAAAGATAAGGACCCGGTCGTGTTATATGCCGAAATTCATAAGGAGTTCATAGCCATTGCAAAGTTTGAGGCGCAACAAGTCCGTGCACGCGCCTGACGGGAGATGTTAGTTTCATGACTATCAGATATACAAAACTCGGGAGCGCGCGACTACATATTAATCAGTACAATAATGAATAATTAGTAGGCTACTGTATGTTGAACTAAATGGATTTTGATAAAGCTGCATAATATTGAAATAAATTATTGAATAGTGTAAAGTCTTTCGATTATATATTGTACCCGTAAAAATATAGAAAAACCTACAGATGCAATAAAAAATGCGCGTTAATTACAAAAATATTTAATTTCTATGGACACGTGATTATCCAAACCACTGCATGCGCATAACTGTAGACTAACTCGTGTTAGGTTAGCTCAATCTTGTGTTATTTTTCTTTCATTAATTATATTATATTCATAGATAGCCTATATTTACATAAATATTGCAGTGGAAGAAAATGAAATGTACATGTTTTCCAATCGCGTTTTGCACGTCGAAATGGAAGCTGCTGCACCAAGATCATTTGTATTAGCATAAAGGAATATTAATAAGTATAAGCACTCAATCTGTGTTATATATGTACATTTTAAAAGCAAGTTAATTGAAGTGAAAACGGCAACGCTTTTTGTATTGAACATGATTTATTGTCTCCAAAGCCATAATTATTTTCACTTTAGTAACCAACTGGTTCACAGTTTTATTGATGCACCGGCTGTATAATATATAAGCTGTATATATTTTTTATTTAAGCCGTTTATTTTTTGAAGTTCAATTAAAATAGAATTAAAGCGGAATATGCAGATTTTTTTCCAATAATGAAATCTTACTCTGCGTCTGAAGGTTTTTGGATTTTATTCATAAATGGGATTCGTCACATTTAAATGAAGCGATTATGCTGCCTAAACAAAATCTTTGACACGATTTAAAGACTTATTTTACACTCAGACCAGCACACGTGTGGTTTTCAGGACATTTCATTTCAGTGAAGAAACAAAGCTGAATATTAGTGCTCACGAGAAGTCTATAGAAATATTACATACGATTATTTTGTTTCTATAATGTAGCCTTCTTTTGCGAGAGCCAGTAAAATGCACTGTTCAAAGCTTCATTTAATTAATTGCATTCAGTTTTAACTTGACGTATATCGTATTAATATTTGTATTTATTTATTCATCATCAAGAGGCTATAGTGCTTATCTAACTGGTCCTTTCTCTTACGCTTTTCACCGTTTTAATGACCTAGTACATTTTGAATAGTTTCGCAGTGTGGAAAAAAATGGATTAAAGTACAAATATGTAATGTAATGGAATCTTAATTAATAAGAGCTTTAAAAAACTCCGAATGGACTCTGAATTAGATGGTCTGACAAGTCAAATATCATTGTGTACTCGTCCAAAAACTCAGAGAGGACTTCTTTTATTTGTTGTAAGCATGTTTGTTATGTATGGATCTTTCAAATGTGTGTATGGAAATATAGTTTCGTATATTACAATGTCACTTATAATTGCAGCTGACATCAGTACAGCACCCCTAGCGTCACATTTCTGACCTGCCGCTAAACTATAATGAAACTAATTTACACTGATTAATTTTATTTTTGTATTAATTGTATTATTTAGATGTACAGTACACCACTATGTAGATCTACAATAATTTGAAACAGGTGTATTATTAATGTATTATTTCGTTTCATTAATTCCTGCATTTCTAATTGGGTAACAATAATGTTTTATTTGGATCATAAAGCAAAATATAACAGACGGGTTATAAGAGACAAGGTTTAATAACATGACTGCAAACATCAAAATGGCCCTATTAACCTTGTAAAATTGGTTTGTTTTAAAAAAGCCTTGCAGGTGCCAGAAATGTGATGAAACCATTATTTGAATCAAACCATGCCCATTTATTATTTACATTGCATTGAATCATCTTTTTCAGATGCAACTTTAAGGCGATCTAAGACCCGTGGTCTGTGCAGATGATATATTAAAATTGCTTTGAAATCACTAAATCATTGTCTGCTATTTATAAAAAATACAGCATTAAACCAAAACTGAGTGTTTTGAAAATTGAGCTCTGAAGCAATCATGGACGTGCACGTAATATATAATCATACCGCGCGTCTGAACACGACTCGGTGAATTATGGGATATGTGAAGGTAAAGCCTGACCAATATGCATCCACGAGTAACGGATTAGTCGTTTAATCGAATTAATTTTATATTTGTTATTCGTTTTAATCACACGGATGATACCATTTAACTACATCAAACTTATAAATAAATACAGTGTTTTAAATTCTGACAACTTTAAAAAGACGATCAATCTGAAGACGCAGTATATGAATGAGGACTGGACCACTGGGTGTTTTTTCTTCTTTTCTTCACGTCTGGATAAAGACATGCTCCTCCCACTAACGCCCACTGTGCGAATACTAATTATGAGTATTGTGTTTATGACAATGGAGGCATTTGCAGACAGGAGATTGGCAACTCTAGCGCTCGATTCGACGTCTACACGTTACATGTTTGCCAGTTTTCTGACCAACCATTGACTGCTTTGACAAAACATGCATTTATTTATCCATCCATCTGTCTATTCATTCATTAATTGTTTTATTTATATTTACTTATTTCCTATTTTAAATCGATAAATTATCATTTTCCGATTCTAAGTCAGAACAGGTAAACGAAAACAGGTCGTATTTATAGTAGTTTTGATATGAATAACTAACTATTATTAATTTATTTTCTATATCTATATACTGATAAAACAATGTATAGCCTGAATGCACTGTAAGTCGCTTTGTATATATTTTTCAATGTATTTATTACAAACCTTTGTGTTAAAACGTATTAATTTTACATGTGCATTTAATAGGCTATTTATTTAATTTGACATACTTTATCATTGAGGATATTACAAACGATTTATTTAGTTGTATAACCCAGTAAATATGTCTTCTTGTAAATACACTATAAAAATCAAGAACAAGATCAGTTTTAAAATAGCAGGCAGTCACTAAATGAATTTTTTAAGTATTTTGCTGGACTCTAATAAAAATGCATATATCTGAGGAAGGCTAAATACTTATTTTTGACACTATACGAGACAGTGCTACAATAAAAATCAAACACTTGAACATTTGAAGAAATAACTACGATGTCATCAAACATATCACATGAAGAGGAACTCTGGAGAATTTACAGAGACACAATCAAATTGCAAACAGAAATGTTCTAATCGATATAATTTTAAAGATATAGCAATAATAATAAGTACATGCACCAACCATGCATGCAACAAAATATTTGATAGGCAATTGAAATATATCTTTATACAGCCTATTGCACTGAAAAGCAGAATCTGATTGAAAAGCGAAGCTCGCTGTTATCACGTGTAAGAAGCATGAACGCGTTACCTGAGTTTCCGACAGATTGAGCTGTCTGGCGAGCTCCGTGCGCTCGCGCCCGACCACGTACTGACATCGCTGGAACTCGAGCTCCAGCCGGTACAGCTGCTCCGCCGAGAACGAGGTCCGCGTGCGCTTCGGCCGGTCGAGATCCAGGCCTTTGGGCAGGACGATCTCCCGAATAGTGCCCTTGGCGTCTGTGTAGCACACACATGCATTACACGATCTAACATTTGTTTGGAAACAAGCCGGTTCTCTTACATTATTAGGAGTGAGAGAAAACCTGGTTTATTATATATTTTACAAAATACGGAAATGACAATAAGTGTGTGTACATGTACTTGATAATTTTGCATTACAGAAAAAAAATCTTGACTCAATATTAAGATGCGTATTGATTACGATTTCTAAACACGTTTGATTATTGATATTGCGAGCTGGAAATGATTAGTTAGTGGCCTAATTGTTGAAAATATGGCCACTGGGTAGTTTAATGGAGATTTGATTTTGTTTCACCATTACAGTATGATAAATCTATGTAGTACACAACACAGGTTTCCTAATAAGTTTCCAAAGAGGAGCTTTAAACTCCAGTGTCCTGTAATGTCCTTGATTGATAATGAGATTTACATTACATTTATGCATTTAGCAGGCGCTTTTATCCAAAGCGACTTACAGTACATTCAGGTTATATATTTTTGGTCAGTATGTGTTCCCTGGGAATCGAACCCACAACCTTTGCGCTGCTGACGCAAGATCTGAAGAAAACTCTCGCTTTTGGTCTGTTTGCTGGATCAAATCAGGAAAACATATTTACATTACAACATTTGTGTTCGTGTTCGTCCAGGCAGACCATACAAAGCAGCACAACAAGTTTGCAATCACTTGAAGATTATTTTTGTCGTCATGAAACATAATTATCAACACAGTAAAACAACGTTTTATTGATATCACGAATGACATGCAACATCAAAAAACATAATATCAGATAATTATGTGATCAATATGGCATTATGTTAAACACAATATCTGCCACCAAGATGTGTCTTAATACATTTTAATGTATTAACATTAATTAAATGTATTGAGCATTATATTTTTGATCTATAGAATTCATTTTCCTGTCACTTTCAAAATAAATATCCAAGCGGTTTTGAGTTTGTGTGTTCAGTAAACAGGGAAATATTATCGATTCATTTCAATGTATATTTATTGAATTATATACACAATTCTTCCGAGCATTATCAGTTCTTATTCCACATTTTACCAGAAACCAAACATAAAGATATTATTGACAGATAACAAATATACATTTATATGTTTGAACTTATTTTATGAAACTGAATATTACAACATACACTGCAATTTTAATATAGGGACTTTTTCATGTTGAGTGATGACATTTGACATCATTAGACATTTGATAAAAGTATAGAAATACTAAGACTTGTGTCTCAATCCAAAATGCACACTATTTTGAATAAAAAATGCTTTGGGGAAATAAAGTCATATCGCAGTGACTCATATCTGTCAGGATTGTGAATATAATAAAATCGTAGCGTTGCTGATTTTTAGGGACTTCAAAAATGGAAATCATTAAATCATATTAATGTGATATGTTATTGGAATGGGTTTAATTAGCTCTATGTGTTAATATGATGTGGTAAAGTATTAATATTGAACATGACGTTCTGTACGTCTAGCTCCACCTATTTTAATGTCTGCCTGGCAACCAAGCTCAGTGTCTTACGATCATTCTTGGATGAACTGTAATAACACAATACGATAATATTTGATGATATAAAGAGGTAGAATATTAATGGTGGACCCTTCTTTAATTGCCTTTTCCTCATTGTTTCAAATCAACGACACAGACCTGCTGACCTGTCGGTGACCCCGGTTCTCTCGAGGACTCGGGCGCATTCAATCATCAGCTTTAAAAACAAATAGTGACACCGGGGACTGTGGGCTTACTGCGCCAAAACCACTCCGATCCCCTACAGCTCGTCCCATCACGACCCAAAAACTATCGCAGGACTGCTGGACATAAACCATATAAAGGGCATTTCAATCAAAAACCTGGGTGTTTTAGAGCAAGTATGTTCCTGTTGTATATATTAGACTACATCAAAATAACTATATTGAAAATATACAAATAGTATCATAAGCATTGCTATGCAGATACTAATTCGGCCAAAAATGGTCATTTACAGTTACATGGTGCAAAGCAAACAATTATGATATTTAGTGCATTGATATCTGTATTATTATAGAAATATTCACGTCGTTTTTATTTTCGATTTTTGGCTACATGTTGGCTCGTGTTTTCCTCTTGTTTTAAAAACTGAACACGAAAAATATGCATATAGTTAAAGGTGAATTGTAATTTAATACAATGAATGGCTTACACTTCCTGAAAATAAATATCCTATAATATCACAAATAAATTATCTTTCAGCCACTTATTCCCTAAATTATGACTTTAAAGAACGGTATTTGCATGGACCTTGTTTTTTACTTTTTGTTCAAACAGTTATTCCCCTTTCTCAATATTATAATGCGTTTACAAAGACGTTACCTCTGTGAATAAAGGGTGTCCTGCCAAAGAAATAATACGGATTATGTTTATATATATATTATATATATATATATATAACCTAAAGTGGGCTACGTGTTTATATATTTAGTTCGAACCGCTTTCGATTTTGTAATGTTTGCATGTTTATGTTGCTGTTTTACATTTCTTAAACACTAACATTTAATGACACACACAAAATTAGTTTGTATGACATGAAATCATAATCCCTTTCATAAATGGCAAACAATATTAAAAAGACACGTTTCGAAAACACTTATTTATATATGTATTCATATATGTTTTTATATATAAATTACAGCTAGTATAAATATTTGTAAAGTGTCATATTGATGTTTTTTTAAATGTGTTTAATGAGCATCATTTTACGATTTTGGAGCATACCTACAATTTAGTGCATACATAATATTTGTCATAAATTGTCAAATGTAAATATTGTGAACTAATCTCAGCTATGGTGTTCATATTATAATAATCACGACCACTAGCTGCAAGAACAAAACACACTAAACGAAGCAGAACATTTCGTGTAAAATGAAAGGGACTCTGTTTGAGATATTAGTTGTTTTGTGTTGAATGCAATTAAATGAAGATGAAAGTGACTCTATTTGTGATATTAGTAGAAGCCTATATTTTAGCTGAATTTTGAAATATTTAATGGTTGACTATTACTAAGAGTTATTATTATAAATATTCGCTCTCTCACCTCTGACCAGAATCCTTCGGCAATAGTCCGGATCGACTCCTAAAAGTTTATCGTGTCCATCCTCGCTAGATGAAGTCGGTGTGGACGCCGAGGTCCCCGGTGTGTCGGTAGAACTCTGCACAGGTGACCGGTTCGCCGCTTCCGTCCGGCTTTTGGGTCCACGGTGGTTTCGGTCCTCGGCGGTTCCATCACCCATACTCGTGGCTTGATCAAACATCTAGTAATTTAACTGTGTCGTGTGTTCACTTAGATGAGCTGTTTCTCAGCTTGAATAAATAGTCAGCGTATGTTTATTGTCCTGCCAGAAATATGGAGATCATTCCCAGCAAAACATCCAGTTTGTGCCCAAATACTTTCGCATGTTCCGGCATCGGGCGTCCATGCAGGAGGAGATCTATAAAGAAGGGACGGAAGGTGGAGGTGGAGGGGGCCCTGTGGGCAAGTGGAAGGACCCTCCTCAGCTATAGGATCGCGTTCAACCCAAAATGCGTTGTGGATATATGCGCTGGGCTCCAAGGTCTATGACCGAGGCACTGGGAGGTGCTTCACTGCTTAACCACGTACAAGTAATGCCACACAACAAACATGCATCCGAGCAGCGCAAACTTTCCCTTTCCCCTCTTGTATGACTTATATAGTCGATTGACTCGTTGTCTACACTGGGTGTGTTTTGTATCTGCTCTGGGCTCTACAGAAGCTCAGATTGCAGGATTTCTACGGGAGGAGGGGGAGCTCATTTTTTTTACGCGGGACCAATTCAGGAATATCCTATAATAGACAATAAAATACAAATGTGTGGGAATAATGTGGATGTGATTGGAATATTTTGAACACAATCTGAAGGCTGCGCCCGTCATAATAACATATAATGTCAGCATTTGTTACGTTGACTGACAGCAGCGACGTCACTTCCGGACTGGAATCCATCAATCGATTGGTAAACAGAAGCGAGTAAAAGCACGAGGTGGTTTAAACGCCCTTTAGCGTTCAGCGAAATAAACTATGCCCGTTGTGTTTAGACTTTGTATTTATTGGTAAGATGAATTAATTACAGTTAGGCTAGATGTCACCTTTTTATATCACAGAAACCGCGTTTAGTTTCTGAAGTTGTGCGAATGTGAATGTGATTAAAAAACAAGCGCCAAAAACTATTCAAACACGGAACGATTATTTATAGTTTTAAGCCTTTTTAACTCAATCTAAAGGTAGAGGAAACAACTAGGGTGTTTATTTAGCAGATATAAGCGTATAGGTGAGTAAACTATTCAATATTTGCTTTTGAACTAAACAAAATGATAAGAAAAATATTTTTCATAACATGACTTTTGCCCATTTTCTCAATTGCTTTTACACAGTTGTTTAATTCCTTACTTTTTTAGACTCAATATTTATAAATGCTCAACCAACTTTTGAGTTTGCACCCACAAGGGTTATAATGGATAGATGAGAAAGGGGTTTGTAAGATGTGTATTGTACACATTCTGCACATTATTGTGTAGTTAAATATGAACGAGAGGTTTATTTGTGTTTACCTCACGGTGCACGAACCGCAGGTGTTCATCTCATCATTGAACCGCTGCCATAATACACAACAACACAATTACAATCCTTTATCTGCGCGCGCAATCCCATTACCGAGGCCGCAATGACATAATTGCAGTTTTGCTACTTTCAGCAGTGTTTATCATTCAGTGCCGACATGGCTCGTTATTGAATTCAGCTGCTCAGCACAGATTAAAGCGTGAACGGGATGAATGGAGCTGTCTGTCACTTCCTCAAACCAACAGTACAGTCAAGAGAGCTTTAATTGCCTCCACTGCATGCTCTCTGGCCCCAGTCTCACATACGGGCCCTTTCCTGCAACACACGCATGTTACGAAACAGCAGATATACAATAAACAGATTAATACACAAACAGACACTTCCCCTTCAGTGTTTAGCCGACGTAACCCAGAACATCACGTCAATCAAAAAATAATTCAGATTTAATTTGAACAAATGTTCAGTTACACAAATAGCCTATGATTTTACTTAGGTGATAACTGTCACGAAGACAGATTGTAGTTGTATTAATTTTGTCTTTCACACAAAAAAAAATCCAGTATCATATTTGTATAATAGCCTAGGTGTTAAGTAACAAAATTAACCAAAATGTTGAACCGAGCTTTACGGCTGAAAGTGTATTAATGTATTTATTAACAGTCAATGCTTTAAGATTTGTGTCTAAAGAAATTTAATTAAAAAAATAAAATCATCAGTGTAACAAGTGGAACTTTTTTTGTGTACATATAATTGTATGTATGTTTGTTATGTTGTGTGTGTCAAATAAGTGCAGTGCTGCGGAAAATAATTGCCCTCTTGGGGACAATAAAGTTAATCTAAATCTAAACTAGCCCTGCAGGTCCCCCGTTCTCCCAGCTTCTAATCAAAGTTATGAAAATATATTTTGTTGGATATTTTACCAGACATGTTTTGTCATGTACAATCAAATTAGGCTTAATGTGATGCAAGTCATAAATATCGTTTAATGTTACTCAACCGTGGTACCTGGTAAAAAAAAAATAGAAAATAGGAAAAAATAAAATAATGTGCAGGACAGTATGTGTAGACTTAATAAATAATACGCAGGAATGTGCAAACAGGTTGCACAGGGTATTAACAGCATATTCATACTGATAGACTGACAATAAATAGGCTATTCAATATTATTCAATTACATTTTTCCTCATTATTCTTACTGAGACACCATAAGCAGCCGTGAACGTTAGGCTATTTAACATTTTGATCTTCCAAGTGAACAATAATTCAATGAAAACAACGACACAACTAATTAGAAAACGTTATATTAAAACAAGCGAACTGCAAAACTCGCAACAATTTAAGACGTCGTGAAAACTATCAAAAACTGAAATGCACGTATTTTATCGAAATAACAGGCTTCGTAAAAATGTAAGGTAATAGTAACTAATATTTCACAATCACATGTAATACACAAACACATAGCCTATTACAGTAATTTACAAATCAAACAATTAATATCGATACGAGTTTGTGAATTTTACCCGAAATAGGCCTGGACGCGGTTTTTGCGATATTATTTTCACAAACACATTTAAGTAACCAAGAATAGCAAGTTAATTAATGTAATCAGAAAGAGCTTTATTGCCGTTAATGCAGTTATTTGCTATTTTTTAATCGGTTTTTTTTTCGACCGCAGCAATTTTCCGTATAGCATGTATTAATGGAAACGTGTGTAATCGTGTGCATCTGTTATTGTGTTAATAAGAGTTTGAAGACACTGGACTGTAGCAGCTGCATGCTCTCACCATCGTCATGAGGAAGCTGCCACATCTTCATAAAACTAAGATTATAGGAGTGTTCACTTGGCTTTGAGCAGAGTTTTCTGCTTCAGTCCATTAGTGTCAGATGTCGCAGTGACACACAAAGGTAGTGACACTCAGGCATGGAGACAATACTCTGCCCAGAGGAGGAGATCCTGACGATGAATGACTGACACACTAAACACAAACCAGACGAGCTGATCTGGGCCCGCTATAAAATATGGGGAGCACTTTATCATTAAACAAATGAAAATGATATAGAACACGAGACAGAAGACAATCTTTATGCAGATAGACTATACGTTTATTTTCCTTGTACAGGTGCATCTCAATCAATTAGAATGTCGAGGAAAAGTTCATTTATTTCAGTAATTCAACTCAAATTGTGAAACTCGTGTATTAAATAAATTCAATGCACACAGACTGATGTAGTTTAAGTCTTTGGTTCTTTTAATTGTGATGATTTTGGCTCACATTTAACAAAAACCCACAAATTCACTATCTCAACTAATCAGAATACTTCATAAGACAAATGAAAAAACAATTTTAGTGAATTGTTGGCCTTCTGGAAAGTATATTCATTTACTGTATATGTACTGAATACTTGGTCGGGGCTCCTTTTGCTTTAATTACTGCCTCAATTCGGCGTGGCATGGAGGTGATCAGTTTGTGGCACTGCTAAGGTGGTGTGAAGCCCAGGTTTCTTTGACCGTGGCCTTCATCTGCATTTTTTGGTCTCTTGTTTCTCATTTTCCTCTTGACAATACCCCATAGATTCTCTATGGGGTTCAGGTCTGGTGAGTTTGTTGGCCAGTCAAGCACACAACACCATCGTCATTTAACCAACTTTTGGTGCTTTTGGCAGTGTGGGCAGGTGCCAAACCCTGCTGGAAAATGAAATCAGCATCTTTAAAAAGCTGGTCAGCAGAAGGAAGCATGAAGTGCTCCAAAATTTCTTGGTAAACGGTTGCAGTGACGTTGGTTTTCAAAAAACACAATGGACCAACACCAGCAGATGACATTGCACCCCCGATCATCACAGACTGTGGAAACTTAACACTGGACTTCAAGCAACTTGAGCTATGAGCTTCTCCACCCTTCCTCCAGACTCTAGGACCTTGGTTTCCAAATGAAATACAAAACTTGCTCTCATCTGAAAAGAGGACTTTGGACCACTGAGCAACAGTTCAGTTCTTCTTCTCTTAGCCCAGGTAAGACGCCTCTGATGACAACTATAGCCAAATTCCTCGACGCGTCTGTGTGTGGTGCTCTTGATGTCTTGACCCCAGCCTCAGTCCAGTCCTTGTGAAGTTCACCCAAATTCTTGAATTGATTTTGCTTGACAATCCTCATAATGCTGCGGTTCTCTCGGTTGGTTGTGCATCTTTTCCTTCCACTCAACTTTCTGTTAACATGCTTGGATACAGCACTCTGTGAACAGCTTCTTTGGCAATGAATGTTTGTGTCTTACCCTCCTTGTGAAGGGTGTCAATGATTGTCTTCTGGACAACGGTCAGATCAGCTGTCTTCCCCATGATTGTGTAGTCTAGTGAACCAAACTGAGACCATTTTGAAGGCTCAGGAAACCTTTGCAGGTGTGTTGAGTTGATTAGCTGATTGGCATGTCACCATATTATAATTTATTGCGAGTGAATTGGTGGGTTTTTGTTAAATGTGAGCCAAAATCATCACAATTAAAAGAACCAAAGACTTAAACTACTTCAGTCTGTGTGCATTGAATTTATTTAATACACGAGTTTCACAATTTGAGTTGAATTACTGAAATAAATTGATTGTATCCACGACATTCTAATTTATAGAGATGCACCTGTATATTAGGGGTGTCCGATTTGCATGATAAACAAATTACTACAACCCCCTCTAAAAAAGCAGTAGCCTTAAATTAATTTTGTGTTGGTTACAGAAAAAATTAACTACCAGCAAGATATGGATGAGGAATGCATGATACATGTTTCATTTCATAGATATAGATTATGTAAATACAGGATGCTACATTTCAGAATGAGTTAAAAGATCGAAATGAAGTTAAAGTGTCTTTAGAAATAATGTAAGATTTTGAACTCCTTTATAATTAAATGAAATCTCACCTGACAGATCACGATCACACGGAAAACAAAAGTCAAAAGTTTTTCTAAATTTCACCTCTTCTCGTTAGAAATAAATCTTCTGCACACCTGTATTATCTGTCGGAAAATGCATGAGTAGACCTTACTATATTTTTATATTCACAATTTACTTGATTATCACACATTATCAAACTCGTGGTTTTATTGCACATTCATCAATTACCAATACAGCAAGCAGAAATCCATCCCTTTATGTTCCTGAAACTGTAAACAGGTTGATTAGTTTAGAGTACACTGACCACTAGTGGCTGTTCAATGCGATGATTCACAATTGCTTTATGACACAAAGAATTATAAAAGCATTTTGAAGCAACAACTGAATTTTATTTGCTTGGGAGTAAAACATTTACAGTAAGAGACAGAAGCAAACCGTCAACAGTGAAAACAGTCAACATTATTTGCTCTGGGAGAAATTATTTTGCGTTTCCGTTTGAAAAGAGATCCCGAGACCTCATAAAAGCAGTTAAGAACAGACATACAATACTATGCTGGAATAAGGCTGCAACATTCAATATGTAATGGCTCGATTTACATGCTGGCATCAATCAAATAAACGAACAATGCACATGATTTCAGGCACTTTGTCTCGACAACACAGACCAATATCACACACAAAAGATGACTGAACAGCCCTTGAAGTGATGATCTCATTAAAAAACTCTACCAGAGCAGACAACATCTCCAACATTAGCTGGATCTAAAATGATTTTGAGTAAATTACTCATTCAAACTTTAAAGCCAAGATGCCAACAAAGTTCATGATGAAACATGTACGATTGATTTTGTGGTCAGCAGTGCCTCCTCCTGGTACAAATAAGAGGCTGATTCACAGTGAGCACAAGCATCACTCATTGAAGGAGTTTAAAAACCTTAGAATCACATCAGATTGGAGCGAGAAAGCTCAGAAACACAGACATAAGAGCATATTATATTTGTTTTTATCATAACACTGGAATTCAGTTAGAGCAAACACACTATTTGATTGTTGTTTTTTTATCCAAACCTGAAAAAACGACAAATCACAGAGAGCTACGGTAAACGACAGATCATTCCTGCAATCCATTGTAACAGTACAAACAAGCTAGTAACCAGAGTTTGTTTCCCAACACTGCGAGCAGAGACATGGACAACAGAACCCCAGCATATTCTCGCGGTCGGGAAGTCTGTGAGGTGCAGGCGTTTAGTCGAAGCCTTGCCAGTCACTTTGCTCGGAGTCGTACTCGAGTTCTGCTCCTATGCAGCGAACGCCTTCCAGTAGCATGGGAGTCCCGTGATGACGGTCTGACAGAGGAGAAGAGTCGGTTACAGGACGATACAAGTTATGCTGGGTACACACTAAAAGATTTTCAAAATCTTATATGATCTTCAAAATGTGAGAGAACACACACGACGACAAGAAATCCAAGATTTAACCGTTTTGCGCCAATAGTGTCCAACCAAGGTCCTGACTGAACATGGGAAACTCTCTGGAGACTTGAGAATAAATATGTTTTACAGGACACGTTGTATAAACACTCCTGCTGTTGCCACAAGCTGATCCTCCATCTCGCTGTCCAAATGCTGCTCAATGACTGTGTTTATGCTTCAGTCTTCTGTCAGCTCTCTTTCTGATTGGATATTGTTTCGTTTCACGTGGTAATCTCAACATCATATGCACGTTCCCCCCCCCCACACATCAGGATTTCGGGGAACCTCCGACGTTCTTCCGAGTGGATTCAGTCGCTCTTAACACACCTCAGGAAAATCTGAGAAGATAATCTCTAGAACCACCAAGATAATCGGGACATTACCTAGGATTGTCGGAAGAAGGGGAGAAATCGGCCCCAAATCAGCCCGATTATCTCGTGGTGTGTACCCAGCATTAAACTCTATATGGACAGCACAGCACCGTCAGTACACAAAACAAAACACGCAAAAGAAGACTTCACCCGAAAATGAAAATTTGCTGAAAATTCACTCACCCTCAGACCATCCAAGATCAGTTTGTTTCTTTCACACCAAAAAGCGTAATGATTAAACCTCAGGCTGAAGGAAAATAAAATCACGTCTGTACAGTAGAACGCATCAGAAGAAAGTTCTACACTCTTCAGGAACAAAAAAACTATGAAGCACAAATTTTAGTTTATCTAAATTTTAATTAGTATGGTTGAACTGGATCATCAAAGACATTGGTTAATAAAATGGGATTAGATACATATCTGTTATTTAACATAATTATTGCAGTTTTGCGTCATATTCTGAGTTTGCATTGCGAGATGAATTAATGCACATTCACACAGCGCACGCTTGGGATTTCTCCCAACATGGGGACAGGAGACTTGTCTCAGATACTTTCTTGTAAATTAAAAAGTAATGCGTTACTTTACTAGTTACTTGAAATAAGTAATCTGATAACGTAACTCGCGTTACTTGTAATGTGTTACCCCCCCAACACTGTCCACACTACTACAGTCCATTAGTCAACATCTTGTGAATCGAAAAGCTGTGTGTTTGTAAGAAATCCATCAAGGCGTTTTTAACTTTAAGCCATCGCCTTAAGTTCATAAACCATAGCAATGCTTTCTCCAGTAAAAAAAAAAAAAAAAAGTCATCCCCTGTTGTTAAAATCTGCCGAAATATTTGTTTAGAACTGTTTTGGACAGTTGTCATATCTAAATGGTGAATATTTCTCTCCTAATACAGACAAGATAACTCACTGTAGAAAGCAATATTATACATAGAGGACTCATATTTAGCCAGAAGCAATTGTTTAAAGTTAAAAACATCTTAATGATGGATTTGTTCCTTACAAAAATTCAACTTTTCGCTTCACAAAACATTGCTGGTCTGGATTACTTGTGGATTATTGTGATGTTATTATCAGCTGTTCGGACTCTCATTCTGACGGCACCCATTCACTGCAGAGCATCCATTGCTGAGACAGTGACGTAATGCTACACTTCTCCAAATCGGACATAGAAACAAACTCATCTACATCGTGGATGGCCTGGGGGTGAGTACATTTTTAGTACATTTTCATGCTTGGGTGAACTATTCTTTTAACTTTTAAAATGCCATGATCGGTACAAGATAAATTGAGAGCATCTAATGTTTCTAACCACAAAATAGTCTATTTTCTTCCTTTTCTTTAAAAATGGCAAAAAATCTGGGTTACAGAGAGATACTTATACAGTGGGACTGAAAAGAAACAAGGGGCAAGTTGCAGTTATTTTAGCAAGGATGGACATGTGCTGCAGACGAGCTTACCTGAAATAATTACTTGAATCAGTTTTTACATAAGAACACCAGTGGAGGGCAGCACATAACCTCATATCTGATCTCCTTAATTCAGCATATCATTTAAGAGTGTGCCTTAAACATTGCCCCCAAAATGCCTCAACAACTGTAACTCTCAGAAACTGGCAGGATAATGATAAATATACCGTCACTTACCCATGACACGAGCATGAACTTTAACCTTCACACTTGCGTCCTCTTCGCTCTCACTGAGAATCTGCACCTCTTCACACATCACCCCCTCCTGATGGGCCATATATTCACAGGTCACCCTCAATCCTCCTGAAAACAGACAACAACAACAACAACATATTATACCATCATCTTCAGATTCATCTACAGCCATTATGCAAAAAAAGAAGTCTTTATCTAACAGACTGAACGTTTGTTTCGCTGTAGGTCACACCAGTTTAGGAATGGACTCACACTCATGAGTTCAGCTAGACGTGTATCCATTCATGGGCACATCTCCTGTTTGATACCTATATTTATCCGTTCCCAAGTACACACAGACAATCTATTACAGCAATGGAAAATGCTTTAAAGCTACTGTGAGCTATGTCACGAGTGGCATTATAATCACAAACAAGTATAGCCCAGTCTCCAAACTAATGCTACTGAGCCAGAAGTTGATATAATGGGAAACACAAAGTATGTCAAAGTAGGCTCCCAATGGTTTAGCGGCCGTTCACAAAGAACACGCTCTGCATTCTACTGCGCTGCTTTCCTTTCTTTTTCTACTTAAATAAGCGCTAGATAAAATTAGCTGACGCTGATCTCGCATTGCAGAGCTGCGTTTCTTGAACACACAAGTTCAACATTTAAAAACGCATCTTGAGAATCCAGTGCCATGCTTCTCGCGTTTTTAAACCACTGATCAATATAGCCTATAATGTTCTCTATTATAGATCAGTGTTTTATACACACAAGCGCGTTCTCTATTCTTCGAGAACGGTATTCACTGAAAAATCACACACTTAACCTTTACATTCAATAGATGTCTCACAGAACACATAAGCTAATCAGCTGCGCGTTAAATAAACCATAAATCCTGTTATTTTAATGCCTGTAAATAAATACCGTATATGTATCTATTTGTTTGTTTAATTGATCACGCCAATACTCTCAAACGAGCATCAGTTTAAAGAGTAAAGAGAGTGAGCATTCAAACCGTTAGTGATTAGCGTATTCAGTAGCACTATGCGATGATTCACGCACGTTGAAGAAGCTTTTGTAAACCGGTGATCATAGAGCATGCATTCATTTTTTCCACATTAAATAAACTCAGAAATAACTGGTAGAAACCGGTTGTGAGGGCCAGTGACTGGAATATTCTGTATGGCTCTCAGAGGAGTTTTATTCTTAAGAGCGCGTGAGACTCGGCCATATTTACGATCTGTATGAGCGAATGCCATTGTAAAAGTCTCTTATAAAGAAAGTTTCCAAAAGTGAGGTTTTTTTTGCAATGACACCACAGAAGAAACATTTTCCGTTCAACAAAAAAAAACTACCAGTGAAAACAATTTTTGTCTGATTGATGATTTTTAATCATCTAAAGCACTGGTTCCCAACCATGTTTCTGGAGCCCCCCCACCCCAACACTGCATGTTTTCCACGTCACCTTAACTCAAACACACCTGATTCAGATCATCAGCTCATTAGTAGAGACTCCCAAGACCGGAAATGCGTGTGCCAGACGAAGGAGAGATGCACAATGTGTCTCCAGGAACATGTTTGGGAACCACTGATCTAAATCATCGTATTACCATTATAACAATACTTTTGTGGAATGGAACGTTTCCATGGAACCATCAATACCAATAATAAACCTTCATTTTTAAGACTGTTCAACATCATCGCTAGAATAAACATCAACTAATTTCTACAATATTATGCTATAGCAGCTAATATACGGGTTTCAATATGCCTAAAGGTTTTGAACAGGTAAGGCAAACTTAAAAATGGGAAAGGAAATATTGTAGGTCAAAGGTGTTTGGCTGACAATATTTTTTGGGGGGAATCTCTGCAATAAGCCGCACAACAGAGGACTGAACCTCGGGCGATGGACGTACCGTCTGAGGACGGTGTTATGTTAGTGATACGGAGGTGTGGATTGGGGATGGGGGCTGGACACACATCTTTCCCGAGCTCTGGCATCTCCGGCAGAGTGAACACGATCTCGTATCGGTGCTGTGTTTTCAGGAAGCCCACCTGAGGAGATGTAGAAGCAGAGAGGTTATGGTCGAGTGTCAGCAGGTCTGTGATGATATGAGATTTAAGAGACGCCAGAACTACGAGTCAATCGCTTCTTGGGACTTGAGCTGAGATCATGTTTACGGTGATAAACGATGCTAGTTTTAATGAAATATTATTTGTGATTAAATCATTGTATGAATTTCAGTTTACTTGTGAATCCCAAGTTGAATTTAAGTTATGAATCATAGTATATTTATGACATCATGTTTAACTGATTTCATTAATAAAATCAGCCTTGACTGACCAATGATGAAATCATAGTCAACTTAAATCAATTAATTTAGAGCCAAACAATAATTTATACAAAAGTTGGCTCTAAATCCTGACAAATAAAATAATTTTTAATAGAACAGTTGAACCTTTATAAAAAAATCTATCCAGAGGCACAAACTGAGCAAAAATATGCAATGCGGTGCAGATGCTGATGTTAATACAGACGTAATGTAAATCAATGAGAATATTAGGAGCATGAAAGACATGTTCTAGAATCCATTATATGATGTAACTGGATGAAACGGCTTCACAGCCCTAACAAACCTGTCAGATATAATGTTCATTACGTAAAGATCTAACTAACCATAGAAAGGAAATCAGGGTGATATTTCTAAATAAAAACCGTGGGAACTGGAAAGTGTGAAAAACAGTGACAGAACTCATGCCAGGAAACCGTCAAACTGCATCTGGCTCTCAGTGAAGGATGACAGAATCAAATAACATCTTATCTGACCAGAGCCCAATAATCAAACAGAACAGACACAGTCCAGAGGTACAGGTGTCTATATACTGCTGGACTCCACGGCAACACGGGGCAGTTTGAGAGAGACATCTGCAATGAAACGAGTCGGAGAATATGACTCCCGCTGCAGAGTGAACGCACGCAGGATGCTGCATCTGGTCTCTTAGATATCTGCGAGTATGAGCATCGCATACACCGAGTCTCTGGGTGATCAAATGTGTTCAAAAAGTCACTGTTTTCACAACAACAGCAGCAACTTGTGAGAGTGGAGCTTCAGTAAACCGTTTAAACATGATATCAAATTAGACCCTGTTAACTTTCATAATACACATTAAAAACATACTCCGCTACAAACAATAGCCTTCTAGTAAACCAAAAATGTACAAATCAGAAAATACTAAACTAATAAAACAACTAAATACATAGTACATAAATTTAACTTAAAAATATTTTTTATTATAATATGTATATTTGGAAGCTTAAAGCATGCTTAGATGATGCTAGAATTCTTTTAACTAATTCATTTTTTTTTCTCCTATTGATCTATCCATGCATGCATCCATCCATCCATCCATCAATCTATTGGTTTTATGGTTTAAGTTGTTGATTTAAAAAAAATGTAAAGAAATTTTTGTATGACTGTCATCTTTTTATTGTGTTATTGAAGCACCTTGGTCAGATGTTTTAGGGTGCTATGTGTGACCCTGGAGCACAAACGCAGTCATAAGCAGCACAGGGATATTTGTAGCTATAGCCAACAATACATTGTATGGGTCAAAATTTATATTATTTTTCTTTTTTGCCAAAAATCATTAGGATATTAAGTAAAGATCATGTTCCATGAAGATATTTAGTAAATGTCCTACTGTAAATATATCAAAACTTCATTTTTGATTAGAAATAAGCATTGCTAAGAACTTCATTTGAACAACTTTAAAGATGATTTTATCAATATTTGTTTTTTTTGCACCCTCAGATTCCAGATTTTTAAAGAGTTGAATCTCAGCCAAATATTGTCCTATCATAACAAACCATACATCAATGGAAAGATGATTTATGCAGTTTTTGGATGATGTATAATTCTCAATTTTAAATTGACCCGTATGACTGGTTTTGTAGTCCAGGGTCACATAAATAAAACTGACCTTAACCTATTATTCTATCAATCATCCATCATTCTATCTATCCATCCATTGTTCATTCCATCCCCTGTTCCATCTATCCTTTGTTGTATCATCATTCTATATATCATCATTTATATATCACCATTCTTCCATCCATCCATCATTCTATCCTTCCATTGTTTTGTTCTATTCATCATCCTATCCATCCATCTTTCATTTGTTCGTTCCATCCATCCATCATTTGAACATCCATCCAACATCCATTGCTCGTTTCATTAATCCAGCATCCTTCCATCCATCCATCCATCCTGTTCTATCATAATTCTATACATTTATCCATCTATCATTCTTTCTGTGCATCCATTGTTCTATGTATCGTTCCATCCATCCATAATTCTATCCACCCAGCCATCATTCTATCCATCAACGCATCCAACTATTAATCAATTGTTTGTTCGTCACATCCATCCATCCACATTTCGTTCGTTCCATTGTTCCATCCGCTCCTCTATCTATGCAGGGTGTTGTAAAAAACTAAGCCTGATCCCTTAGAAAAGTGACACCGCTGCTCTCGAGCAAGCCGCATGATTCGAGATATCATTCCGTTTCCCTCGTAACAAAATTAAGTTTAATACTTAAAATGAGGGGGAAATTGTTCAAATATCTTGCCTTAGTGAGACCCAATAATAAAAAGCTTGATGGCAATGCACTGCACCAAAAATTAGGGAACAATGAATCAGAGTTGGACTGAAATGGTCTCGTTAAAGCTGTCTGTGGTCAGCGCACATGCTCTGACACCTGTGCTGCTCATATGTAGGCGTTGCAGTTCACATCTGGCTTGTGTCGTTTCCTGATCCTGTTTTTCCTCTTCAAATCCCAGATCCAGCTGGAACGCTCCTGGCATGAGTTCTGTCACTGTCTTTCACATAATAACAAAGCTAGAAGTCAAGTAGAACATGCTGACCAAAGAAAAGAAGCTGAAGCCTTGATGTGATCTGAGAAATAAAATCAATGTTCTTCCTGTAATATAAACTCATATTCAAGATTGAAGACCTTCAAACGAAGCTAATGAATGACCCCAGCTATTTAATTAGCGCTTACCTTAACCAGGAAGTTCCCGTTTGATTCGGGGATCACCATGACGACGGAGTCATGCAGTTTCTCGTCAAAATGCACATGAGAGTGAGCGCCGGCCGCAGCGGGTTCCTCGGCGAAGCGAACGCCCCCCGACTTAGACGCCGCTGCAGGAGAAACAAAAGAGCTGCACTAATTACACACCGCATCCAGAGTGTGAGTCGCTGAATGATAATGTTCTGCAGGAAGCTTTTTAGGTTGAAATTATTCAAATCAATCTTGCCATCTGACGCCTGAAAACTCTGAAAGACCTTCAGTCGAATGTATCAGAGATCTATTCATTTCTTCAGTAAAAGAAAGTTATAGCAAAAGTGGGCTTTCATTAGAAAGGTTGTGCATTGAATTTACCAGCTACAATTGAAAAGGCATAAACTGCATTTAAGTTGATGAATATAAAACCAGGTCAGTTTAAAACACTTAGAGCAGTAGGAATACAATTAGTTTACAATAACCCATACTGAATAATTCACATACTGAAAAAATGTTTAGCCTGAATGCACTGTAAGTCGCTTTGGATAAAAGCGTCTGCTAAATGCATAAATGTAAATGTAATAACTCCAATGTTTTCAAGATTTTGTATATAAAAAACTAATCTGTATTTAATTTAAGGAATAGTTCAACCATTAATGAAAATTTGCAAAAAATGTATTGACCCTCAGTCCATCCAAGAAGAGTTTGCTTCTTCCTCAGAACAGATTTGGATAAATGTAGCATTGCATCACTTGCTCAGCAATGGATGCTCTGCAGTGAATGGGTGCCGTCAGAATGAGAGTCCAAACAGCTGATAAAAACATCACAATAATCCACACCACTCCAGACCAGCAATGTTTTGTGAAGAGAAAAGCTGAGTGTTTGTTAGAATCAAATCCATCATTAAGGTGTTTTTATTTTCAATCTATTGTTTCCTGCTAAAATGCATGTCCTCTATCAATAATATTGCTCCCTCCAGTAAAAAAGTAATCTGAATCAGAGAAATCTGTACAGACCAAGCACCATTTACAAGCCACGACATACCAAAATATCTCTAAACAAATATGTGGGTGCATTTTGGTGTGAGAGACAGCAGAAGATGGACTTTTTCCACTGGAGGAAGCATAATTATGGTTAGACTCAAAATTTAGCCAAAACTGATAATATTTTTTACACACAGATTTTTATTTCACAAAACACTAATTGATGGACAGGTGTGGATTACTTGTGTATTATTGTGATGATATTATCAGCTGTTTGGTCTCATTCTGACGGCACCCATTCACTGCAGAGCATCCATTGCTGAGCAAGTGATATAACCCTATATTTCTCCAAACCTGTTCTGATGAAGAAACAAACTCATCTTGCATGGACTGAGGTCAATACATTTTCATTTTGAAATGAACTATTCCTTTAAGCTTTGGGTCAAACACGCATCTAAAAAAAGAATAAAAAACTATGCAGACAACAGGATATGACCTTATGACCCAAGTATGCAGATATGAATGCTTGGCTAATGCAGAGCATGTTTTGGGCCTAACAAAACTGATATGGCTGTTTTTATTTTTATAGTTTAAGTTTGTCTCAGTCTTTCTTTCCCACAGGATTTATTAGTGACTGGAAAAAACGGTTTCAGGTTCACTTGTTGTGGATTTAGGGAACGTTTATTTAAGATGTATTAAAAAATAGCTAGATTAAGCACAACACAATGGAACAGGAATTAAAAGATCGCACAGTGTTTATTGTGCAAGCTGTCTAACACATACAACACATTCAAAGTGCTAATTAAAGCACTGGCACTAAAAATATCACAACTAAGAAAAGATGCAATGTTCTTCCAGACTCTCCTCTTTAACAGTCAGATTAAATAAAGCAATAATCAGGCCCTCAGGGGTACATTTCTCAGACACAGATCAAACCCTGTCCTGAACTAAAGTGCTAATTCTTCATTTAAAATCCATCTGTGGAGCAGGATCAGGGTACGTCTATGTTAGAGAAACCACATACAGCTCTCAGTCTTCACACACATTCACTACCCTTCAAAGGTATCTTCTGCTCCCCAAGACTGAAAAATACAATAAAAACAGTAATATTGTGAATTATTATTACAATTTCAAATAACACTTTTCTGTGTGAATATACTGTAAAATGTCATTTATTTCTGTGATGTCAAAGCTGAATTTCCAGCATCATTACTCCAGTCTTCAGCGTCACATGATCCTCTGATTATTTTCATTTCTGATTATTATCCAAGCTGGAAAACTGTTGTGCTGCTTCATACGTTTGTTAAAACCTTGATACCTTTTTAACGAACACAAAGTTCTAACAGTGATATTTTCACATCTGGACCAACTGAGCACAAAGTCCACCTTAATGAACATCAGCTGTGATTATTTGTCCTTCAATCCTTCAAAAAACCCTGCTTTTATTGCATTTCGGAGATAAGATGTCGCAATTAATTTCCCTTTTTGTGTGAACTTTTTCCTTCTACTTTAAATCTAAATTAAATGAGCAGCACATGAAGAAAACGTTCATGCTGATCGCTCACGATAACTTTAGTAATACAAGTGAAAGGCATTTGAGCTCCAGGTGTATCACCCTTCAAAGTCAAAAACTCATTTCCATGATATTGTAATATCTGGATATGACTCGAATTGTAATGTAACAGCTTGCCAAAAAGCCACATGATTGCACAGACACAACTGGTGCAGGATATGTGTTGAGAGTTTACTCAGATCACTAAACCAACAATAACAGCGGCCAATGTGTGATATTACAGACATTCGTTATAATGTCCTCTCACTCATGCCAATCGCACTGTGTGTGTCAAATAAAGTCTGCTAATGTAGGGCACAGCGTCGGCCCCGGGGACACATCGCTCGATGAGACTGACAGACTGCAGATTACATCAGGGACTCTTTAGATCCCTGCGCCATGAATACAAATAAAGGACATCTGAAATTCAGAGAACATTGTGTGAAAACAACAAGAGCTATAAAAACAAATCAAAGAAGAGAGTATTGCCAAGATATTTCATATTCACTCTCAAAACTAGCTTCAGTAAACATTGCATTTATTCATTTAGCAGATGCATTCATCTAAAGCGTCCTACAAACGAAGAGCATTACATTATAAACGCCAACTATTTCTGCATTGTGCAATGTAAATCATAAACTAGATTAGCACATGCAATTTTAGGAATATATTGTACAAATGAGAATGATCTGAGTCTGGGTGGTCAGTGGTGACCCTGTTCGCCTGCAGCTCTAGGTCACGAGACACAGAGATTAAATTACACGTAACGAAACGTAAACTAGGACAGGATTCGAAGCAAGAGAGTCTACATTATTAGCCTCGTCACAGAGGTTATGGGCCAATTTAGAGCACCATAAACACTCACAGGCGTGACAGATAGATAGTCTCATGCTCATGACCAACACAGAGACATCTGTACACTGTTAAAATACTCTCTGTCCTGGAGCGGGATCTAGAATTAAGCTGGATGTTATGACCTAGGAGTACAACATTGAACAGATTATTTATCACCACAGCAGCAGGGCCTGAAGAGTTTATGTATTTATGTTCATGACACTCGCCGGAGCCCCAAACGCCTGAGAAATGCCTCGAAAAGACCGTCGACGTTTCACTAGTGATTATCCTGATATGCAATGTCAAAACAACATAAGAAATATTGTATTACATGTTTTACCAGTGCCAGATTATTTGGCAGAAAGCATAATAATAAACTTTGTTTTTAAAGCAAGTTTCTCAGAGTGCTAACAGAGAAAACAAGAATATAAAAACATAACTAAATAACAAAATCATCAAATAAATAAATATAAAACTGATCAAAAATGAAACAATAATAAAAGGCCTTGCAACTTAAACCAATAGGCTAGAAAAACTAATTCAATTATTTTGTTATTATTGCTATTTTTATTATTAATAACGAATAATAAACAGCTTTATTTATTTTAAAGCAAGCAAGTGGCTTTCACAGAAAATAGGAAAATAAAAACTAGGGATGAACATTTTGGCCGATACGATAATTCTTTATATTTGAAAGCCGATAACTGATATGTTGGCCGATAAATCTATATCCAAACTTTTATATACTTTTTGAGAGCCTGACTTAAAAAAAAGGTCTCATGATTAAAAGCCAAACACTTCAACATTAGCAGCCTAGTTTGAACAGAGTAAGTTTCAAATATATATTTTACTCTCCCGTTACCAAATTTCGCTATAAAAAAATTCTCACAAATAAAATAAAATAATGCATAAATAATGCAAACAAGTCATTGGACATCTTTACATGTGTAAAGAATCAAAATGCATATGCCATGGATGAATAAAACAGCAATAATGAAATGATATTATTTACTAAACCATATTGTTCGCAACTTTACCAAATGCATTCTATATGAGATAGAGCAGATATACATCAAATAAACACAATATTACTACATACAATTGCACAAAAGGCTGCAAATGCACAAGCGAACGTAACTGTCATGAGGTGTAGCTCCTTGCAGATGCGCTCAACGCACGCACAAAGATTACACAACGTCATTTACAGTAATGCTCTTATCATAATGTAATGTAGCCTTTATGACAGACTTGCTCTGTACATGTTGCACGTTTACATTTATGCATTTAGCAGACGCTTTTATCCAAAGCGACTTACAGTACATTCAGGCTATACATTTTTGGGTCAGTATATGTGTTCCCTGTGAACATAAGTGTATTGTCCTTTTCAAAGTGATTCCAATCATATTTTAAGTAGGGATGGGTACCGAAACTCGGTATTTAATCGGTCTCGGGGCTAAATTATGAAAGACCGGAGTATCGATAAGCTCTGACGTTAACGGTTCTGCTATCGGTACTGGAGAAATTAAGAAAACACACATACATTTATTATTGCTATATATATACACATTATCTTGCAAATTATATCCCGCCAGAGTCACCAGCTGTTTTTATATGCAATAATATTCAAACTCTTGTCTATGATGCATTTTTGCTATTCCCAAATCAGAAGCGCGATCGCTCACGTGGATGAGTTCAGCACGCGCAACATGAAAGCCCTGTTTATGCTAGAAGAGAGAACTAACCATTAAAACATGCTTACACTTTAGGCCTGTGGCTGTTATATTAAACTGAGTTTATTTAATGTTTTTTTTTTAGCTTCTAAAGATTATAGCCGTGTTTCTTCTAACACAACTTCCTTCTCTTCACAGCGGCGCGCATTCGTTCCTCCCTGACCAAAACTTAACATCAGAATCAGATCAATCGTCTGTCGATTGTTGTAAAATGCCGTCTTTACAGTTACTAAATTGCTGGACATGTTTGATAATGAAATGTTGGAAGTACAATCCACACGAGAGACGCTGTTCCTCAGGCTGAAGTGTGTATGTGTGTGTGTGTGTGTGTGTGTGTGTGAGTGCGTGTGTGTGTGTGCGTGTGCGTGTGTGTGTGTGTGTTTGTGCGCGTGTGTGTGTGTGTGTGCGTGCGTGCGTGTGAGTGTGCGTGTGTGTGTGTGTGTGTGCGTGTGTTTGCGCGCGCGTGTGTGTGTGTGTGTGTGCGTGCGTGCGCGGCGCGCTCCAAGCTTCGGGCGCGTCCAAACGATCAAATACACACACAATAAATGGTATATTTGTCAGTTTGTTTAACTTTGTTTCTTTGTTCATGTTCTTACTCTATCTTATCTTATGTATATAAAACACTAAAAATGCCTGCACACTGCTGCATTTACAAATTGATGTTTTATATTTATTTAATGAAATATTGATTTAACATTTCAGAATATAAAGCCATGTTAATTAAGCTGCTAATCTATCATAGAAATATATATTTCATACATATATGTGTATGTATATATGTATGTATGTATATATATATTAGGGGTGGGCATAGATTAATTTTTTTAATCTAGATTAATCTAGATTAATTTTGGAATTAATCTAGATTAATCTAGATTAAAATGGCTCATTTGAATTCTGCCGAAGGCATTCAGAATATGTGTGCTACCCAAATAATGACTAAAAGTAAGTCTTTGAGAACGGGTTTCTCAAGCCAGGTGGCGCATTAGACCAGGGGCTCATCTCCTGTTTCCAGAATGCATCACAAACTGCTTGAGAAAGCTGTTCTACTATGATAATTGGTGATGAAAATAAACTATGTTCAATAAGATGTACTTGTGTTTACTAACTGTTTATTCAGTTAAACATGAATTTTGAACTGTAGGCCTACATAAGAGGTCGTGATGAACTGTTTACAGTTTCCATTGGGAAGCTTCTTAAAAATAAATTTTCCCTGAAGCAAACCCGGCGGCTTCATAGCTGCATCCATGTTAGCACGTCACGTCTGATGTGGTAATTTCACAGTAACGTTAGGCATACACACAGGTTCGAAGCAGAGGGTGACACGGGAGTGAATTCTCAAGTTCACATGAGACCTAAAGCGCATCCTGTTTGCTTAAAAGCGCAACGTTTCGTTGTTATTCTGAGTGCACACAAATAAACGTAGAGTCTTTACAGATTCGAAAGATGTATTAGGCTACTTTTATCTGTATGACCAAAAATGACGGAGATTTTAAGAGCAAGTGAGCGCACCGGAGCCTGTCCTGCGCAAACGCGCTTCCACACAAACACTTCAATAGCGCACATTTCTCTAGGTTAACATCATATTGAGCGGCCATGTAAAGTTGCTACTACATACATGTTTCAGATGAAAAGCCATATTTGAGGTTGATGAATGATAGATGAGCGTTTGGATGTCCTGCCCGATTGTATAACCACATAGACCAGCCGTTAACAATCTGTCCATCACGGACTGCGAGCCTCTAGTTCGAAGACTCGTTCTCGCCCCCTACAGTGCAATTCGGCTAGGTATACATCCGCGCTAAAATATCAGGGTGAAAGTCATCATAGCTTGCGTAGTATAGACCCAGCTCCCAACCCAACTTTGAGAATAGATTAACGGCGATATTTTTTTTATCGCCGATAAGAGTCTCGCGTTAACGCAGCACGTTAACGCCGATAACGGCCCACCACTAATATATATATATATAAATAACAAAAAGTACCGATAAGAATACCGTTAAAGCACCGGATCGATAAGCAGTATCGATAAGAGTAGTAGTACCGTTAAAACCTTAACGATACCCATCCCTACACATAAGTGTATTGTCCTTTTCAAAGTGATTCAATCATATTTCAAGCATTTCAAAGCCATCATGACGAACCGCGCCGATAACCGATAACAGACAAAATGTGCATTTATCGGCCGATACCGATATGGTGGCCGATATATCGTGCATCCCTAATAAAAACTGCAAGAAATCAAATAAAACTAAACTAAATAAAAACAAGATCACTTTTGCCATTGAGAGGACTGGGAAAAATGGTCCAATTATTCTTATATAGCCCTATATTAAATATAGAATAGAAAAAACATAGCATATATAAACATACATATCAAAATATGATCAAATAAAAGCTACCCTGAAAAAATTAAAGATTACTATAAGTACATTGAGTCATTAATATTTTGCATATGTGACTAGGATCCCCCCCCCCCTCCTCGTTGAGCTGAATCACATCTGAACCCTTGTGTCCTTGTTCTCTGAAACGATCAGAAATAATGCAGTCTGGCCGAGACCAGAGATGGATCTCTATTAAACCAATGCCCGGCGGAGCCTCTACCGCATTTTATGAACCTCATCGAAAACTTCACAGTCACCATGGCAACAACCAGAAATCTGGCTCCTGACAACAGGCCTATGGAAGGAGCATTTCCAATAGTCAGCTTCATGCTTTAATATTCAACGACAGAGCCACCGATGGGAAGATGCTTTGTGAATGTTGCACAGCTGTCTGCGCTGAAGAAACCGTAGATGTTCTGGAGCTGCTGCAACAATACGCAAACCCTCTGCCTTCATCCAAAATGAAACTTTATCTCATTCGTAAACAATAACTAAATGGAGGCCATCTTTGTTCCTCTACACAATAACTAGAGCGGCGAGAGACAGATTGATTACCACAATAAACAGTGTGACAGACTTTATCTTCGGGGAGTTTTTCCGACGGCTCTGGAAAGGCTTTTCAGACAGACACACGCTCTCGCACATTTCCTGATGATACGAAACAGCCCACGTGTCTTCTAACGGCGGAGTCACCACCGACTGAGCAAGGATTCATTATCGTTTAAGCTTTATTAAAATCACTCGAAGTCTCAGTCCTGAGAAAGAAAAGCAGCAGGTTGTCAAAACTCATGAGAAGCAGATTGACGTTTAAAGTCAGGGTGCTGGGATTATTATAAAGACAAAAACAGCTCTTTGTGTTTGTTTGTTTTAAAGTTTGGGGTTGGTACAGTTTTCTGGTGCTTTTAAAAGAAGTCACCGATGGTGCATTTATTAATAAAAAAATACAGTAACATTGAACATATACAAAATAATTCTAATATGCTGATCTGTGACAATGTTGAAAACAGTTGTGCTGCGTCATATTTTAGTGGAAACACTACATGTATAAATGTCTTTACTGTCACTTTTAATCAATTTAATGCATCCTTTCTGAATAAAAACAATAATTTCCATCAAAACAATCTTACTGAAAATCCTACATCTTTTGGGGAAATATATATATGAATGATTTTTCTGTAAGGTCAGTAGAACAATAATAGTAAGAGTGATATTTGCCATTTAAGCACCGATAATTATTAATTATGATGTCTATTATTCTGCAATAGTACAGCATAATGTCACATACAAACGAAGCATGTTTCTTTACACAAAAAAGAAAAAGTTCATATTTATACAATTATGAATCCAAAACCCCTGCAAGATTATAAACTTTTGCAGTGAAGGGTGGAAGAGAGAGAGACGTACCTTTCTTAGCAGTGGCCATTCTGGCAACAATCAGGACCAAACTCAAGAAACGCTTCAGTTACGGCCTCATCGTAGAGATCACCTGACCTCAAAACAACCCTGAGAAACAGAAGGAGAAACACTTAAAACACCAATAAAACAAGCTGATAGTGTGAGAAACACAGAGAGAGCAGATATAGACAAATACAAGAATTATGTAGAGAGGGGGAATATCATACTCTTAACACGGTTAAGAAGCTTTCATGGTTTTTATTAAACATGCCGCATGTTGCCATGACTCACACACACACACACACACACACACACACACACACACACACACACACACACACACACACACAGTGAACCGAGCCAGCTGTACTGACCATACTGCAACAAGACAGACACCCCATAGAGCAGAGAATTATGAAGAAAAAACCCTGGATTAAAGCATCGCAGAGTTCTTCATCCATTTCAAAATAACTTCTTTCATCCAAGCTGAAGTCACGTTGAGACCCTCCCAGACCAATGCACACCCAGGCTTGACCACTTGAGGCACAAGCAAAGCAAGCATTACAAGTTCATTATGAGTGCAACTTTCAAAATAAAGATATTTTGTCTTACGCGAATGATCAAGAATTTAACCTTTTGCAATATGTTTCCTCAAAATAAATAAATCCTATCTTGTTCTCTTTCTCTCTATGCATACAAATGCTATAATATTTGTTATTCCAGATTAAAAAAAAAATAAAATATATATATATATATTTGTGTGAGTGTGCACCAAATGCATCAATCCATATTAGTAAACTGAATAAATATTTGTGCACCAAATGCATCAACCAATTTTTTGTGCACAAAATTGCAATTTTTTGCATCAAATACAATTTAAACAATGTTGTGTATAAAATGCAATAGCTATTTTCCATGCATCAAATGTAATAACTAATTGTTTATCCACCAAAATAACTATTTTTGAGCATTAAATGCAATAGCTATTCTTCGTACATCAAATGCAATAACTAAATGTTGTGCATCAAATGCAATAACTTTTTTTGTGCACTAAAAGCAATAACTATTTTCATGAATGGAAAGCAATAATACATCAAATGCTGCAACACATTTTTTGGGCTTCCCAGAGGAAGCCTTGGTTTTATATACGATATAGGGACATTCCTGCAAATGTTCTATAATGCTGAAGAAAACATGCATGCAAGTGTTTGAGGTCATTATCAGCTTTAGTACGCTGGATATAGTGTCACATACTAAGCCGAGACCCAGATCCACACCAGGACACGGAGTAATGAGACCCACCAATACTAGACCTCATGAGACCAGACTAAGCCCAAGATTAGACCGCTCCGGGCTCAAACACCACCCAGATGAAGGCATCTCAGTACACGGGATGTTATGCATTCAGTGGATTCGGATGTGTCTTAATGACTTCCAACCTTCAGGCGCTGTCTCAACAGTCAGCATTTTTAAGTTTCAGTCTGTGTCTTTTTATCACTCTCCCTTCGTCCTCTGGATGGTGACTGTACTTTCATCTGCTCTCATCTTTCTGCAGCTCATTAGAGAAGCACTGAGACTAGGACGAACGAATACGGTGGGACTTTCTAATTCACTCGGGAGCTGAAAACACACATTCATACATGGAGCTCGCCTAATCACCAGCACTGCAAGAGAGAGACAGAGTCAATACTGTCTAGTATTGTTCAGTAAAGCCCATCCACTCTTCTGTCAAATCACAAATGTACTGCAAGAGCAGGGTGTCAGATGTTAAATGCCCATCGGCGAGGAAAAAGCTCGACGTAACTAAGTGGCAGAGGACTCAGATCATAATCACAGCAGACATTCAGCACTGCAACATCTCAATGCTATTCTGATTTCAACCGAACACTCAATAGTGTCCATTTGAGAACGACTGTCCCTGCCTGTTTACCCCAACAATGAAAGATAAGTGCAGAATATATGCTGTACACCGGTCATAAGTGGTGCTTTCTAAAAGAGCATCACGGTTTATTTTGCACGTGCTTGGGTTAGTGATCTGACAAACCCCTAATCGTAAGCATCAAGTCATGTGTACTGCTTTTCGAAGCAGTCAGACTTACATACAGAAAGACAAACCATCATGGAGACTTGTATAAGGGCTCTTTTAATTCACCACAGCAAGTTACCACCTAGCAACCACTCAGAATACCCTAGCAACACCCTGGCTCTATAGCAGTGGGTTTTGCAGAGACAAACACAATCACATTTTCTTCTGAACATATACAACTTCAGTTATTGCATTGGTGCACACCCTGAGATACGCTGTGTGCACTATAGGCAATTTTTTGTGCACCAAATCCAATAACTATCTTTTATGCACTAATTGTGCATAAAATTAACTAAATGTGTGCATCAATAACTAATTTGCCCACTAAATTGATATTACTATTTTTGTGTGTCAAATTCAACAACAAAAAAATCTGCAATAAATCAATTTTGTGCACTGAATGCTACAACTGTTTCTGTGCACCAATGTTTTGTGTGCTAAATGCATTTGTGTGCACCAAATGCAACTGGTGTGCACTAATATCCGTTTCTGGTGCACTAATTTTTGTGCACCAAATGCTACAACTAATATTTTGTGCATTAAATGTGGTTGCAAATCCCAAGCTGCACAAATACACAATTGTCTTTAATAGTATACACTATAGCAGGAGCAACTGAAGCTTACGATGTGAAGATTTAGGCTCAGTTGTGAAAAATACCCTGTTCATTTTACAGTAAAAACCTTGCAGCTGTGGTTGGGTGTGCCCGGAAAAACTTTCTCAGTTCTGTGTACTTCCACAAATGACTACAGTCAGAGTGAGGAGGGAAGAAATAATGCACAGTTTCTCATGTAATAAATAATCCCTTCATTATTTCATGACCATAAATCTAATCTCTGTCAAACCACACGATTCCTCTCCATCTCTACATCACACACTTTGGCTGAAGTGATAACCGAAGTGATGCAACAGATATGAACCAGTCTGTACTAACATGGCACAGAGGGAGATAAAACTGGGTCAATGTCTCATATGGATTGATTTAACATGTTTATATCATAAACCTCTAGAACCTAAACATATTCAACATGCATCTCAATCCTGAAAAACACAAAAGCCCAGAAGAATCTGCTGTGACTTGTTGTCTTGCATTCTTCACTAATTGTACACTGTGATTTTCCTGAGGCAAGTGTCTTGGAGAGGCATGAGCCCTAACCTGTATTGACAGATATTTCCCATGCAAGTGTTCTCGTTTTAAATGCACCCTAAAGCTCTTTTCAGCTCCTTTACAGTCAATGCCATTCAGTCTGTTGCACTATAAAAGAGCTTGATGAAGCCTTCAAATCCTGCCTGGTGTTGAGAAAGCAATGCCTGCAGACTGTTCAATGGGCTTTTAGACTTGAGCGACTGTAGATCTATATTCCACAGACATTAAAACAATGAACAGCCGACTTCTAACGCGTTTAAAGCAGAGCCAGACAGAATGACACGATGCATGGATCTTCTCGAGTCCTCTTCTAATAATCGTGCACAAACTTATATAGTATCGAGCATTTTCAAGAGCAATAGCTTGAAATACTCACCTATTCGCGCTGATAATGAGCTTCTGCTGATGTAGATTTCAGTCTAGAATCGCGCATTGATCCTACAGAAATTAACCAGAACCACGAAACCCAACCCTCCAATCAGAACAAGCCCGCTGCTCTGCGAGAGACTGCTCGACTACACGTTCACTTCAGGACTACAGCTTCCGCGTTAATCACGTGCTTTCTGTTGCTGAACTACACAGCGCTTGTAAGTGCTGGCTGGGACTTTTGATTCATCCCAGTAACTCGAGTCATTTGAGTCGGTTCACCAAAATGATTCGTTCACTCGCTCAGTGGTCTTTTCTGCAGCTTACACCAGTGAATCATGAATTAGTCGTAGTAGCCTTATTTATTTTGCATGTACACATTTATATTTGCAATATAAACACGCGTTTTCCAGATAAATTACAACAAATACGTTTTGTTTGATTAACCTTCTGAGAACGACATAAAAAGTATTAAAAATAGCAATAGCAGCCAAAATAAAATGGTTATCGGAAATGTTTACACATCCATCATAGAGGTCCACTACCCGACCCGAACCCGCGGGTCCCGAAATACTTTCGGGTCGAGTTTCGGGTTAATGTTTAATGGATAGCTTCGGGTCGGGGTCGGGTTCGGGTTTGTAGCTAAACCAAAACTATATGCAGAGGCTTCGCTGCTTTCATAGACGCACGCACACACATATCAGAGATCGCGCACAAACAGCACGGAAACTTTTTGTGTTTCAATTGTGATTGTGACAGTGCATAGGGCCCAGAGGTCTGGGAGCCCGCGATCGCCTGGCCATCGGGAACATAGGGACATTCGAGTAGTGGGCAGATCGCCGACACAAGGGAGACCTCCCCTATATTAGGCGCTGTTTTTAAATTACAGCGCATGCGCCATCCGCGCGTCAAAGCAGAGCGGGATCAGCGCTGATGAACGTGCGCCGCGCTTAAACAGCGCACGTCTCTTGGTCCGTTCAGATGTGACACAGAATTGTTATACAGTCGTGTGATATGAGAGCATTAAAGGTTATGTAGTGATGCTGGCTGAAAACAGCCGCGACAATGAGGTATATTGAAAAACAATTCAATTCAGCACCATAGTAATTTAACGAAGTTATTAACACTGTATAAATAGCTTATGTGTTGGCAGATATTTATTGATTATAAATGTTACTGTTATAACATATTGGGGAATGATTTAATTTTATAGAATGTGTTTTATAGTTTTTTTTAAACTACACATTTTTAATTGTATTATACTCATTTTATATTTTAAAAACCATATAACCCAGTTTTTAATGTTAATGCTAATGAGGACCATGGTTTGACTTGTGATCACCATCCTACTAATACTAGTCAGATAAACTATGGATTCTAAGCAAGAACTTCTTTCTTTTTAGATGTTGACGAGTTTTAATTGAAATAAAATTTTAATTCAATAAGGGCATGATTAAAGAAATATCAGTGTCTTATATAAATTGGGTGTTTATTATTTACAAATAATAAAATTAAAGAGAGATTCACCCAAAAATGAAAATGTCATAATTTACTCAATGTCATTCCAAACCTGTATGAATTTCTTTCTTCTGTGGAACATATTATTTTTATTTGTTTTGTCCATATAGAAATCAAGGGTAACCAAAATGGTTTGGTAACATTCTACCAAATGGTATTTTGTGTTCAACAGAAGAAAATCGTTTGGAACGATATGAGGGTGAGGAAATGATGACAGGATTGATTAGCAGCAGTCGAGCTCAAAATCATTGCTTTACTGCCTGTCAAGTGCTTTTCTGTGTGACAAAAATGCATTATTAAGTTTGTTGCATTTGTTGTGAATTCAGTAATATCTATCAGTATTTTTTTAATTTCCTGACCCATCAAAACATTCAAGGGGGGATTTGTGGCACGATGGGCTCGATTTGTCTATGGCCAAATTTTAACCCCATTCCAGCCCCCACCCCTGAACGTTTTTTACATTTTACGATCGCAACTCTCCCCCAACAAAACGTGATTTTTAGCGGGGGCCCCATGGAAAATTGTGCACAGGGCCCAGAATTCCTAGCGACAGCCCTGTCTCTCATTGATCACAGCGGCCAGACCAGCCTCCACTCTGAAAAACACGCCACGTTGTTTTGTGGTGCGCGCATATACCAGGCGTTGCGGTAATAGCGTGTAAGAACTCAGATCAAAGGAAAAGCGATCTCTGGCATTCATTTATTTACCTGTCAATAATGAATACATGAATGAATTAACGAATAAATAAATAAATAAATAAATACATTTAAAATAATACAAATGTAAAAAAAACGGTCTGATAAAATTAAAATGACTTCAAATTTTGAGTAGGCTAATATTAAATATAGAATTTCCAAATAATTTTGACGTTGGGCAAATTAGATTCTGGAGTGGTGTACTGTCAATCAAAAGTGAACCTTTTTTTGTGGAAACTATAGTTTTCTTTTTATAACTATGTGAATTTACAGATAAATATGGTTATATGCAAGTTCATGGAAGGCTTTAATTTTGTTATTTCTCATCAGACAGTTATATTATTTGGAATTTCTATATTTACATTACATTTACATTTATGCATTTAGCAGACGATTTTATCCAAAGCGACTTACAGTGCATTCAGGATATACACTTTTTTTTTTTGTCAGTACATGTGTTCTCTGGGAATCGAACCCATAACCTTTGCGCTGCTAACGCAATGCTGTACCACTGAGCCACAGGAACACTATTTAATATTAGCCTACTATCTATTTATTTATTTATTCGTTCATTCATTCAAGTATTCATTGTTAACAGATAAATAAATGAATGCCAGAGATCGCTTTTCCGTTGATCTGAGTTCTTACACGCTATTACCGCAACGCCCAGTATATGCGCGCACCACAAAACAACGTGGCTGCTAGAATGAGCGTGTTTTTCAGAGTGGAGGCTGGGCTGAGTCCTTGATCTCACATGATGACGGTCTCCAGTGATGGGCAAACTTGGCCCTTCCAGGCCACTTTCTTGCAGAGATTTGATAAAGAGATTTGACGCTGATAAAGCTCACCTGCCTGTAGCCTTCTAGTAGTCTTGAAGACAATGATTAGCTGGTTCAGGTGTACTTGATTAGGGTTGGAGCTAAACTCTGAAGGAAATTGGCTAAGCCAATTGGTAAGCTTCCCAAACTTCAGAGGGGTAAGGCCCCCCAAAAACATAGCAAAAGCTCCACGACCCCCCTCCCAACCTCTTTGTTAAAAAATATATAGATTAATGATATAAAGATATATATAAAGACAGCTTTTTCCCTCAGGCTATCAGGCTAATGAACAGTCAGAAATAACTCACCTACATCACACTCCCACTCACACAACATGCCATGCACTGCACTTTAACACAGTTCAACTGGACTACACGCACACACTGCACTAACACAACCTATCTGCTATCACTGGACACCATACGATGCACATCCACGACACTGCATATGAATAATCTGTTGCACCTTTGCACATCTATCTGCTGCTCAACCAACCAATCTGCTGTTAATTTATAATCTGTTGCACCTCACATTATTACTATGCATAGACTACATTATGTATAGATACTGTACATAATGCAGATGTGCACATACGGTGTATAATGTGTCGTTGATAATTATGTCTCTATAGTACACTAAGTGTACTGAGTATATGTATGTGTATTTTGCACATTGTCTTCTGTACAGTCTGTAAATATGTACTGTCCATATGTAAATTGTTTGTTGTTTTTTTGCACTGTCTGTCCATATGTAAATTGTTTGTTGTTTTTTTTGCACTGTCTGTCCATATGTAAATTGTTTGTTGTTGTTTTTTGCACTGTCTGTCCATATGTAAATTGTCTGTTGTTTTTTGCACTGTCTGTCCATATGTAAATTGTTTGTTGTTTTTTTGCACTGTCTGTCCATATGTAAATTGTTTGTTGTTGTTTTTTGCACTGTCTGTCCATATGTAAATTGTCTGTTGTTTTTTGCACTGTCTGTCCATATGTAAATTGTTTGTTGTTTTTTTTTGCACTGTCTGTCCATATGTAAATTGTTTGTTGTTTTTTTTGCACTGTCTGTCCATATGTAAATTGTCTGTTGTTTTTCTGCACTGTCTGGAGCACGCTCATAAGAATTTCACTCACCAAGGCACTTGTGCTGTGGTGATGTGACAATAAAAGTGATTTGATTTGATTTGATTTGATTTATATTTGTATATTAGATATATTTAATAAAGCAGATTGTCTCTATCAAAATGTATTAACCAGTTTGTAACTACCATAAAATGTAATTTTTTTATATGCTGGTGAAAGTAAGATGATGTAAACATTCTTTACAAATAAATTTAAATCCATAACACTACACTTTCTGCATACTATTTACAATTATATTGCATCAAAGTGTGTAACAGAAGCTACTGCACATAGTTCACAAATCTATTGCAATGAAATACATAACTATGTTAAAAAAATAAAACCTAAATACATCTACATTTTATTTGTGTAATAAGGAGGGGGGGGGAGTCACATTTTAAAACAATTCAAATAATTAAATTATTTAAATATTTTGATTTAGCCTAGCTACGCCCCCCTGCAATACCGCTACGTCCCACCGGGGGGGGGGGGGGGGGCGGCCCACAGTTTGGGAAGCACTGCTCTATAGTTAGTCAGTTCTGTGAAAGAGGCGTGTCCGTTCCGTCTGTTTAACCAATGAAAATGCTACGTTACAACCCGCCCTCGAGCGCTATTGGCTTGTGGAAACTAAATTCCAACTAATTGCATCATTATTTAGCAAATTCACTCACTTCAATCCATATACATTCACTCATACTATGCATTTTCCACTGCATGGTGTAAACTGTGGTTTATTGAGATGATTGAGTCAGTGTTAGCCATTTACACTAATATTAAAAAACTTTTTGGGCCAGGGAAAGTCCCCGATGTCTGTATAAGAATCAATATCTGTTCTCGGCCATAAAGTGTCCCAATATACGTAAAATTACTGCGTCTGAAATAGATTAGATTAGATGTTCTTTATTGATCCCCAAAGGGAAATTAGATTGTCATGGCAGCTCAATACAATCAATTCAATTCAATTAAACTCAGGTTTATTGGTATAGCGCGTTTCACAATACAGATAGTTACAAAGCAGCTTTACAGGAAATCAATACAATCGACGTAATCAAATAAACACTTATACATGTGATTACAATACCCTTTAACAGCACAGTTCTGTCAGTTCTGAAGAAAATCATATGTGAGTAATATAAATATTATATATAAATCATGTGAGTCAGTGTTGCTCTTGAGTACAGCCAGTTTTACTTTATATATTTTTTCATATGTTGAGTTATGTTGAGTTAGGCTTAGTTAACTCATTAGTTAATCTGTTGTTTTTTCACATTTTTTCATATGTTAAAAATAAAATAAAAATATCCTTAAAACAAAATTACAGAGGTAACAGAGTAAACATGGGTTACAATTTGATTTAAGACTGTACATGGCAATGCAATGCTTTTAACAATAAACCATGAGACTTCATTAAAGCACTTAATAATAATACAGTTATTGACTTCGTACAATACTGTATTTTATGTAGTGTACTTGTATAGTGTAAACTGAGACATGATTCCTAAACATGAATCAAATTTATGGCGGTTCCTCCTCGTAGTCCATACTGGCTCACGGTCTTGTTCACATCCAGCTCGTTTCCTAAAAAAAAAAATAATAGTAGCAATTAATGATTTGCAGGCTCACTCATGGAACTACATGAAAGTTGTTAGTTGTTGCTTTTATGGTTCATATTTCCATGTAAATCCATTTCATGACTCATTACAAATGACCAGTGTTGGGAGGGTAATGCATTACAAGTAACGCGAGTTTTTTTAATTTACTAGAAAATATCTGAGTTACTTTTTTCCCATATATTGACTGAAAGTGCACTGTGTGAACATGATATTATCTAGACTAAATGTGAATGTGTATTCATATGTGATTCAGTATTCATCAAAATGAATTAAAACAGTGAAATGCAAACTCAGAATACACACACGCGCGCGCGCGCACACACACACACACACACACACACACACACACACCCGGAGCAGTGGGCAGCCATCTATGCTGCGGCGCCCAGGGAGCAGTTGGGGGTTCGGTGCCTTGCTCAAGTTTTAGTTTATCTAAAATAGTTTTTTTATTGCTGAAGTGTTGAACGCTCTTCTGTACAGACGTGATTTACTCTTCCTTCAGCCTGAGATTTATTCATTACACATTTTGGTGTGAAAGGGCTTTTATATTTACTATAAATATTACTTCTTTTGTTAAAACAAACAATCAAGCCCTGCTCAGGTTTAAAAAGTAACACGAAAGTAACGTAATTAGTTCCTTTTTAGGGAGTAACGCGACACTGCAAATGACATGTATCAGGTCAACCTCAAGAACAATGACTGGATGCTTTATTTACCTTCATAAACCAGTTTCATTTTCTCTGGTTTCTTCCCTGCCCTGTTACACGCCTCCTTTAGTAAAACTGAGATGCTTTCCAGTGGGAACATGTCCACTTCCGTGGTCTTTCCAGCGCATTTCACAATGAGGTTGATCTTGTCCACTTCGGCAGTTTCATCAGGAACACTGAATGAGTTTGAGTACTGTAGCGGGATGTGTGGACGATCTGACATAAGAGAGCAAAACAATGATTAAATAACATCAAGATCACAATCCACTGGGAATTGATTTTATAGGGTTAGAGTTAAAGGGGTTTCATACCATAATGACCTGAATGTGCGTTTACAGTGGTTTGTACAGGACCGCTCCCCTCCTGGACCTCAGTTTGAGGAGGATTTGTGACTGGGACGTCATCTGAAAAGAGCAAGTTCATTATTTTTAATTAAAGCCCAACTTGTTTTATGTGCATTAAAATACACTGATGATTTGTGCACAGCATGACCATGAGTATTAACAAAGTTAATTACAATTCCATGTTGACTAACTTCAATATTAAAGTTTCAGACTGCAATAAATTATATTGATTTCATACACTGTTCAAAATCAACAGATAATGAGAACAAATGCAGTTAAGTATCTCCAAACATTTGACTGTGTGTACGAACAAAATAACCACTAAACATAAAGAGCAAAGTGGATCCCCATACGTTCGTTTGAGCTCTCGGGTGGCTCTGTCTCATTCTGATTGGCTGTTGAACTGTTTGCAGGTGTTGAACTGCTGCTTGTCCACCAGTTGAAAAGGGGTCTAACCTAGCATAAAACAGGTTCAGCACATCTTATTGGAGAAAGTATTACATTTAGTCATTTTGCAAGTGATTTTATCGAAAGCGACTTACAATTGAGGAAGTAATAACAGCACTTACGGTGATATCTATGGACTTTTAAGGTAATCAGCTAACCTAGTTAGTTGTTTTAATTGTTGCCATTTTATTTCGTTTCAATATCAAAATGTTAGTGAGAAGAAAAATACAAACTTTTAGTTATCAATCTGCATATGGATATCGGTTATGATCATCTTTGATATCTCCTTATAGCTACCACTACATACTCTCAGTGATGTTTTACATATTTCCATAGTTAAATCCAGTACACAAAATACTACAAATGTTCAATATTCAATCTGAGTAACTTACCAGAGCAGTTAAATATGATATAATGTCCATGTCTTGTCAGTAGTTTCCACACTTGTCTTTTAATGCTCACTGCTTTTCATCTGCTTTTGACACACTGCAGTTTACTTTTGCTTTCTTTCTCTGCACTATCTCTTTTATCAGCCACCCACGGACTTCCCCTTAAATACCTAGTATACTGCACTAATAAAAGCACATTTGAAGCCAGCACTAAATCTCTAAACAAACATCTTAAAGGAAAGTCTCTTGCTTGTATGTGTAGTTTGTTTTATTCGATTACACGTGAATGTCTTAAAGGAGTACTTTGTCTGATATGATGTGATTTTATAGGTTTCAAACCTACTCTGTATTCAATCCAAAGGTTTGTCTGAGGAACAGGCCAACATTTTTTGTTGAAATTGTAATGAAGTCATTTCCAAAATAATTAATCTTTTACTAATAACTTGTTTGCTTGACCTCCAGACATGCAGCAGCCATTTCCATTTCAATACATCACGGCCTGCTGCCTCTGTACCATAATATTGATCTTTTTGTTTTGTTATTTTAATATTTCATGTTTGTTAAATATTAATTGACAGCTTTAGGTGGTTGACTTGTATTTACTATAAGTATATACAACATAAAGTACATATATTTAGCTTGAAAAAACTGTCATTCTCTTTGACTTTCCTTTCCTTTGACATGCTTAGCAAAACGTTGATTCGTTCCGATGTGAATGTCTCCATGATTTTCCCATTAAATATCACAGATGTATATTTTCATATGTCGAGAATGATGTTGTCCAAGCATGCATGGTATCCCGTTGTAGAGTGTCTGAAATAGAGGATGATTCGTTTTGTAATGTTTTAATGTCTTCACCCTTTTAAACAGTCCTTTGGAAATCCCCTGAGGTTTAGCTGGGAAAACCCCTCAGGGGCCGTTTGCATGAAGCCTTATATAAACACTGCTTCTTAAGACCTAGACTGACCTTGAGCAGTTAGCCAAGGGGTCTTGTGTTTCACATTCAAATAAGACCTTTCTATGTTTGTCTGTACATGACTTTAAAAACAAGACCAGTCTTAAAACAATGGATGACTCATTTGGAAGACTAAGCCTTTTATGCAGTCGACAGGTTTTACTTTCATTTTGTTTTCCATGTGTTTTTAATGGCCTGTACAGTTGACTTAAGCAGACTGTTAGCCTATTGTCTGGTTCCTCCATCCGGTTCACTGCCTGCTGCATATATAAGTTATTGAATTCTTTAATAATCTGGGGGTTAAAAACAATGCGGTGTAGTTTTGGAGCCCAGGAGGTCTTGGACAGCTTCTGTCAGCCCAGCTAATAACTCAGTTGGTAGAGCATAAGACTCTTAATCGCAGGGTCGTGGGTCCGAGCCCCATGTTGGGGAAACAGTTTTCTAGTTTACAATAAACCCTGTGTAAAAACTTCAGTTTCCTAATGAACTAAGTTTTTCTTTCTGTATTTTGGATCACTTATAAATCAAATCAGAAAGATATGTTGGATGTTGTGAAAGAAGTCTTCTGCAGATCTGGAAGAACAAAAACACAGCGCAGAGAGGCATCGTGGCTTTTGAACTCATTTATTCTACAGAGAACAGGCCTTTATAAATGGGACCAGAAAGTCTCATACAGTGCTCAGCGTAAATGAGTACACCCCCTTTGAAAAGTAACATTTTAAACAATATCTCAATGAACACAAAAACCATTTTCAAAATGTTGACAAGACTAAGTTTAATATAAAATCTGTTTAACATATAACATGAAAGTAAGGTTAATAATATAACTTAGAGAACAACATTTTCAGTTTTACTCAAATTAGGGTGATGCAAAAATGAGTACACCCCACAACCAAAACTACTAAATCTAGTTCTTTGTATGGCCTCCATGATTATTAATGACAGCACCAAGTCTTCTAGGCATGGAATGAACAAGTTGGCGACATTTTGCCAGATCTATCTTTTTCCATTCTTCAAGAATGACCTCTTTTAGAGATTGGATGCTGGATGGAGAGTGATGCTCAACTTGTCTCTTCAGAATAGGTGTTCGATTGGGTTCAGATCAGGAGACATACTTGGCCACTGAATCACTTTCACCCTGTTCTTCTTCAGAAATCCAACAGTGGCTTTAGACAGGGCCGGAGTGGGGTCCATTTTCAGCCCGGGAGTGCAATGCTCAAGACCAGCCCACCACCAATCCCCATCCAACCCCCTCCCACCGTGGTGGAATCTGGATAAATGACAGATCTGTTTCTTAATTGACATGTTTCAATAAAAAATCTGAATAATGTAAATATGGCCATAAATATCAATAACAAATCACATACTGAGTTTTCTGCAACAAAGTGTCCAACTGTTACGTTATGAAAATAATGGTTTGCATTCAAACAAAAATAAAGTTATACAGTAAGAAATATACTTTTTGCACTATTGTTTTTTATATCCATGTCAATGTAATAAATGAAATAAACTATATGAAACATTTCTGCTACAAAAGATACAACAGTAACATTATAAAAAAAAGTCAAATTCAAAATTCAAAGCTGCCAAACAGTCATTAATATTCATATGTGTTAGTCATTATGTTCCTGTGGCTCAGTGGTAGAGCATTGCGTCAGCAGCGAAAGGTTATGGGTTCGATTCCCAGAAGACACATACTGACAATAAATGTATGCAATGTAAGTTGCTTTGGATAAAAGCGTCTGCTAAATGCATAAATATAAAATTAATAACTAAATGGAAAATCAGTAAGCATCTCGAAAGAGAGAAAGAAAGAAAGAAAGGCCTTCTATCATTCTTCACAAGTTTTGGTTTACACTCAGAACTGAAAATGGCAAAGCCTTACTGTCATGACAGAAACGCGGAAACAGTATGCGAGTAGATGCTCTTTATTAAACCTCCAGTGAGGAAGATAGGTGCAGGTTCACAGAACCAGGATAGTAGCGAAGGGACTTTGATGGTCAGATGAGTGCTGTGAAGAGGAGTCCTGAAGTGCCGTGACGAATCTGGAATGCACAACCCACGCGAACACGAACAGGACTGAAGACGGGAACACCAAACATCCAGGACAACAAACAACGATCTGACAAAGGAGATGAGAGAGTGGTGAGAATATATAGGGTGTCTGATGAGCTGCAGCTGGTGTAGATGATGATCGCTGGCTCGTTGATCAGCGCTGATGCGTCGGCACGCCCACACGCACACTCACACACACACATAACAACGAGCACGAGACGAGCAGGAAGCATGGGATAAATGAACCGTGACAGTACCCCCCCCCCTAAGAACGCCTCCTGGCGTTCCCAGGCCCCCTTACCTGTCGATTGTAATCATCGATAAGGGAGTGATCCAGGATGTCTCTAGCCGGCACCCAACTTCTCTCCTCTGGACCGTAACCTTCCCAGTCCACCAAGTACTGAAATCCGCGTCCCCTCCGTCTTGAGTCCAGAATACGATTGACCGAATAAGTGGTTTCCCCGTCTACGAGTCGCGGCGGGGGGGGAACCGGGGCTGGCGGATTAATACGAGAACGAAAAACGGGCTTTATTCTGGATACATGAAAGGCGGGATGAATTCTCCTGTACGCCGGAGGAAGGTTGAGGCGGACTGCCACCGGACTAATGATTTCGGTGACAGCGAACGGGCCAATGAATTTGGGTGCAAGTTTATTGGACACGGAGCGGAGAGGAATGTTCTTGGTAGAAAGCCACACCTTTTGACCCACGACGTATACGGGAGGCCTAGACCGGTGGCGGTCGGCTTTGGCCTTGGTGCGTGACCCCACTTGGAGTAGAGTCTCACGGGCTCTAGTCCAAGTGCGGTGACACCTCTGGACGAAGGCGTGGGCGGAGGGGACCGCGACCTCGGATTCCAGACTAGGAAAAATAGGTGGCTGGTAACCTACGCTACACTCAAACGGAGATAGGCCCGTGGATGACACTGGCAACGTGTTGTGTGCGTACTCCACCATAGACAGTTGTCGGCTCCATGAGGAAGGATTCTTAGATACCACACATCGCAACGTTCTCTCTAAATCTTGGTTGGCTCGTTCCGTTTGACCATTGCTCTGGGGGTGGAACCCTGAGGACAGACTGACAGTCGCCCCCAGTAATTTACAAAACTCTCGCCAAAATCTGGACACAAACTGGGGTCCTCTGTCGGAAACCACGTCTATCGGGAGGCCATGTAACCGAAAGACGTGGTCAACGACAACCAACGCTGTCTCCTTGGCTGAGGGTAATTTGGGCAAGGGAATGAAATGGGCCGCCTTCGAGAACCGGTCCACCACGGTCAAAACTACCGTGTGACCCTGGGAGGGTGGGAGGGCGGTGACGAAATCTAGTGCGATATGGGACCAGGGTCTCGAAGGAACCGGCAGCGGTTGAAGTAACCCATCTGGGGGTCGATTGGAAGACTTACCAGTGGCACAAACTGAACAAGCCAAGACAAAATCGTGAACGTCGCGAGCCATGAGAGGCCACCAGAATCGTTGCTTGACTAAAAATCTAGTACGACTGACTCCTGGATGGCAAGCCACATTGGAGCAATGTCCCCACTGAATCACGCTGGACCGTAACCTCTCAGGCACAAATAAACGATTCGGTGGACAACGAGCCGGAGGCGTTACCCCTTCTAGGGCCGCTTTGACCCTCGATTCGACCTCCCATGTGAGTGTAGAGACAAATAGGGTCTCAGGTAAAATGCACTCGGGAGTAGACAGGCGTTCGGTACGGTCAAAAATACGCGATAAAGAATCGGGTTTGATGTTCTTGGAACCCGGGCGGTACGAGAGAGTAAAGTCAAAACGACCGAAAAAAAGAGCCCACCGAGCCTGCCTGGAGTTTAATCTTTTAGCCGTCTTAATGTATTCCAAGTTCTTATGATCGGTCCAGACGATAAAAGGTACCCCCGACCCTTCTAACCAGTGGCGCCATTCCTCCAATGCTAACTTAACTGCCAACAACTCTCTGTTACCAATGTCATAATTGCGTTCGGCTGGGGACAAACGATGCGACAAAAACGCGCAAGGGTGCATCTTGTCGTCTGAGGGAGAGCGCTGGGATAGCACTGCACCTACCCCCACCTCTGACGCATCGACCTCCACCACGAACTGACGTGAAGGATCAGGGGTAATCAGGATAGGGGCGGAAACGAAGCAGCCTTTAAGTTTGGTAAACACAGCCTCGGCTGTGTCTGACCACCTGAACGTCGTTCTGGGGGAGGTCAAAGCGGTCAGAGGCGCGGCTAGTTGGCTGAAATTGCGAATGAAACGCCGGTAGAAGTTGGCGAATCCCAGAAACCTCTGTAGGGCCTTACGGGAATCTGGGCTTGGCCATTCTACCACAGCCTTGATCTTCTCAGGATCCACACGCATTCCCTCAACCGACACGATGTAACCTAAAAAAGGAACAGACTGTGCATGAAAATCGCACTTCTCCGCCTTGACAAAAAGCCCATTCTCTAACAACCTCTGGAGCACTTGTCGGACGTGCTGCACATGTTCCTGGAGGGACGAAGAAAAAATCAATATGTCGTCCAGGTAGACATATATGAACTGATCGACCATGTCCCGCAGCACGTCGTTGACAAGTGCTTGGAAGACCGCTGGGGAGTTGGACAGCCCGAAAGGCATGACCAAGTATTCAAAATGCCCCCTGGGGGTGTTAAAGGCGGTCTTCCATTCATCCCCCTCCCTGATGCGGACCAAATGATAAGCATTACGTAAATCCAATTTTGTGAAGATAGACGCTCCCTGCAACCTCTCGAAGGCTGAAGACATCAACGGCAAAGGATAAGTATTCTTTACCGTGATGCTGTTCAGCCCCCGGTAGTCAATACAAGGTCGCAGGGAACCGTCCTTCTTCCCCACAAAAAAAGAACCCCGCCCCCGCTGGAGAAGAGGAAGGGCGGATGAACCCTGACGCTAGAGAATCAGAAATATATTTCTTCATGGCCTCCCTCTCTGGAGCAGAGAGTGAATATAACTTGCCCTTAGGCGGAGACGTACCTGGCAGTAACTCTATGGCACAGTCATAGGGACGATGCGGAGGAAGAGAAGCAGCCCGAGACTTACTGAACACCTCCTTCAGGTCCAGGTACTCCGTGGGCACGTTAGACAAATCCCCTGCCTCCTCCTGAAACACAGGGACAGAAACAGACGGACAGGCAGACACTAGACAAGACTCATGACAATGACTGCTCCATGCCGACACAGACTTCCTTTGCCAATCCACCTTCGGGTTGTGACGGGTGAGCCAGGGGTGACCCAGGACGATGGGTGCAAGGGGGGTGTCCAAGATGTAAAAAGAGATGGTCTCGGTGTGATTGCCTGATGTAATGAGGGTGACGTCCTCCGTGACGAGTGAGATGGTGGGAAGTTCCTGGCCGTTGAGAGCGTGAACTGGAATCCTGTGTGTGAGGGGTCTGAGGGGAACTTGGAGCTTGCGTGCGAACGTGTGATCCATGAAATTGCCCTCAGCCCCAGAATCCAGAAGTGCTCGACAGTCGTGAAGGTGAGTTGACCATCTCAGTCTTACCGGAAGGAGAGTGGATGTGGATGAGGTCTTCTCGGCGGAGATCCTACCCGATAGTAGCCTCATGCTTACTATCGGGCTGGCCCTTTTAACGGGCAGACGTAGGCAAGATGACCCTCTCCTCCACAGTACATGCATAGGCCCTGGGATCTCCGCCTTTCCTTCTCCTCCCGGGAAAGCCGAGCTCGCCCCACCTGCATGGGCTCGTGATCGTAGACGGGGTTGACCGTGTCCCTGCCTCCAAACCATTGATCCTCTGCCCCTCTGGTGGGACGATTGGACTGTGCGTGGCGACCCATTCGTGACAAACGTGCGTCTACTCTTAACGCCAGGGCGACCAGGTCGTTGAGTGATGTAGGAAGGTCCATGGCATAGATCTCCTTCTGGACACGGTCAGCCAGCCCATGCAGGAACATGTCCCACTGCGCTTCCTCATTCCATTGACTCTCCGCCGCAAGGGTCCGAAACTCGATCGAAAAGTCAGATACGGTCCTCTCTCCCTGTCGCAAATCGGCCAGCCTCCTTGCTGCCTCTCTGCCAGAAGCGGCCCGGTCGAACACCCGTCTCATCTCGGCGGAGAGATCCTGGAACGAGGCACAGCATGGATCTTGATTCTCCCACACCGCGGTTCCCCAGAGTGCCGCTCTCCCAGTCAGTAGCGTCAGCACAAAAGCGACCTTGGTTCGCTCGCTACTGAATGTCCTGGGTTGGAGAGAAAAGTGCATGGAACATCGTGTTAGAAATGCTCGACAGTAGTCAGGTTCACCTGTATATGACGCTGGGACTGGTAGGCGGGGTTCCGACTGGGAGGAGTCATTACTCTGGTGATGGCAAGGGAACCGGCGGTGTGAGATGCGCAGTGGGACCGCGCAGACGTTGGAACTGTTGGGTGAGCTCGGACACCTGCGCCACTAGAGCCTGAACAGCGCGAGCTGTATCGCTGAGGTTCCTTTCCTGAGAATTCATATGCAGAGTATGCTGCTGCTCACGAAGTCATCCAGCGATCCGGTAGAGCCACTCGCTGCTTCCATTGGACGGTCAGATCGTTCTGTCATGACAGAAACGCGGAAACAGTATGCGAGTAGATGCTCTTTATTAAACCTCCAGTGAGGAAGATAGGTGCAGGTTCACAGAACCAGGATAGTAGCGAAGGGACTTTGATGGTCAGATGAGTGCTGTGAAGAGGAGTCCTGAAGTGCCGTGACGAATCTGGAATGCACAACCCACGCGAACACGAACAGGACTGAAGACGGGAACACCAAACATCCAGGACAACAAACAACGATCTGACAAAGGAGATGAGAGAGTGGTGAGAATATATAGGGTGTCTGATGAGCTGCAGCTGGTGTAGATGATGATCGCTGGCTCGTTGATCAGCGCTGATGCGTCGGCACGCCCACACGCACACTCACACACACACATAACAACGAGCACGAGACGAGCAGGAAGCATGGGATAAATGAACCGTGACACTTACAGCATCAACAACCGCCTAAGCAGTGAACTGGTTTCTGCAACTTTGTTTATTACTGTCTCATTGTTCTATAGTTTTGTACTATAGTCACTGTACCTTGAGTCGCCAGTTCCTGTGTGCTTGTTTGTCTTGAACAAATATCCTGTCAGTTTGGTCTGTTCGTCAGGGACCTTCTGCCTGGCTGCTGTTGTCTCACTGAAGATCAATGTCTCTGTCCCTGTCTCTTTCTTTTTCTCACTTCCCTCAGCATCAGGCTTATCTTTATTAAACCACAATGACATTTAAAATAAGTTAACAGGCTAAAATCAATTACATTACAGACAATCAATAGAAAAAGAAAATCCTTCAATGTAAGTCACTGTTGATAAAAGCGTTTGCCAAATGAACAACCGTAAATGTTGCTAGTCACTGTAGGTTACCTTGAGTCGCCAGTTCACGTGTGCTCGTTTGTCTTCTTGAAAAAATATTGGTCAGTTTGGCATCTTTCTATGCCTTTCTTTTTTTAACCTGGCTTTTTCAGCTCCTCTAGGAATCTTTTTTTTTTTGTACTATCCATTTTATTCTTCCCGCGATTAGCGCACTTTCGCTAACTCACACCACAGCATTAATGGTTTCGGTTTGTCTCCATGGCAACGACCTGGGACACGCGCTTGTGTAGAGGAAGAGAGAGAGTGCGCGCGCGCTCTGACAACAGAAAACGTCCCATTTGAATGATAAATTCAAATCTAGTGTTATTAGCTTAGTTATCAGTCACACCGTAACTTAAAAACATATACGTTATTATTTATTTGTAAAAAAAAAAAAAAAAAAAAAAAAGCAGGCGAATCTGCCGGCCCAATTTATGAACGGGGCAGAGCGGCCCACCGGGAATTCTACCGGTTATCTCGATGGCCACTCCGGGCCTGTCTTTAGATGTGTGTTTAGGATCCTTGTCATGTTGGAAAAGTGCACGACGATCAAGGGCACGGAGTGATGGTAGTATCTTCTCTTTCAGTATAGAGCAGTACATTTGTGAATTCATGATGCCATCAATGACATGCAGCTCCCTGACACCAGCAGCACTCATGCAGCCCCACATAAGGACACTGCCACCACCATGTTTCACTGTAGGCACCATGCATTTTTCTTTGTATTCCTCACCTTTGCGACGCCATAATGTTTTGAAGCCATCAGTTCCAAAAACATTTATCTTGGTCTCATCACTCCAGAGTATAGAGTCCCAGTAGTCTTCATCTTTGTCAGCATGGGCCCTGGCAAAATCTAGGCGGGCTTTTTTGTGCCTGGGCTTTAGGAGAGACTTCTTTCGTGGACGGCACCCATGCATGCCATTCCTCTGCAGTGTACGCCGTATTGTGTCACAGGAAATAGTCACCCCAGTTTGGCTTTCTACTTCTTTTGATAACTGCAGTGAACTTGCATGTCGATTTTCTTCAACCCTTCTCATCAGAAGACGCTCCTGACGAGGTGTTAACTTCCGTGGACGACCTGGACGTCTCTGTGAGATGATTGCAGTTCCATCTTTTTTAAATGTTTGTACCATTTTTGCTACAGTATTCTGACTGATAAGTAAAGCTTTGCTGATCTTCGTGTAGCCTTCACCTTTCTTGTGTAAAGAAATAATTTTCTTTCTCAGGTCTTGTGACATTTCTCTTCCATGTGGTGCCATTGCTGACAGCATGAAATGGGAAGGGGTTTTCTTTAAGTAACACCCTTTTATAGTCAACTGTCTGCTGAACACCTGTGTAATGAATAATTAGACTCACCTGTGGTTGAATTCTTGTTAAATTAGACATTTGTACTCTAAAATGTAGCTTTGCTCCAGAGACTTTCAGTGGGGTGTACTCATTTTTGCATCACCCTAATTTGAGTAAAACTGAAAATTGTTCTCTAAGTTATATTATTAACCTTACTTTCATGTTATAAGTTAAACAGATGTTATATAAAACTTAGTCTTGTCAACATTTTGGAAAACGTTTTTGTGTTCATTGAGATATTGTTTAAAATGTTACTTTTCAAAGGGGTTGTACTCATTTACGCTGAGCACTGTATGTATAGGAGGACATAGCATGACAGACACAGAATGAATGCATTCTTTCTCTACTTATAGCCAGGAGCCACCTGTCCAGCGACCTCTTTTACTTATAGCCAGGAGCCACCTGACCAGCGAGCTCCTCTACTTATAACCAGGAGCCACCTGACCAGCGACCTCCTCTACTTATAACCAGGAGCCACCTGACCAGCGACCTCCTCTACTTATAGCCAGGAGCCACCTTGACCAGCGACCTCCTCTACTTATAGCCAGGAGCCACCTGACCAGCGACCTCCTCTACTTATAGCCAGGAGCCACCTGACCAGCGACCTCCTCTACTTATAGCCAGGAGCCACCTGACCAGCGACCTCCTCTACTTATAGCCAGGAGCCACCTTGACCAGCGACCTCCTCTACTTATAGCCAGGAGCCACTTGACCAGCGACCTCCTCTACTTATAGCCAGGAGCCACCTTGACCAGCGACCTCCTCTACTTATAGCCAGGAGCCACCTGACCAGCGACCTCCTCTACTTATAGCCAGGAGCCACCTGACCAGCGACCTCCTCTACTTATAACCAGGAGCCACCTGACCAGCGACCTCCTCTACTTATAGCCAGGAGCCACCTGACCAGCGACCTCCTCTACTTATAGCCAGGAGCCACCTGACCAGCGACCTCCTCTACTTATAACCAGGAGCCACCTTGACCAGCGACCTCCTCTACTTATAGCCAGGAGCCACCTGACCAGCGACCTCCTCTACTTATAGCCAGGAGCCACCTGACCAGCGACCTCCTCTACTTATAGCCAGGAGCCACCTGACCAGCGACCTCCTCTACTTATAGCCAGGAGCCACCTGACCAGCGACCTCCTCTACTTATAGCCAGGAGCCACCTGACCAGCGACCTCCTCTACTTATAGCCAGGAGCCACCTGACCAGCGACCTCCTCTACTTATAGCCAGGAGCCACCTGACCAGCGACCTCCTCTACTTATAGCCAGGAGCCACCTGACCAGCGACCTCCTCTACTTATAACCAGGAGCCACCTTGACCAGCGACCTCCTCTACTTATAGCCAGGAGCCACCTTGACCAGCGACCTCCTCTACTTATAGCCAGGAGCCACCTTGACCAGCGACCTCCTCTACTTATAACCAGGAGCCACCTGACCAGCGACCTCCTCTACTTATAACCAGGAGCCACCTGACCAGCGACCTCCTCTACTTATAGCCAGGAGCCACCTGACCAGCGACCTCCTCTACTTATAACCAGGAGCCACCTGACCAGCGACCTCCTCTACTTATAGCCAGGAGCCACCTGACCAGCGACCTCCTCTACTTATAACCAGGAGCCACCTTGACCAGCGACCTCCTCTACTTATAGCCAGGAGCCACCTGACCAGCGACCTCCTCTACTTATAGCCAGGAGCCACCTGACCAGCGACCTCCTCTACTTATAACCAGGAGCCACCTGACCAGCGACCTCCTCTACTTATAACCAGGAGCCACCTGACCAGCGACCTCCTCTACTTATAGCCAGGAGCCACCTGACCAGCGACCTCCTCTACTTATAGCCAGGAGCCACCTTGACCAGCGAGCTCCTCTACTTATAGCCAGGAGCCACCTGACCAGCGACCTCCTCTACTTATAGCCAGGAGCCACCTGACCAGCGACCTCCTCTACTTATAGCCAGGAGCCACCTTGACCAGCGACCTCCTCTACTTATAGCCAGGAGCCACCTGACCAGCGACCTCCTCTACTTATAGCCAGGAGCCACCTTGACCAGCGAGCTCCTCTACTTATAGCCAGGAGCCACCTTGACCAGCGACCTCCTCTACTTATAACCAGGAGCCACCTGACCAGCGACCTCCTCTACTTATAGCCAGGAGCCACCTGACCAGCGAGCTCCTCTACTTATAGCCAGGAGCCACCTGACCAGCGACCTCCTCTACTTATAACCAGGAGCCACCTGACCAGCGACCTCCTCTACTTATAGCCAGGAGCCACCTGACCAGCGAGCTTAAAACTTCACCATTTATGTAGCCTCGTATTCACTTATGCGCAAATGAAATCTAACACTCTGTGTTGACAACATGAACTGCAATGGACCAATACACAGATGAAACGAGGCTGTGTGTGGGCGATAGACTTGCAATCTTTATAGCACGCATTGTATAAAGGTCAAGTAATTTTCACAACTCACTTTTAGTTTAGTCTATTAAAATGTTTATTTTCAGAAACAAGTTTTGACTGAGTTGAACCTACAACCAATCTTAACCCCTAACCCACAACCTAACATTAACCAATGAAATTGTCTGCAGGGTGAGGTTTATTTATTTGCATCTGATTGGCCTTTGAGTTAAAGAAAACAACAGATGTGTATGTGATTGGCTACATCGCTCAACCAGCAATAACTCATTGTAAATAGAAACCTTTGTCCTCTCCACAGTGCAAACACAAATATACAGTGGGACTTTCCCAAATCTGTTGCGTCAACATGCCATTACAGCTTCAACTGCTGCGCTTGCTTTCCTTTGATATTGATTACTACTTATCACCGATAATATGATCCTCAACTCACGATTTGATTGGAGGAGATAAAGTCAAAGCAGTAGGCATTTATAGTGGAAATTATGTTCGGGATATACAAATTACTGTAAGCTCTTTATGTGCTTAATTATCTGTGAAATGGCAGTCGATTAAGAACTCGTATTTATTCTGCAGGCAGACCATATGTTTGTGTATCTGCGTCTGCGTGTAGTCAGATCAGTTCAAGCATATTCTCTGCGAGTTGTAAAACATTTTGCACTTGCACAAATACGGCGTTTTTCATCATTGTAACACGTACTAGGTGTATGTCTTTGCAGTAACTTGTTAAATTTGTAGAAATGCGCCTGTTCAAACCTACACAGGAAGGACTGTAGGTGCTATCACATGTCGTTTTTAACAGTCTGTGCAGTAAACAGCAGTCGACTTTACTAGGTTATTTTTAGGGGTTCTTGCAGGTAGTGCAGAATCCCTATTGTTCCTATCCCTATAGGATTTTTATTATTATTACGCTTCTGCCGTAAAACGCAACGTGCAGCCCAAACCGTAAGGCCTAGAAACTTGAAACTTGTCCAATTGGTAGACCAAAAATCGAGGAGAGCTTATCAAAGTCTCAGCCCAATCGGCCCATAGGTGGCGCTATAGCGACCACTGACGCGAAACGACTCGTAACTCCTAAACCGCTTGTCGTAGACTCAAGTGTCTTATATCACTGTGATCCTTGGCTCAATCAAATCAAAATGGCTATCTCCGATTTCCGCCTAACGTTAGATAGTTTTTCCGCCATTTTGAAATTTGTCCAAGACCTACTTTTGCGAACTAGTGGGACGGATAACTGTTCTTTTTAGAACCGCTGTAAACCAATATAAACTCAATTATCTTTGTATGTCTGGGTCTCACGTATTTTGAACAGAATAAACGTGCAATTGTAAAAAAAGTAAGGTAAATATGAATAATGAAAGATAGCATTAATTTGGATGTTTAAGTGCATTAGAAATATAGACGTACGTGTCACGTTATTTAATAATTTGGAGTAACTTAACAGTAGAAGTGTTTTTTTTTTTACAGTACATGTACTTACTGTAAGCCCGGCTAGCTCAGTCGGTAGAGCATGAGACTCTTAATCTCAGGGTCGTGGGTTCGAGCCCCACGTTGGGCGCAATATTTTTCTCTTCTTAATGCCCGTTTCAAGCGGGAGTGGCACAGAGGCGGTGCGTGTGCCGAACAGGAGCAGCGCGCGTCCATTGTGCTTTCATACTGGCAGCGTTTGTCGCGCGCTGCTGAACCACGGCGGCTTGTACTGCAATACAGACGAGTATCGTCATTTCTGTCATATTTTCCAGCGTTCTACTCCGAACACTGTGTGCCATGTGCTTTGATGCATGATATGAGATACTCTGTGATCCACACACACACATATGTAAATAACATTTATTATATATAGGTAGTTTATACGATAATCTTGAGCCAAGTTTTCTAGAAGTGTAAGTTATACGAAAAAATTGCCGACCCTGTTTTAACAATTTAACAGACCTTTGAAGTTTGGGCAAAAACTCGTGGAAGTTATGTGTTTTCGTGCATTTATTTTTTTGTATGGTGATTGTGAACACGAAACACATTAGTTACATGATTTTTATGGTAAAATTTGTTTGTTGTTTGTTTTAATTTTAATCGTATTTAATTCAGAGTGAATAAAACGCTATGACGTTACAATGGTGCGCATCTCCGTCTCTGTGGCGCAATCGGTTAGCGCGTTCGGCTGTTAACCGAAAGGTTGGTGGTTCGAGCCCACCCAGGGACGCATGTCTTTATGCTTTATACATTATACTACTGCCACCTAGCGGCGTGAACCAACTCTGAGACGAACGCCTTTATGCTTTATACCACTGCCACCTAGTGGACTAATAAATAGACTACAACAAGAATATGAGTATCCTCGTCTCTGTGGCGCAATCGGTTAGCGCGTTCGGCTGTTAACCGAAAGGTTGGTGGTTCAAGCCCACCCAGGGACGCAGACAGCTTTTACATTTCGTTAAAGATTAATTTAGGAAGCCCAATTCTGTTAATGCTGTGAACATCGATTCTGTTTTATATATATATATTTTTTTTAAGTGATCATAATTAAATAAACAGGGTTAAAGGGTTGAATAAACATGCAAATCATATAAACCCATTTGCTCTTACATTTTGAAATATAAATAAATGCATGAGAGACAATATTTGTTTACAGCAAATGTACGTCTCTGACTGGTATTTTACTGTTGTTATTTGTGATGCTCCCAAAGATGGATGCAGCAGAATAACAAGAAGATAATAATAATAATAAACAGCTAACCATATTAAATGAAAATATTTCAGAATCTTCTTGAGCCAATATAACATTTAATCATAATGAACTGGTATTATCATCCAGAAATTTAACGTTTTGTTAAAATGATAGTCAAAATTCAGAAGAGAAAGTGATGTGATGTTTATGTTTCTGTCAACAATTTGCTTTCTCGCGTCAATAGTGTTAAATACGCAACTTTGCTGGCTAACCAATGCATAAATGCGACCAGCTGTATATAAACTAATATAAATAGATGGTAACAATCTTATATAATAACTTGCGTATGTTTTTGTTAATGCTTGAGATGAGTGAGTGACTCACTCACTTAATGAGTTCCGCCTCTAGACGGCGCTCTCATACCGTATAATGACATAAAACTGTCTATCGGTATATATTTTTGGATTTTAGGGCCTAATAATAATATTTATATATCAAAACTGAGGTGCTTACATTATAATAATTTATTAAACTACAATTGTAAAAGCTTGAAAAGCCCTACGATTTGAAAAGTCCTTGAAAAGTCAAGTAAACAGTCATTTAATTGTGCATTGTGCCAGTTAAAAAACTTTTCTAAAAAAGCGAGAAGGCATTTATTATCTTGCAAACAACAAACACAGGGTCACAACTACTTTGTTACTTTATGTACTATAGTTCCAGCAATCATTCTGACTGAAATCCAAAAGTCCCTGAGTGGGCTCGAACCACCAACCTTTCGGTTCACAGCCCGTCTCTGGATCAGGATCGGCTGCCAATGAGAGATTGGACGAGAGCCAATCGCCGAGCTCGCTCTCCAATGAGAGATTGGACGAGAGCCAATCACTGAGCTCGCTCTCCATTGATACTTGTGCTGGGCGTCTGGGAATATGATGTCATGTATCCAGTGTTGCCAACTAATTTTCAGGGGAAGTTGCTAAAGGTAGATCGATTTGTTGCTAAAAGTTGCTAAATGACGTTGTGATGTCATTGCGCGATGACGTCATTGCATAACCAGTACACAAAACAGATATTCTAAGTCTACTTAGAATCATTTTGTATTTGTTTAATCTTGAAATTAAAATGCGGTATGTAACTTCCATCATGCAGTTACCTTTGTTTCTCTTTCATTAAGTCACGCTTTGGCGGGTCCAAGTCGACGTAGAGGACACCCACCCCAGACACCAACACCTGACCGGTTCTTCACCCATCCATCGCTTGATGGTGTGGATGCTCTAGTCACCTGTATAAGGTGAGGGTTTCTGTCCAGCTTGTAGCAAGAACCTGACCGGCTATGGTGTCCACGAGAGCTCGGAAGGGCTTGGACATGGACAGATATTATCTGATGGTGTCAGAGACACCCAGGTGCTTGCCAGGTGTGTGTTTGTTTAACTATCTGTCTGGGACCAACTTGACCTGCCTCACCAGAACATGTTCTGGCTGATCCTGAACCGCCAGGGATCGCTGTAATATGCTGTATAAGTCATGAAATTATTATTTGTAGTCATCAACTATGTTTTTGTCTTTCGAATAATGAGCACAAATAATTCACCGCACTGCATAGGATATATAATGCAATGAAAAATGCATGGGCACAGTTTCACCTAATTACTTATTTATGTGTTTAGTTCAGATAATTTACAATTTGAATAAGAGAACAACACCAACAAAAACAGGGTAATCATAAAAAATATTTTTATTCATTACTCCATAGAAATGAATTCATTTATTTATAAATTTTAGAAAGGGGCAGACTGGAATAAATAGCAACACATTTACAAAAAATTATAATCCAAAGTTAGATTTTTTTTTAAATGTAGGCCAAAACAAACTTTGGATGAATTATAATTTTTTGTTTTGCAATTTTCAGCACTTATTGTTCACTACTGTGTCTCTATTTATTTTAGTCTGTCCGTTTCCTGAAAAAAGACAAGCTTAATATATTTTAAAAAGTAATTTATTTCTGTGACCAAAGCTGTATTTTCAGCATCATTACTCCAGTCTTCAGTGTCACATGATCTTCAGAAATCTGATTTGCTGCTCAATACTCCATATTGTAAATAAATTGTCAATATATTTATTTCACATTTATCATTGCTGCTCTATGTACATTACCATGAACAACCCGTCTGCACATCCCTCTTATTCACATTACTATTTATTAAGTCCCAGTACACTGTTTTTTCTTTTTTTGTACATCTTATTGTCTTTTGCACATCTTATTGTCTTTTGTACATCTTATTGTTTTTTGCACATCTTATTGTTTTTTGCACATCTTTTTGTTTTTTGCACATCTTATTGTCTTTTGCACATCTTATTGTTTTTTGTACATCTTGTTGTTTTTTTGCACATCTTATTGTCTTTTGCACATCTTATTGTCTTTTGTACATCTTATTGTTTTTTGTACATCTTGTTGTTTTTTTGCACATCTTATTGTCTTTTGCACATCTTATTGTCTTTTGCACATCTTATTGTCTTTTGTACATCTTATTGTCTTTTGTACATCTTATTGTTTTTTGCACATCTTATTGTTTTTTGTACATCTTGTTGTCTTTTGCACATCTTATTGTCTTTTGCACATCTTATTGTCTTTTGTACATCTTATTGTTTTTTGTACATCTTGTTGTTTTTTTAATTTTTTGTTTTGCATCTTATTGTCTTTTGCACATCTTATTGTCTTTTGTACACTTATTGTTTTTTTATCTTGTTGTTTTTTTGCACATCTTATTGTCTTTTCACATCTTATTGTCTTTTGTACATCTTATTGTTTTTTCTCTATTGTTTTTTTATCTTGTTGTCTTTTGCACATTTATTGTCTTTTGCACATCTTATTGTCTTTTGCACCTTATTGTTTTTTTCCTTGTTGTTTTTTTGAATCTTATTGTCTTTTGCAATCTTATTGTCTTTTGACATCTTATTGTCTTTTGTACATCTTATTGTTTTTTTAATCTTGTTGTTTTTTTGCACATCTTATTGTCTTGTGCACATCTTATTGTCTTTTGCAATCTTATTGTCTTTTGTAATTTATTGTTTTTTTACATCTTGTTGTTTTTTTGCACATCTTATTGTCTTTTGCAATCTTAGCTTTTGTACATCTTATTGTTTTTTGCACATCTTATTGTTTTTTGCATCTTGTTGTCTTTTGCACATTATTGTCTTTTGCACATCATTGTCTTTTTCATCTTGTTGTCTTTTGTCACATTGTCTTTTGCACATCTTATTGTCTTTTGTACATCTTATTGTCTTTTGAATCTTATTGTCTTTTGTACATCTTATTGTTTTTTGTACATCTTGTTGTTTTTTTGCCCATTGTCTTTTGCAATCTTATTGTCTTTTGCAACTTATTTCTTTTGCACATTAATTGTCTTTTGTACATCTTATTGTTTTTTGTAATCTTGTTGTTTTTTTGCACATCTTATTGTCTTTTAATCTTATTGTCTTTTGCAACTTATTGTCTTTTGTACATCTTATTCTTTGCACATCTTATTGTCTTTTGAATCTTATTGTCTTTTGTACATCTTATTGTTTTTTGTAATCTTGTTGTTTTTTTGCACATCTTATTTCTTTTGCACATCTTATTGTCTTTTGCAACATTGTCTTTTGTATTTTATTCTTATTGTTTTTTGAATCTTGTTGTTTTTTTGCACATCTTATTGTCTTTTGCACATCTTATTGTTTTTGTGCAGCTTATTGTCTTTTGCACATCTTATTGTTTTTTGTCACTTGTTGTTTTTTTTGATCTTATTGTCTTTTGCACATCTCAATTTATTGTCTTTTGCACATCTCATTGTCTTTTGCACATCTTGTTGTTTTTTTGCAATCTTATTGTCTTTTGCACATCTTATTGTTTTTTGCACATCTTATTGTTTTAGCACTTTTTTTTATTTCATTGCACATTTTACTCATTTCTCCAAGTACTTAGCTATATGTATGCCCTTGTGTTATGTTACTTTATATAATTTGTATTCTTATTATTTTGCACTGTCCACTGAGCGGACCTGATTCGATTACATTTCACTTCTAATTATACCCTGTATAACTATTATGTGACAAATAAAGAAACCTTGAAACCTTGAAGAAACATTTCTGATTATTATCAATGATAAAAACAGGATTCTTTGATGAATAGAAAGTTCACAAGAACAGCATTTTATTTGAAATAGAATCTTTGTAGCATGTCACTTTTGATCAATTTATTGCATCCTACATAAATGTGCATATAGTGCACAAGTACAGCTGCTGCTAATTGAGACAGCGAGGGCTTTGTTCAGGCGGTGGGAAGGTGCACACGCGCTTCCAGTCGAATAGCTGTAGGCAGTTGTTGTTGGCATAGTCCACTAACTCTCCTGCATTTCTGAGCACAGATGAGGGTTTCGATGACGTTGCTAACCGCTCCTGATTCCTCTTGTGCAAGCCTTCCGGAAGATGCAAGGCTGGAAATACAGGCTGTTAGCACTGGCACCTGTTAAGAACAAAGCACTGTCAGAACTGACTAATGGTCAAACTGAGCGTGCAACTCTAGGCATTCAAACAACAAAGTAGAGTTAATTCACTAATTACAGAGAAGTTTTATTAGTTCACTTAAAAACTTTATTTGGCATTTATTTAATATTAGATTTAATTGTATTGTATTGTAATATTATTTTATTTTTAGGTTGAAAATAATAATAATAAATGCATATAACTCATTACAATGTGTTAATTTAATCAGTAAAATCACTGTCATTGAAGTAAGAAAAAATTATCTAAATATATTCTTTAAAAAGCAGTCATTTATGCAACTTTGCTTCTCAATTTAGATGTACATTTTGTTCCTGGTCTTAAATGATTGGGTCAAACTGAACATGCATCTCTAAGCATTTCAACAAGATTGGGGCAATTTATAAAGTGTCTTACCAAAGTATGCAGCGTATTATATGCTTTAGTATGCAGCATGCTAACCAATTTACTCATTACAGAGAATGATTAGTTCACTATTACTGTTCACTATTAGTTCACTAAAAATGAAGTGAAATGAGAGTTAATATTGACTCTGCTGCCCGTCAGAAGCTACAGGACACATAAATTACATTATTAGTTTTAGAAATATGTCCATAGATAACAATTTGCATGGGGTGCTGTAGATCCAAAGGTTGCCGGTTCGAGCCCCGCCTGGAGCAGTCATCTCTAACCAAAAACTCTAACTGAAATATTACGAATCGTACAATTAATAGCTTATTAATTGATACAAATAGGACAATGGCTTATTTTTAATCTCAGTCATACAGTAAAATATTTGTACTTAAGTGAAAATACGTATGTGACAACGATATAGATAATACTTTACTTAATGTACATAGCAATGCAATAAATATTACTATCAATTAGTTGCACTAGCGGACACCTACACATGTATGTTTTGTTTTGACTAAAATATATACAATTATTATTACTATATTCACATGTATTGTTTGTATATATGCTATATATCCAATACCTAATCTAATTTATAAATCAAAGGAATTAGAATTGAAAGTTTGAAATTGTTTTCTCTGAGTGACTGTTTGCAATAAATAAAGATAAAGGCCTTGCTGTTTAAATATATTAAACATTTATTACAAAATCTGAATTATCTCTTTCTTTCTCTATCACACACACAGTAAGCATATCATAGATACAAAGAAATTGAAGAATTATATATAAAATACAAATATAAAATAAATAAACAAAATACACAAAGTAATAAAAGTAGAAGATTCTGGTCAGCTGGTAAAAACATATACAAATAAAATCAACACACAAAAACAGTAATCTACAGATTCAGAGAAAATTAAATGAAATTTAATAATAGAGAATACAACACCAACACTTCATAATTTTAGGAAAATATTGTTGACACCTTTGTTGTATGGAATACACAACTACATGTCTGTGTCTCTCCGAACAAAGATATTTTTCCCCTCAACTGCACTGGACATTTTACAAACTGTAATATTGTTTGACAGTGAATCATAAAACTGTGACCCCTTTCAATATGACATAGCTTTATGTTGTATGATTGCACACACATTACTTTATCTAAATTTACCTTCAGATACATGTCATGCCACTTTCTCTGGTGGGGTGCCGGCCTGTGTTTCTTGCCTCAGAAGGCCAGACCCCTACAGCAGCAAACTTTGACAGGTGTGACATCCACAGCCCTGTGCTTTTTGAGCTTGGACGCCATCTTCCATTACTAGAGTAAATCAAATTGTAACTATTACATTTAAATCTGTAACTATTCAGTTCATGGTATAACCATATCAACATGGGTAGTTTTAACTCACTACTATATAAATCCTGTATATAGATAGCATTTGTAAATCAGCAAATTCTAGCACACTTCACCTCAGTGTATAATATATTAATGCATAGTAGTAGTACATATATAAGTCATTTAGTACAATCATATGAAGTTTATTATCAGTTGGTAAACACAAAGTCTCCTGTTATAACAGGTGGAATACCTGAATACAACACAAAACTCATTCATTTTGGTTGTAAAAAGGGGAATTCCCAATACAACACCCATTCTCATTCATTTTGGGTGTAAAAAGGGAATAAACAATACAACACAAAACTCATTCCACCTGAATACAACACAAACACCTGTCATTTTGGGTGTAAAAAGGGAATTCTAAACACCTGCATACAACATTCAAACACATCATTCATTTTGGGTGTAAAAAGGGAATAACATTCAAACAATACAACACAAAACTCATTCATTTTGGGTGTAAAAAGGGAATAAACCATACATACAACACAAAACTCATTCATTTTGGGTGTAAAAAGGGGAATACAACACAAAACTCATTCATTTTGGGTGTAAAAAGGGAATAAACAATACAACACAAAACTCATTCATGTAAAAAGGGAATACAACACAAAACTCATTCATGTAAAAAGGGGGTGTAAAAAGGGAATAAACACCTGAATACAACATTCAAAACTCATTCATTTTGGGTGTAAAAAGGGAATTGGGTGTAAAAAGGGAATAAACACCTGAATACAACACAAAACTCATTCATTTTGGGTGTAAAAAGGGAATAAACACCTGCATACAACACAAAACTCATTCATTTTGGGTGTAAAAAGGGAATAAACACCTGAATACAACACAAAACTCATTCACCTGCATACAACACAAAACTCATTCATTTTGGGTGTAAAAAGGGAATAAACACCTGCATACAACACAAAACTCATTCATTTTGGGTGTAAAAAGGGAATAAACACCTGCATACAACACAAAACTCATTCATTTTGGGTGTAAAAAGGGAATAAACACCTGAATACAACACAAAACTCATTCATTTTGGGTGTAAAAAGGGAATAAACACCTGAATACAACACAAAACTCATTCATTTTGGGTGTAAAAAGGGAATAAACACCTGAATACAACACAAAACTCATTCATTTTGGCTGTTAAAAGGGAATAAACACCTGCATACAACACAAAACTCATTCATTTTGGCTGTTAAAAGGGAATAAACACCTGAATACAACACAAAACTCATTCATTTTGGGTGTAAAAAGGGAATAAACACCTGAATACAACACAAAACTCATTCATTTTGGCTGTTAAAAGGGAATAAACACCAGAATACAACACAAAACTCATTCATTTTGGCTGTTAAAAGGGAATAAACACCTGAATACAACACAAAACTCATTCATTTTTGTTAAAAGGGAATAAACACCTGAATACAACACAAAACTCATTCATTTTGGGTGTAAAAAGGGAATAAACACCTGAATACAACACAAAACTCATTCATTTTGGCTGTTAAAAGGGAATAAACACCAGAATACAACACAAAACTCATTCATTTTGGCTGTTAAAAGGGAATAAACACCAGAATACAACACAAAACTCATTCATTTTGGCTGTTAAAAGGGAATAAACACCAGAATACAACACAAAACTCATTCATTTTGGCTGTTAAAAGGGAATAAACACCTGCATACAACACAAAACTCATTTATTTTGGCTGTTAAAAGGGAATAAACACCAGAATACAACACAAAACTCATTCATTTTGGGTGTAAAAAGGGAATACAATTTCAGGTATTGTTCCAACGGTATACCTACGTTATAACCTACTAATTAACTTATAACAATATAAATCTTTTGATTCTCTGTCGAAAATACGTGTAAGCTAGCTATATTAATTCATAGCTAGCTAGTTAGCTAGCGAACTAAATAAAACAACACCTTATGTTACCTAAAACATGTAAAAGTGTATTAAAAGAACGATTAAATGTTAACTCCAATATGGTTATTCTTATTATTAGCTAACGTTAGCTAGTTAATTCAAATGAGGAATCTTACCCGGATGGATTAAATTCCCAAATCGCTATAAGTTCAAAGACGGACTTTACGGCGACTTTTTGCCCCCAAATAATTCACAAATATATTATAAAATAATTCGCTGTAAGCGATGGGACACGGACTTAATGCGCATGCTCTTGCATCTCAGCTTCAAGATAGAAAAGGGCCACGGTGATTGGCTGTCATAAGATGCAGAAAATGGAAATGGCGAAATCTGATAGGCTGTCATAAGATAGAAAATGGAAAGGGCGAGATCTGATAGGCTGTCATAAGATAGAAATGCAGAGACGTGATTTGTTGATATGAACAGACACCGGGCAGTAAAGTAAACCTTTGATCTGAGCCCTTTAGATCATACACACGTTCAGTGATGACTACAGTATGTCCGAAAATGACAAAAATTTACTAAAATAGATTTTGTCATTAATCCACCATACATTAAACTCGGATAACGTAGACTACCGTTTCAATAGTTATGGCATAATTTATATAGGCTACATTTGTGCATAATGTTCGACATTTACACAACAACCAACAATGTCCTGTACATTTTTTAGTGTACTTGGATACCAAGGAAACAACAGCGCAAACAAAGCACGTGCTTGATACCTGTCTGTGGTGTGTGAAGAAGAAAAATCAAGGTAAAACAAATTAATGTGTCTTTAGAGATATGATGGAAATTAAATTAGTTTGATCAGGAAAAAAAGACAGCTGGTGCTGGTTCTGTTCTTTTTCAGTCAGACTGTGCAACAAAAAAAGAAGGAATTGAGGAAGTATATCGATTTAAGTGTAAGCCTACACGACAGAAACCAGCGCATTTTCATTCCAATGATAACTTTAGGAGCGTGTTATGGATGGAATAACGCATTGGTTCTCATCAATGGTGGCATTAAGACCCATGAAGGTCGATTCTGATTTTGGCTTGTAATTTAACAGCCATAAAGTTATAAAATGCATTATGGCTAATCCAACTAGATTGTTGGGACCTTTTTTTTCCTAGAGGATGTGATTTTTAAAACTATACAAGCTTTTGTGAAAAAAAAAGAAAATCGCAAAACTACACTGAACAGTTTAATCGTGGTTTTTAGTAAAACTGTGGTTATACAAAATGGTAATCAATACGCCAAAAACATGGTTACTACACGTTTACTAGGCTAATGGTTCATTTTCGTAAATGCCTATTATATTTACTTTACTGTGATGTTTGCTTCTCGTTGATGATTTGAGCATCGCGAGCGGTTTCCAACAGTATGTAAACACAATCAAACACTTTAAGATGCGCGAGCCTCGTGACTATCACTTCAGTGAAAACTAGATTTACGATGCCTAAGGTTTCGACTCTCCCCAGTCGTGGTAAGCAGTTCAAGCTGGACCCTAAAACCACACAATCAAAACACTGGCTGTTATGACAACGTCAGTGTAAGAGGACCCACCTTCCCTTTATTAGTTGTTGACCAAGAGAGCAGGAAATACACCTGAGCTCAGTTTCCTTACATGCATCGATCCCATGAGCCCAGAATCACTCTCTGTCACTGTCCTTCTGCTCTCTCAGCACCACTTTTACCTGTCATTTACTCATATAAAGCCTCTACGTGCACACGGATGCTTCTCCGTGCCGAAAAGGTAAGTTTTAATGATCTCCGATGTATTAAGTTGGTTAACTTTTAAATTGGACTGTGTGTGTAAATCAAGGTTAAAGTGCGTAAACCAATCTTCTGTCCCTGTCAATATTTAAAACAATGCAAATGTTGGGTTTCTCTGTAAGAAATGAATTGTGAAATTACACAGCTTTTACCGTTCACTGATTGGAACAACGTACAAAAGACAATTCATATGCTTGTATTTACCTGTACTATTGGCTCAGTCATACGAACATATTTCCTATCCTGTGCTATGAACGAGGAAGAGCCAGGGACAGTGCATGGGGGGGGACAGTCAACAGTATCAGCCCATGCAATTTACCTGAAACATTGATGCCTCGTTTTAGGTCTAATTATTAAAGTTGTATCATAAAATACTGATTTACTGATGTTTCTTAAAAGTGGAATAGTTATAGTAATAGGAATAGGGATAGTTCACCCAAAAATGAAAATTCTGTCATCATTTACTCACCCTCAAGTAGTTCCAACCCTGTATGAATTTCTTTGTTCTGCCGTAGACAAAGGAAGATATTTTGAAGAAAGTTTGTAACCAGGCTGTTTTGGGGCAACCTTGACTTCCATAGTAGGAAAAAAAATTACATGATAGTCAATAGTGCCCCAGAACTGCTGCCATTCTTCAGAATATGTTCCTTTGTGTTCAGCAGAACAAAGACATTCATACAGATCTGGAACTTCTTGATGGTGAGTAAATGATGACAGAATTTTCATTATTGGGTGAACTATCCCTATAAATGCATTCCACACATTCTTTTAACATCTTGATCACACCTGTCCTATTCAAGTACAGTATGACATCATGTCAGTTCTATAAAACAGGCTGCTGACTAATTTAGTCAGACGAGGTTTATCAGATCAACAAGTGACGTTTCTTTGTGTTTGAGCCTTCTATTGTGTATGTATTATAATAAATAGGTGTTGATTTAATGTCAGTTAAAATATACCAAATGAGAGGCCAGTATGTTTGCATGCATTGAACTTGAGCATCCTTTTTATATGCCTTGCATAGGTTTGGTTTTCTGTTGATTTGTTGGAAATACTGCTAATTTTTCACCAAAATAATGGTGGAGCTACGGTGGCCGAGAGAGCTCAACTGCAGAAAACACATGCAAATAAAAAAAGCACCAGCAAATTAAGAAAACATCTTCATCGTTTTGACAGCACACACGCGCAAATCCTCACAACACAAGCACGAAATATCACAAAATCCTCACGAAATATTTTAAATAAATATTATTATTATTGTTAATATCTAACCTGGCATCATTATTAATATCCAGTATTGTAAGGGTTCAAATTTGTGTCTAATTTAATCTCTCAAAATCTATTCAATTTATTCAACATCAGAATCAGATGTGGTCATTACGAACCAAGGTCAATTAAATATATTCATTTGTACTTTAAATAAAATATTCTTATCAGATCCTTTGATAATGATGTGCTACACCCAAAAAAAGCCTTTATTCCATGTGCACAGGTACTGGAAGGTAGACCATGTCTAAATAATTTGCAGCGCGTTTCTTAATTTGCATGTTTTGCATTTCTTAACTTTCATGTGTTGTGAGGATTTGCAGTGTGTTTTCTTAACTTTCATGTGTTGTGAGGATTTGCAGTGTGTTTCTTAACTTGCATGTGTTGTGAGGATTTGCAGTGTGTTTTCTTAACTTGCATGTGTTGTGAGGATTTGCAGTGTGTTTCTTAACTTGCATGTGTTGTGAGGATTTGCAGTGTGTTTTCTTAACTTGCATGTGTTGTGAGGATTTGCAGTGTGTTTCTTAACTTGCATGTGTTGTGAGGATTTGCAGTGTGTTTCTTAACTTGCATGTGTTGTGAGGATTTGCAGTGTGTTTCTTAACTTGCATGTGTTGTGAGGATTTGCAGCACGTTTCTTAACTTGCATGTGTTGTGAGGATTTGCAGCGTGTTTCTTAACTTGCATGTGTTGTGAAGATTTGCAGTGTGTTTTCTTAACTTGCATGTGTTGTGAGGATTTGCAGTGTGTTTCTTAACTTGCATGTGTTGTGAGGATTTGCAGCACGTTTCTTAACTTGCATGTGTTGTGAGGATTTGCAGCGTGTTTCTTAACTTGCATGTGTTGTGAAGATTTGCAGCGTGTTTCTTAACTTGCATGTTCAAGGTTCAAGGTTCAAGGTTCTTTATTATTTGTCACATACACAATCATACAGGGTATAATCAGTAGTGAAATGTAGGACAGGACAGGTCCGCTCAATGGAAAGTGCAAAAAAAAAAATCATAATAATAATAATAAGATCGAAAATAAAATAAAAAAAACATAAGCAATAAAAACAATGAAACATAACACAAGGGAATAGATATATAAATATAGGTGAGAATGAAAAAGGGAACAAATAATAAAATAAAAAGAGTAAGATGTGCAATGAGATAAAATGCGCAATACAGTATACTGTGAATAATAAATATTAATAAAAAAATACGGATGTACAAGAGAATGTGCAAATAGGTTGTACCGGGTATGTACACATAGCAGCAGTGTGGATGATGGAGAATAATGGATGTGTTTGAAGTTTATTAAATTGAGTCCTGTGGATGTGATGATGTTATGAGACTGAGTTTAGGAGCCTGATGGCCTGAGGGAAGAAGCTCCTCCTCAGTCTCTCAGTTTTTGCCATCATGCTCCTGAAGCGCTTGCCAGATGGCAGTAAACAGAAATGATGGTTACCGGGGTGATTCGAGTCCTTGATGATTTTTGCAGTTCTGCTTTTGCAGCGTTTGAGGTAGATGTCCTGCAGAGAGGGGAGAGCAGACCCTGAGATGCGTTCAGCTAAGCGCACGACTCTCTGTAGAGCTTTGCAGTCCTGGTTTGTGGCATTATTATACCACACTGAGATGCACTGAGTCAGAACACTTTCTATGGCCCCTGAATAGAAAGTTTTCAGGATAGCTGGAGAGACCCTGAATTTTCTCAGCTGTCGCAGATGGTACAGTCTTTGCCTGGCTTTCTTGACCTGTGTTTGGATGTGTGCAGTCTAAGTCAGGTCCTCGGAGATGTTTACACCGAGGTACTTGAAGCTGCTCACCCTCTCCACAGGGGTCCCACTGATCATAAGAGGAGTGTAGGGCTGCTGCTGTCTTTTCCTGAAGTCTACAATCAGCTCTTTGGTTTTGCTCACGTTCAGAGAGAGACAGTTGTCCTGGCACCATGATGTGAGTCTCTCCACCTCATCCAAGTATGCGGCCTCATCGTGTTGGAAACGAGGCCCAGAACCACAGTATCATCAGCAAATTTAACTATAGAGGTGGAGCTGTGAGAGGACACACAGTCGTGTGTGTAGAGAGAGTAGAGCAGGGGGCTCAGGACACAGCCCTGTGGGGCTCCTACGTTCAGGGTGATGGAGTTGGAGGTGAACTGTCCCATTTTCACCACTTGAGGTCTGCCGGTGAGGAAATCTTGAATCCAGTCACAGAGTGAAGTGTTTAGGCCGAGGTCTGAGAGTTTGACAGCTAGCTTGGTGGGGACTATAGTATTGAAAGCTGAGCTATAGTCTATGAATAGCAGCCTGACATAGTTGCCATTTTTGCTGTCAATGTGAGTGAGGGAGGAGTGCAGTACCCGGGAGATGGCATCATCAGTAGACCTATTTGGCCGATAGGCAAACTGAAGAGGGTCCAGAGTAGCAGGAATGGAGGAGCAAATGTGTTTCTTTAAGAGTCTCTCAAAAACCTTCATGACTGTCGATGTGAGGGCAACTGGACGATAGTCATTCAGGCAAGAGGGTTTACTGTTCTTAGGCACAGGGATTATGACAGATTTTTTAAATGAGGTGGGAACCACAGAGGTAGCGAGGGACTCATTAAAGATGGACGTAAACAAACCAGCAAGCTGATCAGCACAGGACCTCAGAACGCGGCCAGTAATCCCATCAGGTCCTGCTGCTTTCCTGACGTTCACTCTCTTTAGTTCCCTCCGAACGTCATCCTCTGAAAAGGTGATAGCATGATCGCTGCTCTGTCTGCTGCTTTCTGACGTGCTGATCGGCAGAGTCGCGCCGCCGTTACAGTCAAAGCGGCCGTAGAAGGTGTTTAGCTCTTCGGCCAGCAGCGGGTCTGCTCTCACCTCCGTGGAAGAGTTATTTCCAGAGGAACAGATGGTCTTCAGTCCCTGCCACATGCGTCGAGAGTCATTGAGCTGGAAATGTGACTCAATTCTCTCCCTGTATCTGAGTTTAGCAGCTCTAACTGCCCGACGGAGAGCGTAACACGATGTTTTGTATTCGCTCATGTTTCCCGACAAAAGACCAGCGTTGTATGCGGCAGTGCGATGGTTAACCGCATCACGGATTGATCTGTCCACCCACGGTTTCTGATTCGAAAATGTCCTTATTGTTACTGTTTCGGTGGCTTGGTCGGTTAGCGTGTTGATAAAGCTTACTGCTACATCCGTGAACTCGCTGACGTCAGCTGAACTCGCCCGGAATGTCCCAGTCGACGTCATCAAGAGACGCCTGTAGCATAGCTTCAGAGTGGGAGGACCAGCGCGTCACTTCCCATGTGTTGTGAGGATTTGCAGCGTGTTTCTTAATTTGCATGTGTTGCAGCGCGTTACTTAACTTGCTTGTGTTGTGAGGATTTGCAGCACGTTTCTTAACTTGCATGTGTTGTGAGGATTTGCAGCACGTTTCTTAACTTGCTTGTGTTGTGAGGATTTGCAGTGTGTGTGCTGTCAAACCGATGAAGATGTTTTCTTAATTTGCTGGTGCTTTTTTTATTTGCTTGTGTTTTCTTAAGTTGCAGCGCGTTGAGCTCTCTCGGCCACCATATGGAACTGACTTGATAGCATTAGTACGAATATGTTGAAAACTACAACATCAGAACAAATGCTGCATTGCATGCCAATATTTTACATCAAAACGGTTTATTAATTTATTCATATACACTTATTATTTATTATTTATTTTATTTTTATTTTGTCATTTAGCAGATGCGTTTATCCAAAGTGACTTACAAATGAGGACATTATAGAAGCAATTAAAACCAACAAAAGAGCAACAACATGCAAGTGCTATTACAAGTCCTGGTTAGCCTAGCGCAGTACACGTAGGAAGGATTTTTTTATATTATAAAACAAGTATATAAAATATAGAAAAAAGAAAGCTAGTGTTAGTTTTACAAAAAAAAGCTAGCAGTTAGAGAATAAATATGCAGTTGATATAGGGTCAAATGTGTGTCTCTTTTAATAAAAAGAAGACCGATTAGATAAAATAGAATTAGAATAGAGAGTGCTTGAGTTCGAGGGTCAAATAAAGATGGAAGAGATGTGTTTTTAGCCGTTTCTTGAAGATGGGTAAGGATTCAGCTGCTGGGATTGAGTTGGGCAGGTCACCAGATGGGAACAGTTAATTAAAAAGTTAGTGAAAGTGATTTTGTGTCTCTTTGGGATGTACAGTAATGCGTCGTTCACTTGCAGAACACAATCTTCTAGAGGACATATAAGTCTGAAGTAATGAATTTAGGTAAAGGGGTGCAGAGCCAGAGGTGGTTGTGTAGGCAAACATTAATGCCTTGAATTTAATGCGAGCAGCTATTGGTAGCCAGTGCAAATTGATGAACAGAGGTGTGACATGCGTTCTTTTCGGCTCATTAAAGATTAATCGTGCAGCAGCGTTATGGATTAATTGTAGAGGTTTGATGGAACTGGCTGGAAGACCTGCCAAGAGAGCATTGCAATAGTCAAGTGTGGACAGAACAAGAGCCTGAACAAGGAGTTGTGTTGCATGTTCCCAGAGAAAGGGCCTTATCTTCTTAATATTATATAATGCAAATCTACAGGACCGGGCAGTTTTAGTAATGTGGTCTGTGAAATTCAGCTTATCATCAATCTCAACTCCAAGGTTTCTGGCTGTTTTTGAAGGAGTTATGGTTGATGAGCCTAATTGGAAGGTGAAATTGTGATGAAACGATGGGTTTGCTGAAACCACAAGCAGTTCTGTCTTAGCTAGGTTGAGCTGAAGGTGATGATCTTTCATCCAGCTAGAAATATCTGCTAGACATGCTGAGATGCGAGCAGCTTTTGTCAGATCATCAGGATGGAATGAGAGGTAGAGTTGAGTGTCATCAGCATAGCAGTGATGTGAAAAGCCATGTTTCTGAATGACAGAACCTAGTGAAGCCATGTAGACAGAAAAGAGAAGTGGTCAAAGAACTGAGCCCTGTGGCACCCCTGTAGCTAGATGTTGCTACTTGGATACCTCACCTCTCCAAGATACTTTGAAGGACCTATCTGAGAGGTAAGAGTCAAACCACTGGAGTGCGGTTCCTGAGATGCCCTTTCTCAATAGTGTTGACAGGAGGATCTGGTGGTTGACCGCATCAAAAGCAGCAGACAGATCCAGCAATATAAGTAATGATGACTTGGAAGCCGTTCTTGCAAGTCTTAGGTCTTCAACAACTGAGAGCAAGGCAGTTTCGGTGGAATGTCCACTTCTGAAGCCAGATTGTTTGCTGTCCAGGAGGTTGTTCTGTGTGAGAAAGGCAGTGACTTGGTTAAACACAACTCGTTCAAGTGTTTTTGCAATAAAAGGTAGAAGGGAAACCGGTCTATAGTTCCCTAAAAGAGTTGGGTTAAGAGTGGGTTTCTTAAGAAGTGGGGTTATACAAGGCTGTTTAAATGCTGATGGAAAAATTCCAGTGTGAAGGGATGTGTTAATGATGTGAGTGAGTGCAGGAACAACTGCAGGAGAAATGTTTGAAGGAGATGAGATGGAATAGGATCAAGCGGACAAGTAGTAGGATAACTGGAAAGGATGAGTTTAGAGATTTCTGCCTCAGAGAGTGGAGAGAAGTATGTGAACGAGTTTATGTTTGCTGGTAAGATGTGTTTGACAGATTGTGGTATGGAAAACTGTGCAGTGAGGTTTGTAATTGTATTAATGAAGAATGTGGCAAAGTTGTCAGCTGTTAGAGTTGACGAAGGAGGGGGAGGAGGAGGACAAAGGAGGGAGGAAAATGTTTTAAAGAGCATGCGAGAATTAGGTGAATTGTTAATTTTGTCATGATAGTATGTCCTTTTAGCAGTGGAGACATTAGCAGAGAAGTCAGAGAGGAGTGATCGATAAAAAATTAAGGTCAGTAGGATTTTGTGATCTGCGCCATACCCTTTCTGCAGCCCTGAGTTTAGAACGATGTTCGCGGAGAACGACAGATAGCCAAGGGGCAGAAGGAGTGGTACGTGCTGGCCTGGAAGTTAAGGGGCAGAAAGTATCAAAACAAGACATCAGAGTGGAACAGAAAGTGTCAGTAGCACTATTAGCATCAAGATATGATAACTGTTTAAGGGGAGGAAGCGAAGATGAAACCAAAGCAGATAGCCGGGAGGGTGAGAGCGAGCGTAAGTTACGTCGAAAAGTGACATGTGAAGGGGTATTTGATGTGTCAGGAATCATGTTGAGGTTAAGAGTGAGGAGGAAGTGGTCCGAGGTGTGCAGTGGTGTAACCAGCACATGATCAGTGGAGCAGTGTCGTGTGTAAATAAGGTCCAGTTGGTTACCTGATTTGTGAGTAGCCGTAGTTAACACTCTCTTGAGATCAAAAGAGGCAAGTATAGTGTAGAAGTCTGCAGCCTGAGGTTTATCTAGGTGGATGTTAAAGTCTCCAAGTATAAGTAAGGGTGTACCCTCCTCAGGAAAGGTTGAGAGCAACAAATCTAATTCTTCCACAAAGTTAACTAGTGGTCCTGGAGGACGATAAACAACTACAAAATGGATTTTTAGAGGGTAGGTAATAGTAACCGAATGTGATTCAAAGGAGCTGTTTATACTCGGAGATGATAAAGGAGTGAATTTCCAATTATTAGAGATGAGCAGACCAGTACCTCCACCTCTTCCAGTCAAACGGGGGCTGTGGGAAAAGGAGAAACTATTGGAGAGTGCTGCAGGTGTAGCATTGTCCTCTGGTTTGACGCGATACAGTACGAGACCAAACGCGATTTCAGCACGTCTCAACACAGTAAACAAAACAAGCGTTTCCTAGCAACAGCAACTGCACTAAACACTAATGAGACAAGTAAATACACTTACGAGCTGCTTTTAACTTCCGTTGATAGATTGCTTCTCTCAAAGATTATTTCTTTACACGGTCTTCTGCTGGCGCTTGAACACACTTTCCTGTTTATCACAACAAATAGCCAAGCAAGCGCAGACACTGACAAGAGACGCAATAGAGTATGAGACCAAACGCGATTTACAAAACAAATAGGTTACATTTTCATTTCATGCCGACATTAAGTGCCTAATGTCTCAATTTGTGTTTGCAGGTGCAAATCCAAACAGAAAGTACATGGAGACCTCTGTATCAGAAGAGAGTGACGACTTCTCAGAGGAGAATCACTCCAAGACCATTCGCAAAACCCTCATTGAAACCACAAGTCTGCAGTCTGACTCTGAATTTGATCAAGAACTCTGCAAGAAAGATATTGAAAAACTTTTGAATTCCAATCCAGATGTTTTCAAACACTGTAAACTTGTAATGGAAAGACATGATCAGGCGTTTGCCAGGCCTCTTGATGACCCAATGCTCTACATCAAAATCTGTGGAAGAGACCATGTGGGCAGGTCTTTTCCTGAAGATGAAGTCTGTGTAAAGATCTTGGACGGAGAGAAGTGTCCGCAGGAAGGTGATGTGCTAAAAGGGAGGGTTGTTGGACTAATAAATAGAGATGAAAATTCTCTAACCTTCATCTGTAAGATGGTGGAAGACAACCCAAAACTTGTTGCACCTGTTAACAAACACATGACCAGAATACGAACAGTTCAAGCAAAGTGTGACACAGGCGTAGTTGAAATACGACAATACAAGGATGGGCGCTGGGTGAGAAAGGAATTTGTAAAGATTGCTGAGAATCAAATGTTGGTAGTCAATGTTATAAAATGGGAAAATGGGAAAACATACCCTCTCGGAGTGGTTACAAAAGTAATTCCAGAGTGTGATGCTTTGGATGAAATACTAGACATTGAACTTGGTTGTGAAAACACACCTCCACCATTCAAACTACAAGAACTTGAAGACGATAAGGCTTCAGACAGGACACGATTGTGTGACATTATCACTTTCACCATTGACCCTCCTACAGCTGAAGACCTGGATGACGCCATTAGTGTGAGGGAAATTAACTGTGATAGCTATCAGATTGGTATCCACATTACAGACGTCGCAAGTGTCATTCCCAAAGATAGCGAGCAAGACAAATTTGCTAGACTGCGTGGCAAAACAATTTACACTCCAGAGAAGGGAGAAGTGAATTTCATGTTTTCAAGAGAGCTGAGCAATGACCACTTGAGTTTGTTTCCTGATAAGATTCGGAAAGCCATATCCTTGCTGGTAGATGTTGACAAGAAAACAAGCAATATACTAAACACTGATTTTTATTTTGATCAAACCCTCATTAGGTCTAACAGACGGATGTCGTATGTAGAGGCAGACGAGATAATTCAGAAGTACTGCATGGATGACACTGAGCCTCTGCGGTTCTCTTGCGTGGAGGAATGCTTAGCTGTCGCTTGCCGTTTCTCAGAAGTGCACAGAAAACACAGGCTGGAAGGTGGATGGTCGTTTGGGAGGCAGGCAGAGCAAAGTCGCTCTCATGCCATGGTGGAGGAGCTAATGAATCTCTACAATAGTGCCGCAGCTGAAAAACTCATATCTACAAACGTCACAAGAGATCTGACCCCACTGAGGTGCCACAGGGAGCCGGACCCAGAACAACTGTCTCATTTTAAGGAGAAATATGCTGAGCTAATTCCCATGTCGTCTTACTTTTCAAGAATTTGTGAAGTAGATACTGATAGTGAAGAGCAAGTTTGGCCCAATCCACAATATGAAAATATTGAGCACAATGGCACATCTTTTATTATATTCACGTCCATATTTCAAAAAATGGAAGAGTTTGCACAGGGCAAAGACTATTATAAACTGATGCAGTTAATTTCTTCAGATGAAATCCATCCCACACTTATCCCTATGGTGCGGGAGTTTCATGACATTCAGAAGAAAGCCTTCATCCTTCTGTCATGTTCCTCAGTGGATTCCAGGTTGGGTCACTATGATTTACAACTAAACGCCTACACCTGGGCGTCATCTCCTATGAGGCGTTATCTGGACCTTATCCTGCAGAGACTTCTGCACACAATGCTGTCTAAGGAGATCCTAAAGCAAGCTAACCACACTAAAGTTGAAATCAATGGGTTCTGCCAATCTGGAATGGATGCAGAAGAGAAGCATGATGCTCTGGTGTTAAAACTAAACAAGTTTCAGTTTCAGCCCAAAGATGTGGTTAAGCTTGCAGTGGTGGACAAGCTCACTCCACAAGGGCATGAATTCACAATATCGTTCCCACTACATTCTAATTTAGATCTCATCACCATAATGTACAAGCATCTTAAAGTTGCGGATCAGCCAAGCTACAAGGAAGATAACTCCATGAATATTTGCTGGAAGAGAAGAGTGCATTCTTTCAGAGAACAGTTCAAGAGTTCGTATCCATCAAAGCCCATGAAGAATGTGACACCAGTGTCAAGTAACTTGTGGAAAAGACTGGTATATGCCATGAAACAGCAGGATTGGATTAAGATTGAGCAATGCCTCCAAGACATGAAAAAATGTGAGAATGAAGAAAAGGAAAGGAGCACAAGTGAGGCTTGTTCACCTAATCCATACAATTATAAGGAACCAACCATGGAGCTAAAGTTAGGAGCAGTTGTTCAGGTGCAGCTTGGGACTGAACTCAAAGATGGTTTTCCAGTTCCTGTAGTTCAACTGCTTAGTGTTAACCAGTGCTTCGAGATTTGTTTGGAGCACACAAGAAACCCTATTGATTGTTTTTCCAAAACAGTATGCAATGCATCGAAGCCTTTCTATGAGAGCTACGAGGAGTACCAGAACATCTGGAGCCAACTATGTCAGATAGACACCGCTTACAATGCTTTGGAAGAAAATAACAGCGTCATCTTAGAGGATGTGCATATAACATGGACTGGAGATGAAACAAATCTCCAAGGATTCTTTCATCTAACAAAGACTCAGAAAAAGCAGTGGTATCTGGAGTTTGATCTTAGGAACTGTTTCTTGTGCATCAGATTAAGAGATCAGAAACCGGAGAACAGTGAGAGTGATGCAAAACAACTGGATTGTTCTGAAATTTTAGACCTGCAGGGTTCACTACCTTTTACATGGGTTGCACATGCAGTAACAACCAAACCAAAGAAACAGAAGAAGGAAGAAAATCAAGACAAAATTACTTTTCAGATTACAAAAAGATCTTTAGGTTACATCCCACCCAAGGTTTTTGAACAGGGAACAAACTTCACCATTGAGGTCATTCCCAAAAAAATTCCATATTTGTAAGTGATGTTCATCCTGCTGATGCATTTCAGATTTATACACAAACATATTCTAATGTAGTCTTTTTGCAGGCTCAGAGAAAATGCAATTGAAAACCTAAAACGGGCTAATAACTTGGTGAAGAATGTCGCCACTAGAAAACTTAAACAACTGAATGATAGTAAGTGGGACAATATGACCGAAAGGCAAAATCATATCTCACAACATTTTTCATTTTATTTCACGATAACTTAATAATCATGGGCATTACACCTCCGGAGTGCATTATTTGTGAATGATTATATCGCTCAGCATCAATTATTAAACTAACTGGTACATCTAAAAAATAGAATATCATGAAAAAGGTCAGTATTTTTTGTCACTTATTTCAGAAAGTGAAACCCATATATTATATAGATTCATTACACATAGAGTGAAATATTTCAAGCCTTTATTTCTTGAAATTTTGATGATTATGGCTTACATATAACGAAAACCCACAATTAAGTGTCTCAGAAAATTAGAATATTAAATAAGATCAATAAAAAACGAATATTTTAAACAGAAATGTAGGGCTTCTGAAAAGTATCTTCATTTAAATGCACTCAATACTTGGTTTGGACTCCTTTTGCATGAATTACTGCATCAATGCGGCGTGGTATGGATGTGATCGGCCTGTGGCACTGCTCAGGTGTTATGAAGCCCAGGTTGCTTTGGTAGCGGCCTTCAGGTCATCTGCATTGTTGGGTCTGGTGTCTCTCATCTTCCTCTTGACAATACTCCATAGATTCTCGATGGGGTTCAGTTCAGGCAAGCTTGCTGGCCAGTCAAGCACAGTAACACCGTAGTCATTGAACCAGCTTTTGGTACCTTTGGCAGAAACACTTCAGAAAACACAGTGGACCAACACCAGCAGATGACATGGCAGACCAAACCATCACTGACTGTGGAAACTTCACACTGGACCTCAAGCAACGTGGATTCTGTGTCTCTCCTCTCTTCCTCCAGACTCTGGGACCTTGATTTACAAATGAAATGCCAAATGTACTTTCATCTGAAAAGAGGACTTTGGACCACTGAGCAACAGTCCAGTTATTTTTCTCCTTATCCCAGGTAAGATGCTTCTGACGATGTTTCTGGTTCAGAAGTGGCTTGGTGACTCTTGATGCACTGACTCCAGCTTCAGTTCACTCCTTGTGAAGCTCTCCCAAGTGTTTGAATCGGCTTTGCTTGACAGTATTCTCAAGCTTGCGCTCATCCCTGTTGCTTGTGCACATTTTCCTACCCAATTTCTTCCTTCCAGTCAACTTTGCATTTAATATGCTTTGATACAGCACTCCTTGAACAGCCCCCACCCCCTTTCAGTAATGGCCCCCTGTGACTCAATGATCGTCTTCTGGACCATTTTCAAATCAGCAGTGTTCCCCATTATTGTGGTTTCAAAGTACAATGGATACCCACAATTTATACTGTATGGATGGTCATTTATTAAAACTCAAATGTAAATATTCGGATATTTTGAGATACTGATTTTTTTACTTTCATTGGCTATAAGCTCTAATCATCAAAATTAACACAAACAAACTTTTGAAATCTTTTACTTTATATGTAATGAATCTAAAATATATGAAAGTTTTCCTTTTTGAAATAAGTTACAAGAAAAAAATGAACTTTTTTTTTTTTTTTAGATGTACCTGTATACTACAGTTGCCACACCTCATAACATTTTTCAGATTTTTAAATACAAGACTTTATCAGGGTTTTTTAGGCTGTAAGGAACTTTGAAATAGCTTAAATAACTTGGCTATGTAATAGAACTAAATGCACAAGTATAAAAATGAACTGAAATAAATGCATATGGGTAAATACTCAAGATTTGTTTTGCGGACCAATCTAATTTCTGCCTTCATATGAATTTCTACAAAAAAAATTAAATTATTTATAAATTTGAAAATGGGTGATTTGGACAGGGTGGTAAGGGAATACTGCTTTGTCTGGTCTATGGATATTTTATGTGACTTATTTTAATGTGCTTAAAACTCTCTTGACTTAGATGCTTATAAAAATATCTGCTTGGACAATGTGGACGAAAGCCTGAACCTGCCACGTCTGAATGAGAGCCAGCAGAAAGCTGTTGAGGAGGCTGTGAAGAAACCTTTCACTGTGATCCAGGGCCCACCAGGTACTGTTTAAAATACTGTATGTACTAATAATGTAATACTAATAAGTTCACTAAATGTCACACAATTTCCAAATTGATTGAAATTCACAGATTCATCATGTTCACAATTGTGAGTAGTTTTCACACTAATAGTATTGCTCACACCTGGGGTTAGGTGTTTAAGGATTACCCTAACCCTTTATATTGATGCCTTGGTTGTCCTGCACCTGTTTTATATGCATATGAATGACAATTCAAATAGTAACATTTAGAATATCTGATATTTGGAAATATAAGAAAACAACCATTCAGGACAGCACAATGGCAGCCATGTTTCAAACACTATTCAGATATTTTTCAGAAAATTTAAAACAGAAGGAGCTCGACGAAATAGGACCGCAATAACTCTAATATACATTTTGCTGAATTTTCATACATTTGTAGTTGGGCAATAAATATGACTTATCTAGAATTTTAATTCTACAAGTAAGTGTATTTGTATGAAAGCACTAACTGTAAAGTGACTGTAATGAGGTAATCAAAATGTAATGTGATTTTAACCCTTTTTTTGCACATAATATATGCCTATTGCCTACATGGTAACATTCACTTTATTTGTTTATCTTTATTTATATACATACCATATACAGTAAATCAGCCCCCAAAAAACCTGAGATATGAATTTTTGCTCATATCGCCCAGCCCCAGGTCTTCATATAAAATATGGAAGTCACTGGGGACCAGCAACTGTTTGGTTTCCTCACAACAGAAGAAAGAAACTAATTCAGGTTTAAAACAACTTGAGAGTGAGTCAATTATAAAAAAAAAAAAATTTATGAGTGAACCATTCCTTTAATGTTAATAAAACACAAAGAGAAAAATAACTCACTGCTCCTGACTGAAGGATATTGCTACACTTGCCAAAGTTCAGCAGTTATAAAATAACTTGAAATGTTCAACAACTTAGTTTTCACATCATATCTTTTTGCACCTAACAGTATCGATAAGTACCGGTATTGATGCAATCGATACAATGTAAATGATACCCATCCCTGCTTAAGATGTTTACTTCCTCACCGCACCATTTTTCATCAACAGGTACAGGGAAAACTGTGGTTGGCATTCACATTGTTTACCAGTTTTTCATGAAGAACAAAGACTTTCTGGCCTCCTCCAAACTTCCTAAATCTTCCAAATCAACCCCTGATGAGAAACCCTCCAAAAAGCCTGCCATCCTCTTCTGCGGCCCTTCCAACAAGTCAGTGGACATTGTTGCAGGTGAATTGCGTTTGGTGGTCTTTTATAATATATAGCTTATACCCAGATTCTGTTTACAAATGTAGAACTATTGAGTTTTTAAAAGGAAGCCAGAAGCATATTATATGTTTGTTATACTATTTACTTGCTTTACTGGGATGATAATGAAACCCACTTCCCAATGATAGTGCAAGAGCAAAGATAGTGAAAGCAAACTAGTTTGAAACACTGGAAATGCCATGCATGCTCAGAGAAAGTTTCAGGCTCTATTTTACATGATAAACTGTGTACATGACCCCATTAATCCTGTGTCCCAGAGCAGTTGTTGAAACTCAAGGGAGTCCTAAAGCCTCTGAGAATCTACTGTGACCAGATGGAAATGCGTGAATATCCATATAGAGGCAGTGATCTAAAGCTTTGCCGCAAATCACTCCGTGAGGAAAAACCAAAAGAGGAGCTCAAGTAAGAGCCACTATTTTTGTTTATAATTTTTTTTAGGTCCAAAGATTTGGAGCCAAATTACAGGGTAGAAAATGACTCGGAAATGGTAGCTTCATTATTTTTACACAGAGATTGTCTATTAATAAAATCTGTTCACTTCAGCCATCCTTGTTGTATTATATGCCAGCGGTGACAGTTCAGATATGGTAAAAAGTACTTTTGTTGTTCTTTATCCAAAGTTGGCATGCTTGTAGCTCAAGAATTATTATATACGATGCCTGGCCAAAAAAGTTGTCATTGTCATGTTTCGAAACAGTCTATTTAACGCTAACTGATGCGGTGTGTAGACTTTTGTTTCTCAAACAACCATGTCAGAAGATGTAACTATGTACATATTCCAGGAAGACAATGCCAAGATTCACCAGGCTTAATTTCCTGAGCTTAACCCTATTGAAACTATTGTCAATACAAGATTAAATACAACATCTCAGCCAAAAAATTTATGCAACTCTTGATGGAAATAAATGATGGTGCGTAACATTAATGAAGCAATACCACAACAAAAGCACAAAACGTCTCATTCACTTATAAATACGGACATGAATTTGTTCTTAACCTCCACACAACCCCATATGCCACTCTCTACAGATGTGTTCTCGCCAAATCTTTGAGCAGTGGCAAGTGCGCAGTCCACAAAACTAGTTCATGCACAATGAAACAGACCCAGTTTACAGAGCTCTCTTTAGCCTGCTGTACATGCACTGTTATTCAGAGAAACCTTGCAGTGTGAGCTAACACAGCTTTTCTTACTCTTTCACTGTATATAATGAAATAATTTTAAGATTAAATATACATTTTATCGTAATTATTTATAATATAAAACTATTGTCCTAAGATGAAACATACAGAGATGCAGTGTATCTCGATATCTTTAGGATTTCTTCATTTTAAGGCCCTGTATGGTTCAGTCCCAGATATATTGGGCCCTCAAAGTGGGTTCATGTGCCCCATCAACTGTGGGCTATTCAGTGGTTGAAAACCAAATGCTTATATACACAGTACTTGCATATATATAGAGTTTTTTCTGAATATAGAATATTTAAATATGAATGTAAAACAAATGTTATTGAAACTAGAAATGCACCTTGTATATATTCACATCAAAAAAGTAGTCTTGATTTTTTGAGTGACTAAATATAATTTTTGATTAAGAATAAGGAAACCATGGCTATTTAGCTGGTGCAATACCTTTATTACACTTTTTATCTAATTATCTTGTGAAATCTACCAGTGATGGACATTTGGACCCACAGACATAATAACAAATAACGTATGAATATACCCATTAATGTATGATTTTGTTTCAGGGATATTACACTGATGTACCTTGTTCGTAAACCTGGGAATGTTTTTTCAGAACAAATAAAAAACTTTGAAAAGTGTGACTTAAGAGAGGAGGAAATAGACACGTGAGTAATATGCTTGTATTTTTCTGCATTTAGAGGCTGCCACCATGATGCATGAATTTGATCATTATTATGAGGCATTAAGAAAAAATGTATCCAATATATCCATACATATAAAATATATCCAATATAAAGATATCCCATAAAAATGAAGAGCTAATACTCTAAAACCCAGTGTTTCTGTCAATGCCATCATCATTCTGGTAATGTGGTAAGTGTGTTTTTGCAGCTACAGGGAACTGTTGAAGGAAGCTCACAAGCATGAGATTCAGAAGCATGATGTAGTGTTGTGCACCTGCTCAACAGCACTGAAACCTGAGATCCGGGCGGTCATGGATTTTCAGCAAATAATCATTGATGAATGTGCCATGGCAACAGAACCAGAGGCCTTCATCCCTTTAGTTTCTTACAGTCCAAAGCAGGTGAGTGCTGGAATAACATCATCATCATTATCATCATCATCATCATCATCATCATTTTCCATTTTCAAACAGAACCAAAGAGACATGGGATTCTGGTATTGAAGTTGGGCTGGGGAAGTTGGAGTTTGTGAAGCAACAGCAGCCACACCATGGTCACTGCTGCTGGAGCCACTAGGCTTCTTTATAGGCACCAAAAATCTATGCATTGCATTTACACCCAAATACTACTTTTTTTTTTTTACGCTCTTTATCGCTTGCGAGACTATCAGCGTCTGCTTCTCCGTGACTGTCACTGAAGCCGCCCGCTTCGTGAGTGTAAACCGCGCCGTTACTTTCAGCCAATCAAAACACTGCAATTTTACTGGTGTTATTTTGTGATTGGTCGGGGCATTCTACAGCCCTTACTCGAACTTCTCAGCACAGAGCCCGCCTCAGATTGCTTTTAATCAATACACAAATCATAAAAATGAGTCACGCTGTCTTTACCTACATTCTGATTGGGTGGGCAAGACAGACGTTTAAGCCCACCCCTGCCCATGCCTAGAGCCGTGTTGCCAGATTGGGCGGGTTGCCGCCAAATTGGGCTTCTTTTGATCGGCTTGGACCGGAGAATAACGCATTGGGCGGGTAGACCAAATTTGGGCTGCTTTTAAAAAACTAAAAACCGCCCAATCAGCTGCTTTTTTCTTTTCTTTAGCTTTAGCTATGTCTTCAGTAAATTTTTTTTTCATTTTAAGCATATTTTCTGACTGTCTTTAACGCATTTGCCCTGTTTTGATCCATGTTCCTGTGAAATGTATTTATATTTATTACCTTTTTTTCATCATTATTTTATTTTGAGGAGATAAAAATGGTCCTTATTAATCTTGATTGACATGGTAATAAAATCATATCACATTATTTTGGTAGTTCAAATTTTGGGCTGGTTTTTGTTGAAGTGGGCGGGTTTTGGTGAGCTTTTGGGCTGGAAATCGTCAACCCGATCTGGCAACACTGGCCTAGAGCCAATGGAATAATGGTTATCTTCTGACTGGTTTTGTTTTTCAGATTGTTTTGCTGGGTGATCACCGACAGTTACGGCCCATAGTGCAGTGTGCCCTCGTGAAAAAGATGGGCATGCAGCAGTCTCTGTTTGAACGCTACATGGATCTGGCCATAATGCTGGACACACAGTACAGAATGGTAAAACAACTGATCCTCCCTCAATTAACAATAGAAACCAATCCGTACAAAGACTAACAATGTTTTCATTTTGCTTTGGTGTTTAACAAACGCACACATATGTCAGCATGAAGGAATTTGCAGGTTTCCTTCAAACGAATTCTATAACGGCAAATTGAAAACCGGAGCTGAAAGAGGACCCCGCTTCCTGCTTAACAAGTACCAACTGCCAACGGCGATCCTGTTCGGCCACGTGCAAGGAAAAGAAGACAGTTTAGTGGTATCTACAAAAGAGGGCAATGAGAGCTCAGTGGCCAACACTGACGAGGCAGAGCAGGCTGTAAGTCCGATCCTCATGCTGCCTTCAGGTCACCTCAGAATTATACAAGCAGGGGCATAGCAGCCATTTTAAAATAATACATATTAAGTAAATTCACTGTATGAATTAAATGTAGATTAATCCTTATTAAAGCGACAAAAGTCATTCAATCGAGAAAAGTGGGCGAGTTTCTCTTGTTCTGTAAAACAATGTTCTGTCTAATGTCAACAACACGAAATAAGAGTTTTGAACATAGCTTTATCCAGTGTTGCAATTAGCACATGTTTAATTATCTAATCCCTCATTTGCATATTTGAAAAGCAATTTTAAAATATTGTAGCGAAACAATTTTGTAAATCTGAATGCAAGTAATCAAGGAATTCTGGTGATTAGAAGTCTTGTGGTTTTGCTGTGTTTTACTCTGTTGACCTGTGGTGTGTTGATAATTAATTAAGGTGGAAGCAGGATGAAAATTAATCTGACTTTTTAATTTTGACAGTAAACTAAATTTGTGCAGTTGACGAATAACGTAAAATCTGACAGACAATACTAGTCATTTAACTGTTTAAGAGGCTACATGCTTGTGACAAAATTCATATATAGTCATAAAATTGCTAGATAAAACATAAATGGCATATCCATGTTGCTGAAAACAGGATAAAAAGTGGATATGAAACTGCAAAAACATTATTATTATTATTATTACATCGTAAGCAGGAATTTCTTTAAAATATACCAGATTAATCACATTCAAAATAAAAGTTTTTGTTTACAAAATATATGTGTATATTTATTATGTATATATAAATTCACAAACATGCATTTATGTATTTCAGAAAAATATATTATGTTTATATATTAAATATATTTATATATAACAAATTATATGAATTGTAAATATATACATGTAAATACAATTTTCAAAATATATAGTGTGTGTGTATTTATATATACATAATAAATATACATAGTACACGCATATTATGTAAACAAATGCGATTAATCGTTTGACAGCACTAATATGTATATATCATTATTTTCCCAGGTCCGTGTGGCAGGTCTGTTGATTAATCAGTCTGGTGTGGCACCTGATCATATTGCAATTCTGACCCCTTACAACGCACAGGTGTCAAAGATCAAAAAGACAGCAGAAAAGATGGGTATTGAAAATGTCACCGTTTGCACAATAATGAAAAGCCAAGGTGTGTTATTCTGATTATTCACCTTATTCAGTCTTTATTTAAATCTTATCATAAAAAATATATTTTTAGGAAAACTCTTTTTTATTTTTTTGCATGTTTATTGGATTTGAGACCTTTGTTTCTGTAAATAATGACTGGCAAAACAGAACAGAAAGTTTAACGCTCTGAATGTAAATTGCTGTGTGCAGGAAGTGAGTGGCCATATGTGATCCTGTCTACTGTGCGCTCCTGCTCCGTATCTGATATAGAAAGCGACAGACCAAGTAAAGCCTGGCTTGGAAAAAGACTCGGATTCATTACTGATCCAAATCAGGTCAATGTCGCCATAACTCGTGCACAGGATGGGCTGTGCATTCTGGGTAAGTAGTGAATTATTATTTTATTTTATTTTGGGTGTTTTGCCTTTATTTAGATAGGACAGTGTAATGACGGGAAGCAAAGTGGAACAGAAAGGGGGGCAGGATTGGGAAAGGTCCACAAACCAAGATTCAAACTCGGGATGCCTGTAGCACAATGGTGCTGTATGTTGGCGTGCTTCCCACAAGACAATCTGCGCCGACAAGCAGTGAAAATTCTTTACACAGTGACCATAAAAATCCACATAATTTTTTTTAAAATTGTTTTATAAATTAAATGATCAAATATCGAATTCTAGATCTTTCCTCACAACTGCAAGCAGGTTCGATTAAAGGAATACTTCATCCAAAAATGCAATTTACTGAAAATGTGAGTTTGTTTCTTCATCAGATTTTGAGAAATGTAGCATTGCATCACTTGCTTACCAATGGATGCTCTGTAGTGAATGGGTGCCGTCAGAATGAGAGTCCAAACAACTGATAAAAACATTACAATAATACACAAGTAATCATGGATTTGTTTCTTACAAACACAAATGTTGGCTTTATAGATGTTAACTGAACATTGCCGCCTCTCTACCGGACGAGCTTAATCATTTTTATGCTGGTTTCGAGGCTCACAACATCGCCCATACAGAGAGCGCTCCTGTGGCTGCTGCAGAAGAGGTGAGTCCACTCTCCGTTTCCATCGAGGATGTAACCCGATCCTTCCGACGGGTGAATATCCAGAAGGCTGTGGGTCCGGATGGCATCCCAGGCCGTGTGCTTTTCAATCTACAACAAACAAATTAAGCTTAGATGAGCTTTATTTGTCACATACACAGAGTATAATGAGGAGTGAAATGTGTTCTCTGCATTTAACCCATCCAAGTGGAGCAGTGGGCAGCCGACATTGCAGCGTCCGGGGAGCAGTTTGGGGTTCGGTGCCTTGCTCAAGGGTCTCACCTCAGTCATGGACACTTCCTGCCAGAGCTGGGATTCGAACCCACAACCTTGGGTTACCTCAGGTTTCAAGTCCAACGCTCTAACCATTAGGCCACGACTGCCACAATCTGTCCCTCTCTCTGTCTGTGGTTCCCTCATGCTTCAAAAAATCCACCATTGTGCCCATACCTAAGAAAAATAAAATCACATGCTTGAATGACTGGAGGCCCGTTGCTCTGACCCCCATCTTCAGCAAGTGTTTTGAGAAGCTTGTCAGAGACTACATCTGCTCTGTGCTGCCTGCTTCACTGGACCCACTACAATTTGCATACCGCAGTAACCGTTCCACAGACGATGCTATTGCCTTCACCCTACACACTGCTCTCTCCCACCTGGAAAATAAGAACACCTATGTGAGGATGCTGTTCGTGGACTACAGTTCGGCATTTAACACCATAGTGCCTGCCACACTGGTTGCGAATTTCCAGACTCTAGGACTGAACAGATCCACCTCTCACTCAACATCGACAAGACCAAGGAGCTGGTGGTGGATTACAGGAGACAGAGCAGAGAACACACACCCATCACCATCGACAAGACACCTGTGGAGCGGGTGAGCAGCTTTAAGTTCCTCTGCGTTCACATCACCGAGGATCTCACATGGTCTGCTCACACAGATGCAGTGCTGAAGAAGGCACATCAGCGTCTCTTCTTCCTGAGACGGCTGAGGAAGTTTGGAACGAGCCCCAGAATCCTCAGGTCCTTCTACACCTGCACTGTGGAGAGCATCCTGACCGGCTGTATCACCGCCTGGTTTGGAAACAGCACCGCTGGCAACCGCAGGGCTCTGCAAAGGGTCGTGCGAACTGCCCGCCACATTGTTGGAGGTGAGCTTCCCTCCCTCCAGGATATCTACACCAGGCGGTGTACAAGGAAACCCCGGAGGATTATCAAAGACTCCAGCCACCCGTCCCACAGTCTGCTCTCTCTGCTGCCCTCAGGAAGACGTCTCCGCAGCATCCGATCCCGCACTAGCCGACTGAGGGACAGCTTTTTCCCTCAGGCTATCAGGCTAATGACCAGTCCAAACTAATACACCCTACAGCAGTGGTCGGCAACAGGTGGCCCGCGGGCCAAAACTGTCCCGCCAGCAATCATTTCTGGCCCTCGCCTGTAGGCAGATTATTTTGATAGCGACTGGTTTTGAAATAGATATTTCATGACAGCAACAGTTACTCACAATCAGAGTATGAGTGCAGCGAGGAGCGGATTTTTTAAAAGTCGAAGCGTCGTGGTTTTCACTCGCTCCAAGAACAATAGAGCGCTCCACCACCGCTCCATCACGAGTACAATTCATGCCAACAACGACCCATAATATAGGCGAACTGCATATTTAGACAGAATTCACGTGTTAAACATATTTAGCTAGCTAGATAGAAAAGGATCACTCAAATCAGAAAGCATGTGAAGGCTATGATGATGATGCAGTGGACATGAGCGGAAAGTTATAGTTCTCAGGGAATTTATTTATTCCCTCTGAATCTTTTCAGTTGAAAGCATGATTTACTACAACACTTATTCACACGCAGTCGCTCTCTCAATAATGCATTCAAACTAATGTAATCTTACAGTGCTACTTCATCGGTATCCGTTTTCGAATGAGCAGAAATCTGCAAGAAATGCATCGATCCGTACTGACGAAAACATACTGTTATTTTCATCACAAACTAAAGCAAGCAGTAATTGTCAAGCTTGTCATGTGGTAGGAACAAGGTTTGCATGCTAAGCTACTTTGAAACTCTCCTGTTATTTTATTTTTTGTACGTTATGAACAGAACTGTGATATTTCAAACATACTGAAATACTTTAGACGTGGAGCGATGTTTCTGATATCCGTGAGCGCGGAGTCAAATAATATCTTAAATTATCCTTTGACTATGTTCGGTCTAGTGGCGAAATTAGTATTTGGCCCGATGCCAAACTTACTTGCCGACCCCTGCACTACAGCATACTCCCACTTTACAGTATGCCATGCACTGCACTTTAACTTTAACTCTAACACAGTTCAACTGGACTACACGCACACACTGCACTAACACAACAACATATCTACTACCACTGGAGACCATCCAATGCACATCCATGACATTGCGTAATGTAGAATGTGCACATACTGTGTATAATGTGTATTGATAACTGTAAGTATGTCTAATAGTACACTGTGTGTACTGAGTATATGTATGTGTATTCTGCACATTGTCATCTGTAAGTATAGGTACTGTCTATATATAAATTGTTTCTGTCTGGAGCACGCTCTCAAGAATCTCACTCATGTGCTGTGGTGACGTGACAATGAAAGTGATTTGATTTGTTGGACTGGAGTGGTGTGGATTACTTGTGTATTATTGTGATGTTTTTATAAATTGTTTGGTCTCTCATTCTGACGGCACCCATTCACTGTAGGGCATCCATTGCTGAGCAAGTGATGTAATGCTACATTTCTCAAAATCTGATGAAGAAACAAACTTTTGTTTTGCATTAAAAGTTTGCTATGTTTCTTTCAAATGAATGTAATTTGGTTTGCTATCTCATTACTTAATGCAATGACATTCAGTCATTTTTACATATCAGCCAAAGTGTCCAGAGGTCCTGTGTATGTTGGTTCTACATTTCCATGCCAGCACTTATGTGCACATATATGATGTCCCCTTTTTTGTTTTCTCTTAGGTAATAGTACCCTGTTGAGATGCTGTGAACTTTGGAAAAGACTCCTGGATCACTATTACAGAGCACACTGTGTGGTGAATCCAGCTAGTGACATTAATGTCCAAAGCAGAGAGTGACGAGTGGCAGTCCTTATTGAATGTGCTTCACAAGGAGCAGGTGTCTGGTAGATCCTTGCTGTCCCGTTCACAGACTAGCTTTTCTGGCCTTCGTCTTCCCCTTGTGGCGGTCTTTGTGTAGCACATGCTCTGATTGTCTGCAGCTCTTTTTAAGGTCCATCTTGCTAACGTCTTACTGTTACAGCTCTCCTTACAAGAGTTATTCTGCTTAATTATTGGGAGTTATCCCAATAATTATTCTGCAGATACAGCACAGCCGCTGCCTGTGGAGCATGTTCAGAGTTAGTTTGGAATCCAACTTAAGAAAAGGGTTGTTGACTAGTGATATAATATCTATTGACCATGCAAATAATAACGTTTTAGGCAAGTAGCCTACCATATTACGTCATAAAATATTTTAATAAGACTGAATTTGTATTTAACCTGATCACGTTTAATAACATTCAAAAACATTTCCACGATTATTCAAATTTACACTATCACTGAATTCAGTGTCTTTTTTTAGAGCACTCTTAAAAAAGCTCCAGTTAGGCTATAATAAGTGAAGCTGTCTGCAGTGTATGATGAATGAATCTCTTATTTTAGTATGTTCGATTTTTGACGATGTTAATATTTAGTAAATTCTCCTTAAATAATATAAATATAAAAAAAATGATTAAATAAATTATTGAACTAAAATCCCAAAAGCTAAATATATATATGAAGAGCTCTTTTCCAAAACGCGATAAACGGCAAATTTTAAACAAATGAGTTCGTCATGCCATTTTGCTGTGTACTGAACCTATTCACTGCTCCATCAATGTTTCATGCCAAATCGCTATATTTCCTTGTTTAAAATGTACTGCAAGATGCAGTTCCTTTCCAAACCGCTATAAGCACCGAACCTGTTTTTAGCCTAAATGCGATATGTCCTCTCGACCAATCAGAATTCGTTCGATGCAATCCAACATGACGATGCTTTGAAGCGTTTGTTTGTGCTCAGTCTTCAAAATGAGTGCTTTAAACTCTAATAACACTTTTGAGACCTACACCTGGGGGTAGAAAACGCAGACTGGACAAAGAAAATCACAAAAAATAAAAGGTGGTGTTTAACCGATTGACGCTAGAGGCTGTAGCCGTTGGCGTTCCTTGTTAGAGCGCCCGCCTCCCGCGCCGGCAACCCGGGTTCGAGACCCGCTCGGTGTGATGGTGCGGACCCGGGGGGGTTACATCAACACAAGGCTGGTGTGACCGGTTTATAGTATGAGTCCCTGATATCATATGTTGCATGTTCTCTTTTTTTTAAAGACATAAACCAACATAAAAAAAAGGATGGATTTGTAGCGTTTAAAAAAAAAAAAAAAAACTTTGAATTTATAATCGACAATATTGTTGTTTCATTTAACAATCATTGTTTAACATGGTCAGACTGAGCCAACAGACCATTTTAACATGATAAATTGAATATTAACAAAATGTATGGGTCTAGGTAAAAAAATGTCATTTTCATGAAAACTATTAAAATGGATTTATAGCGTTTTGGAAAAGAGCTCTTCATATATTGGTTCGCATATAACTCTGTCTTCATTCATTTGTATGTTAATATATAAGATTTTGGGCTGTTTAATATTAGGATTTTGTCTAAAATCCCCCAATGTGGCCCCGCCCCAACATCAAGCCCCGCCCACCAGCACCCCCCAGATCAAATATGTTCCCGCGGCTATGGTGATATTAATCAGTTCTGGTGTATTTCTCTCATTTTTGTTTTGTTTCATGTTGTAGTATTTAATTTTAAACCAACAAGGGATATTCGGTAGGGTTTGTATTGTTAAATGACAAAGATCATTTAGCTGTTAGGAAACCAACACAACTTTTTGGCAACTTTGGCAATCTTACATTTTGGTGGCTAAATTGTATTAATTCATACAATCTCATTTTAATGTAAAGAAGTAAATTAAGTGCATTTAATTATGGTTTGATTGATTGATTGATTTGATGTTGTTTATTTAATAATTGATGGTTTGATTATTTAGAATTGAAAAATTACCTGTCATTATATGGACCAGTGTGGAAGACTTTTCACTATATTCAATTCAAGATTATTTGTATAGCGCTTTTTACGATGCAATCGTTGCAAAGCAACTTCACAGGAAATTAAGTTTCTAAAATAGATTTGTATTGTAGAAACTCAATATAATTAACTTATGGTAAAATGTGGTTAATTGAGTATAATCTCTGATGGTTGGCTTCCTCCGAGGTGTTGACATCATCTCTTCTCAGGTGTTTGATCATCTCAGATCATTTAAAGATTGGATCTAGACTGAAGCTTGTGTAATTATGGGATGTTAATCCAGAAACCGAAAAACACATAAGTAGCGTAGCTGTTGTTCCATCCAGACAAAAATGATCAGTTCAACCCAAGCTAAAGCATAATAATGTGCGTTTGGATCAGATATCACGCCAGTATGAGATTATGAGATGCATTATATGAATGCTTGGCTAAAGAGATGTATCTTGATATATCACGTATTGGATTTCTTTGAATATTAATTGAGTAAACTTCAAATTTGAATATGTTCTGTATGTTACTTAAATGCGAACATGTTTATCTCTGACGTAACATACTTTACTTACATTAGCCCTTGTGGTGTTCATAGTTTTGTTACTCAGCCAGTGTTCCCGGACCCTGCGGCAATTTAGCATTTTTAATTCAGCACGTTTAAAAATGTTATGTTAAAATACTCAACAGATGTTTACTTCATACCAATTACTAGCAACATAAACAGCATTTATGGTTGATATTTGCCCTGTACCTTTGTTCGATCACATTTATGAATTCAAGTGCTACAACCTTGTGCGGTAATGGCAGGGGCAGAAACACAAAACTCACACTTACGCTCACACTCACACTCTTTCAGAGTCTCTCTCTCTCTCACACACACACACACACACACACACGTTGGTTTTTATGGTTTACGGGGACTTTCCATAGGCGTAATAGTTTTTATACTGTACAAACTGAATGTGCTATTGCCCTACACCTACCCTACACCTAAACTTAGCCCTCACAGGAGACGGTGCATTTCTATTTTCCCTCAAAAAAACTCACTCTGTATGATTTATAAGCGTTTTAAATTATGGGGAAAATGTCCTCATAAATCACCTTCTCCTTGTAATACCTATGTTATACCCATGTCATTATACAAATGTGTCCTCATAAACCACATAAACATGCACACACACACACACACACACACACACACACACACACACTAATAGCAGGCCCAGACAATACAGGTGCATCTCAATAAATTAGAATGTCGTTGAAAAGTTCATTTATTTCAGTAATTCAACTCAAATTATGAAACTCGTGTATTAAATAAATTCAATGCACACAGACTGAAATAGTTGAAGTCTTTGGTTCTTTTAAATTGTGATGATTTTGGCTCACATTTAACAAAAACCCACCACCAAGAACTTTTCCATGACATTCTAATTTATTGAGATGCACATGTAGTAGGACAAAGTGAAGGTACACAGGACCTAAAATGTTCACTCTTTTATTACCCCTGGTTCCAGTGGACCCACAAATCATGTATATAATATGTGTGTAGGTTGGGTGTACAATGTGTGGTCGCTGACGATTTGTTCTTCACAGAAAATGAGCCAATGAGTATGAGTTTGAAAAAATTAATTGAATCGTATAATTATTCTATTGACAGAAAGTGAAAACGGGTCCCACAGACCCGAACACCATACAAGGTTAGGCTATTGACAATCATTTGGAGTAATTTATCTGTGCTTGGTTGAGTGGGATCTGTTTTGTGAAAACTGGTAACACTGTTGCATTTCTGCACCATTCAGTAAAAAAAGCTTTTTTTCTATGACCAAACATGTTGTTTCTTGTGCACAACAAGTACTACAGATCACATTAAAGAAAAATAATTTTGTATGGCTGAAGTGTTTTCCCCAAAATGTGTTGCTTTTATACATTTATGCTGTGTTTTTAAAGTCTTATATAGTTTAAAAAAAAAAACATGATTGTTCAAACCCCTTTAAATGTGTTGCAGTTTAGCTACAGAGGGTCTGTGATGCTTAATGACTGATACTCTACCAGTGTGTACAGGGGAACCAATACTGAGTCCTCACGCAGGCCGGTATCCTCCACTCCATGCCAAAAGCACTAAACATGCATTATTCATTCATTCAAAACACAATCACAAGCCACTCTTATCTGTGCCTAAGAACTCTCCTTATCTGTAGTATTGTAATGACTGGTCAAAGGCGTGTGGATCCATGTGCAGTAAGATATTTATTAGGCAGCGGCAGACTCAAACAGACAAAGGTCAACGGGCAAAAACAAGACTTTGCAGTGAGTGCATGGAAGTGTGCTGCTTATATGTGTGTGTGAATGAGGTGCAGGTGTGGTGAGACAATCAGGGCAAATGAGTGATTGGTGACAGCTGTGTGATTGGTGCAATGGTGGATGGGAATGTGTGTGTCGTAAGTGCAGTGAATGATGGGAGTTGTAGTCTGAGGTGGAGTGATGTGCAGCTGTAGTGTGGTGCAAGAGTCCATGTGGTGTAATGGTAACCAGATTCATGACAAGTATAATCACTTTAACGTTTGCCTCTGATGGCTTATTGCTTTACTTTATGTTCATCTTGCTTGGCTTTGCTCTTCATTTGGGCCTGATGGGTCTCGTGATCTCTCTCTCTCTCTCTCTCTCTCTGTCTGTCCATCTTTCTCTCCGTGAGTCAGATAGTGTCATTGAGACTCAGTGAGTGGCTCGTTCTGGCAGACTCTGTAATTGGGCTGTCATACGGCTGATGCTCTGTGGAATCGGTCTCTGTGAGTGTGTGCATTATACACTGAGCTGAGAAACGCTGTCTTGATCTCACTGGAGCATCTCTGTAAAAAACAAACTCTGTGGAGGTGAACGTGAGGCGATGGCCCGGCCCATCCACACTGTGCTAAAATACATCACGGAAACTTCAGGACTGGGCAATGGACTTTAGCTGAAAGATTACAGGATATTTTAAGTCTTTGAAAAAAATATCTATGTTGATATGTGTTTTTGAAAAGTTTTTCATTTGTGTATTGAGGAATATGATTTCCACGTGTTTATTAAAGTTGGGCGTGGTGATAAACAAGGCAAGGCAAGGCAAGGCAAGGCAAGTTTATTTGTATAGCATATTTCACCATTGGTAATTCAAAGTGCTTTACTAAAAGAAAGTGAAATAATCATTAAAATAAAAACAAGAAGTTAAAAATAATAAAACAAGGAATTTAAAATGATATAGAAATTGATTTAAAATGAGATTTAAAACAGTTAAATAGAAAATGATTATACATAAAAACAATGCAGTCAGTTCGGACTAGCACAGCGCTCATTCAACAAATGCACAGCTAAATAGATGAGTTTTGAGACCGGATTTAAATGTGGCTAATGTTTTAGCACATCTGATCTCTTCTGAAGCTGGTTCCAGCTGCGGGCGGCATAATAGCTAAAAGCGGACTCCCCTTGTTTTGTGTGAACCCTTGGTATTTCTAATATCGATCCTAATATCTGAGTGGTCTGTTAGGTTTATATTTAGTGGATCTGAAAATTTAGGTCCTAGGCCATGAGCGACTTATAAACGATAGAAGTACTTTAAAATGATCCTAAATATGGAAGCCAGTGTAAGGACCTGAGGACTTTGAATGCTCAATTTTCTGGTTAGTCAGAATCCTGGCAGCAGCGTTTGGATGAGTGCAGCTGTTATGGTCTTCTTTGGAAGCGGTGAGGAGACCATTACAATAATCCACCCTGCTGGTGATAAAGGCATGAACAAGTTTCTCCAATCATGACTGGAAACAAAACATCTAATTCTTGCAATGTTTTTGAGATATAGTATGCTGATTTAGTACTGCTTTGACATGACTACTAAAACTAAGGTCTGTCTCCAGAATCACCCCAAGATTTCACCCCAAACAGCATGCTGTTTGGTTTTATAATGACAAGCTATTGACAAAATACCTTCTTTTTTTTGCCCACAAATTTTGCTAATCTGACTGAATGAATGCATAAATACTTGCCATCATATACTTCACTGAAACATTTCAATATAAAAACACGTTGTGATTGTCCTTTTGTAGCTACATGTAAATAACCAGGCAATGTATAGTGACCTACACTCGCTGAAAAACAAAAAGTAGGCTACAAAACCCTTTCACAAAGTACTAATATGTACTATCTATTGTACAAATGTGTACCTTTTAGCTTTTGTATCTTAGGCTCCGGAATAGCTTTGTATTTTTTCTGTGAGTGTGTTTGCTGATTTCAAGACTTCTGAACAGTGACCTTCAATTATTCACCGTGAACTTTAGCCATGATTAAATCCACACATTGTTTGATATGCATGTGAAAATAAAGAAATGTTTAACGAGGTCTGGACATGTGTTCAGAGTACTGGAACGGTGCGAACAAAACCAAATCAAGGGTTTGATTCTTTAGCCAGTTTGGCCGTGTTCGAACTGTTGAAGACATGATGGTTTGAATCCCAAATCATGAGAGAAACTGATAGATCGCTTGAACCTATTAGTATATTTGTCTTGATTTATTCTGGCCTCGGGTCCCAACACAAGGGCCAACAGATGTCCTCTACCTGGGCACTGCTCAAGAGACTCTGTTACTGCAGGCTTGTTTGTACCGTTGCCCAGACAAACTACAAATACGTTTAAAGAGGGTCCAAAGCGGAGGAAAAAAATCTCCAGCAGTGTTTCACATTGCGTGAGATTGCTCACAAGTGCTCAGTGCTTGGCTTGCTTATACATTTGTATCAATGTTACAAACATGTCCATTATAATCGCTGATTGACCTTGCATGACATTACCTATGGATTTTCCCTTCGTTTGCTGGAGTTAATTAACCTGTGGAAAGCCCTCTGGTGATGTTGTGCTGCGTTCAGCTCGCTGCAACTTCATTCAGGACTAATTTGTATAAAATGGGCGGTTTGTGCCAAGAAAGACTCAAGGTTGTGCTGGGATTTCACAAACCTGATGCCAGTGCTATATGCAACGCATTGCAAATGACTCCAATCAAAGGAAAGCTGGGACGAATTTTAGCAAATGAGTCTTAGATTCAAGAACGCAAGTCTTGTGCTTGGGACAGAGTAATGTACTCTACTAATAGACTAGGGAAAATTAAATCATGTTTATCTAAATCTAAAGGGACATCTGTGGATTTAAACAGATGTCTGTGAGATTGCAGGACTGACTTCATTTTATGACATTGACTCATTTTGGTACATTTGCCTGAAATGCGATTATAATTACGTGCAAAATAGAATTATGCACACACGTTGGTTTTTATGGTTTACGGGGAATAGGCGTAATGGTTTTTATACTGTACAAGCTGTATGTGCTATTGCCCTACACCTACCCTACACCTAAACTTAGCCCTCACAGGAGACTGCATTTCTCTCACTCTGTATGATTTATAAGCGTTTTAAATTATGGGGACACTGAAAATGTCCTCATAAATCACCTTCTCCTACCTCATGTCATTATACAAATTTGTGTCCTCATAAACCACATAAACATGCACACACACACACACACACACACACACACACACACACAGCTGTAATAAGCACAATAATGTATATTAAAATATACATGACGTCAATCATTTGTTTTTAACTTTAGTGAGTTTCATTAATAAGTTTAAACTGTAGGTGGCAGCATTCTCATATAATTACAACATGATTTCCTGAAAAGGCATTAAATTCTGTATCAGAAACATTTCTATTGCAATAAAATGAAGACAAATGTGTAACCAGACTTATACCAATAATTTACAACAAATCCAGAACTAATTTTAGAACTGTATACATATTTTTTTTCAAAAAATATTATAAATCTATAAATTATTTGTATATATAATCATTTATATAGAATAAATGATATATGTGTAAGTTGAAATTTATATTTGAGATTATATAATATAATATATAAAAGTATATTTTTAAACAAAATTTTTACTTTAATATTTTGTATGCATATTATATATTATATAATATTTTCTACTGTGTCTGTTATTTATGATGTAATAATATTTCACTCCCTTGAAAGATAATAATTTTTTGTTTTTAAAAGCTCCATGTACTATCATGGGGTGCGTTAAAAGCATCGTTAGCCAACTTTTTAACGAATGCTTAAAATTCCATTTAACTCTATTATAACGACAGAACTTGTGACCATAGTTGCTTTTGGGAAACACACCCTGATCAGCGGGAGAGATTCACTAGTAGTTTTTAGTTGAGCAGTTTCTTCTGTGACTTTCTGAAAGTACACTTTGGCATCACGACATCTCAAGTTCTGCATTTTTTATCAAGATGCACAACAGATGTGAGAAACTGTTAGATATGACATAACACAGGTCTCTACTTAACTGGTCAAACCACAGAGAAATCTAGCACACTAAATTGAATCTAATTTTTAATCTTATAATGCCAAAATAAAAAGTTAGCCATGCAAAGCCACATACAGAAGAAGCTTTATGCAGAAAAAATGTCCAACTGTGCAAAGAGCACTATGATAAACAGGTTAGTGACAGATTGACATATCCCCCTGTTAACCTCTAACTAACATACCTGCCAGCACTGAAGAAATCATGAGAAATTCAGCTGGCCAAGATCTCTGGAGCGACACGCAAGCCAACTCTACCTGCCAAAGTCTGCTCTGTGGGCAGCAAAAAAACATTATGCAACCACCCCATTTGGAGTTTAAAGTGATTTTGGAGGAAAATGATACAGGAGAAAGATGTGCTTGCATTTAAATTGCAGCACGTACAATATGGACTTCGAGTGCATGGTTAGAAAAACAGTGAATCCTAAAGCCTGTGCCTTTCCACCCAGCTGTGGCGTCTATATAAGTTATTCTGGTTATATTTTACAGCTGTCTTGACTTAAAGGAATGGTTCACCCAAAAATGCTGAAAATGTACACATCTTCAGGCCATCCAAGATGGAGATGAGTTTCTTTCTTTCTTCAACAGATTTGGAGATGTTTCGTTACATCACTTGCTCAGCAATGGATGCTCTGCAGTGAATGGGTGCCGTCAGAATGAGAGTCCAAACAGCTGATAAACACATCTCAATAATCCACTTCAATTATTGTGTTATTGAGCAGCTTTTCACTTCACAAGACAGTAATTGGTGTTATTGTGATGTTTTTATCAGCTGTTTGGTACTCTCATTCTGACGGCACCCATTCACTGCAGAGGATTTATTGTCAATTAAATGCTAAATCTCTCCAAATCTGTTCTGATGAAGAAACAAACTTATCCACATCTCGGATAGCCTGAGGATGGGTAACTTTTGGGTGAACTATTCCTTGAATAAATGCCTTTAGCTAAAGGAGCCATCCATTTTTTTTACATTTTAAAACCTGGCGCACATATTAGCATTTGAAGGTATCTGCTTCCAATGCAAAAGGTAGAGAATAAGATTATGCTGCCTTCTAAGACACATCATTTGGCATCCCTTTCCAAACAAGACAATCCCACAATGCACCACAAAATAATGCACCACAAAAAAACTATATAAAATGGTGGATTAAGTCATAAATTATAACGAAACTAATAAACATGCAGCCTGAATCTCTGTTTTGTAACATTGTAGGCTGTATTGCAGCATTTCTCATGTTACGGCATCCTCAGCATCGCTTATGTTTTCCTCATTTTTAAGTCACTCTGGATAAAAGTGTGTGCTGGATGAATAACTGTAAATGTAATGTCATACGAGCCTCAGATCACAAAGGACACCTGTGAACATGACTTTCCCTCCGAGATGAAGTTGAACTTTAAGAATGAACACAACAAATGACATAACGCTCAGTTATTCCCCTTCATTGCTCAGGATGGTCAAGTAAACACTTGCTCAGTGCCCGCGCTTAAAGCCACGGCTTGAAGAATCAAAAGAGCTCGACTCCGTCACGACGCGACACGACGCCGTTTTCACCAGAAACTCACGTTTCTATTTCCAGGCAGGCCAAACGAAGAGCGAGGCTGATCAGGCGTGCATAATACCCATGAAATAAACCCAGACTGTGAAATGTTTTCCTTTAAAGCACAGCTTTCAGCGCAGATAATGCTCAACAATATTTCAAGGAGGATTGCGCCCCGCTGTTATCCTATAAACGTCTTCTGAGGTTATGAGGTTTAACGAGAACTATACATACAGCCGAGTGCTGCAGAGCTTATACTCTTTTAACAGAATCTCATTTCAGGTCATCTGTTGTTTTATTAGTGATGTTTGCCGAGGCGAGCGTCTCATCACGCATTGTTTGTGCCACTTCAAATCTCGCAGCTTGTTGAGGAGAGGAGTGTTATTCCTTCTCCAAACAGTCAGACCTATTATTTTTTTATTGATGAATAATAAAATAGGCAAAACAACTTAGAGTTGCATTGAAAGGAAGAGACCTAGAAGACATAACAGCTGGCTCTTTTGGATATCGTTCTGGTTGTAGGCTGTGTTTTAGCGGTGAACTTTAGCTGTGTTAACACTGAATCTGGCGATTGACGTCTAAATTTAGACTATTGGTGTTGTTTCTCATAAACAGAGATATTCTGATCTTTTACAAGTGGAAACGGTTTTTTCTAACTCCGCAGGGAAGGCACAGATGGCACAGATAGAAGTAGAAAAGGAGAATTCTATCACCGTTTTTTGAAACAGAACTTGGCTTAGAATTCACTTTGTATCAGTGCTGTTTGTTATAGCTTGAGGTAATAAAACAGAGAAAACAAAGAAGGACATAATAGACCAATCATTTGCATGAGCTTTACAACTGCAACCGTCATGCAAATCATTTACAGCAGGATCTAAAGTCCGAGAGCACCCGTGAAAATGCTTCTGTTTGGCATTTTCTAATTTAAAGGAATAGATCACCCCCAATATGAAAATATGCTGAGAAATCACCTCATGGATCCTCTGCAGTGAATGGGTGCCATCAGAATGAGAGCCCAGTGTCTTGTGAATAAAAAAATAACAAAAATCCATTTGTGATGGATTTTTATTTTTTATTTAATTATTATTGTAATTTAATATTTTTACAAAAATGCAGCTTTTTACTTCACAAGACATTAACTGATGGACTGGAGTGGTGTGGATTATTGTGATGTTTTTATCAGCTGTTTGGACTCTCATTCTGACGGCACCCATTCACTGCAGATGATCCATTGCTGAGCAAGTGATGAAACGCTACATTTCTCCAAATCTGTTCTGATGAAGAAACAAACTCATCTACATCTTAGATGCCCTGAGGATGACTTAAAATAACTTCTTAGTATTTGGATTGATTTCATTGTAACAGCACTCAAACTAACAAAACTTTTATTTTCAGGACTAGATGGAAAAAACTCTTAAATGTGGTCTTTTGGATCCTGTATATGTTTGTTCATCAGTTTGGTTACGATATGCTTTATACAACAACAAATACAACTTAAGCTCGGACGAGCTTTATTTGTCACATACACAATTATACAGAGTATAATGAGGAGTGAAATGTGTTCTCTGCATTTAACCCATCCAAGTGTACACACTTGGAGCAGTGGGCAGCCGACTGTGCAGCGCCCGGGGAGCAGTCGTGGACTTCCTGTCGGAGCCGGGATTCGAACCCACAACCTCGGGTTTCAAGTCCAACGCTCTATCCATTAGGCCAACGACTGCCTAAATTATTTTATTTTATTTAAATTATTTTATTTTATTTTCATCATTTGACGAAGTCAATTAAACTCTTGAAACACCTCTAGATTCAGAGCAGTGCTCCTGTCGTTCCAAACACTCTCAGCATGACTACATGCAATTATAGTGTGTGTGTGTGTGTGTGTGTGTGTGTGTGTGTGTGTGTGTGTGTGTGTGTGTGTGTGTGTGTGTGTGTGTGTGTGTGTGTGTGCGTGCGTGCGTGCGTGCGTGCGTGCGTGTGTGTGAGAGAGTCAGTGTGTAAAGTGAGATGCTAATGGAAAGTTGAAAATCACACTTTATTATCTATGCATTTATTATCTATGCTGTCTGTCTGTCTGTCTATAAAGGGAGAGGTCGTGATGGCTGTAAAATTAAGATTATTATTATTCTGTCTTTCTTTTCAATTAGGATTGAACATGGTCTTGACAGGTGTCATGACTCATCTCTTAACAATTCGATTCAGTCATTGTGAGAATTACCTGTGAGGTGTGAATCTGCATGTCAGCTCCAAGGAAACGATTTGCATGCTTCATAGAGCATGAACGCTACTTGTCTGGATAAAAACGCCTTTATTGGGTGTATGTGAAACACTTTGCCAAGTGCAGCGCGCAAACACTAGCCATAAGCTCGTGCTGCTAACCTCAATAGTAGCGCGCACTCGTTCTGCCATAGGCTTACATGACAACACGTATATCGGCTGGCGTGCCATCTGTCGAGAAACGGGACATATATTTCAGGTTTACTGAACTAGAGCTCCCAGATGAAGCGATAAGAAGGGATGCAGCTCGGTGAATGGGGAGAATAATGCGGGAGTAACTCGGGGATTGTTTGGATGCATTGCGTGCCAGGACTGAAGGTTTGATGCACATCTACAGGCTCGTGTTTTGATGAGTTTGGAGGCGAGCGCTCCTGCGTGAATCATTAACCGCAAAGTTTAACCGGCTGGACTATAGACGAGCAATATGCGGTTGTTGGTTGGTTTTGTTTTGTCAACTTTTTGGTTTTGGGAAGCGTCGCTTTCACGCGTTTACACCAATCATTGGGCTGTTCGGATCCCTGAAGGACCAGTGGAGGCTGATAAACTCGCTTCAAAATATGGCTTTACTAATTTGGGTCAGGTACGCATATTTTTATGTTTCAATTTTTTTCCCTGGTTACTATAAAATGATGGGAAACGCATCTGTCTGTTAAATGTCCAAGAGAACACAGCCTCACTGGTATGATAACATTATCAAAAACTAACAAGTTAGGTCATGCATAAATTACGCAAATGTTTACGCACTAAAATGCACTGCTCAGGGCTTTCACGTCGCACGCAGCGGTACGCAGTGTATTCGGTGTATTTTTATAAACTGGTTGGCAGAGAAAAATCGTCGTGCCAAAATGTAAACAACTCAGTGCTGGAATGATAGTTGTTTAAATCATTAACCGTTTTAGCGCTTGGTTAATTAAATATTCATGAGCAGCGAGGTAATTGCTCAAAATGTCAAACAGTAGGCTAAGATGAAACCAGTTCATTCGAGTGATGAAGAGACGATTATTATTTTTTTGACGAACAGAGCAGACATGCAGATAGCAATACAGGTTATCTGCAGTTTCCAAACAACCCCATAATGCAAACGAAAAGGTTTCCCAAGGGTTTTCAAAAGTTTTTGGGAAATCTGCTGGATTATTAATAACTCAGTTTAGATAGTAATGGAACAAGATAACTCAGAATGGTTAAACATGACTGAATGTGCTTTTAAACAAATGGTTCTCAGCTGGTTGTGCTTCAGGATCCATGTTTTACAAGAAAGTAGGGGTCCAACAAAACTGTTCATTTGACAAAAGTTAACTTAACTAAACATTGAAATGTATTAATACTACCATAAACTGCATAGATTTAACAATATGTAAAATTATTACATGTTGACATTGGCTTACACTTGTGTTTTGATGGTTTTTGATTGCAGCCAATAATAAATAGCGACTCGTTTGGCCCAAATCATGCAAGTGAAGCTGTATTTAAAGCAACTTGCGAATCCTTTGTATAGTTTTCGTCATTTGTTCTCAAGTAGACGAGAGCAAACAAACTCTATCTGGTCAGTTTGATAACGTGTGTGAAAATATCCCTCCTTCTATTGAACATAGTTGACTTGTATAGTGAGGGAGATCGATCAGCCAGTCAGTGAGAAGCTAAACTTGATCTAGAGTCTAACTCTGTGACTAGTCTAATGTAACGCTCCATTGGTTATCTTCAAATGAAGGGGGGGGGGGAATTCGGAGTTCTGAATGCTTTGGAAGATTGAAAATGGGACATTTCAGCTCGAGTGTTCCCACCTCTGACATGTCTGGATCACAGCATTACCTGCTGAATTAGACCACCCACACTTGCCTTCTATAAAACTACAACATCTAAAAACACGTGAACTTGATTGGCTTTTACCTATTTTTGCTGTGGTTTAAAGAGTCCGGACATATCTCAAAGCATACATTTCAGTGACATGCTAATTTTATGTGTGATATTACAAAAATTGTATGAGGCATCTTTAACAATTTCAAGTATCAAAAAGCCACTAGGATTTCCAAATACTGGAAGAGCCTTTGCTCGACGGCTGTATTTCTTCATATTCTTGCAGGATATACAGAAGTGCCCCTCTGTCCTTAAATAGACTCTTCTTAACCATGTTTACATAGTGAGAAGTTGAGAAATCATACGTGGATTGTTTGAACACGTTGTTCAGCTCTTGTTTCCCAAGTCAACCTCACTGTATGGAATGCACCTCTCTCCTAAAGGGCCTGAGGACATCCGGAGGTGGTGCTCAAATTAACACTGTCTACGCTAATAATATGCCTTGAATTTGGTGTCTGTGAATTCATTTTTCTCCAAGGCTTCACGATGATCTCCTCAAGCTTTCCTCTGAAGTCTGTGAAGCTTTGTTTTGAGAGAATTGCTTGCTCATCATAGTGGCAGATCTCTTGTATTTCTTTGGTAAAAGTACAAAGTTGTCTCAAGGTTATTTTAAGTCCTCTTTGTCTTCTAATGCATACATCTCATTCTGCTCGGCTTCCTGAAATATAAACACATGTGTGCATGGATTCTTCTCCACATTTTTGGCAAAGGTATATTCAATAATGTTAGAAAAGAAAACATTGTTTTCAAGATGAAATACTCTGCTCAGTGTGTCCTGACAGCAAGGAGAATCAATATGAGTGAGCAAAGAAATGTGGAGTTCATTTACAGACCGGCATCCTGAAAGATAAACACATGCATTCATTCTTCTCCATATTTTTGGCAAAGGCATATTCAATAATGTTAGAAAAGAAAACCTTATTTTCAAGATGAAATACTTAAATGATAAGTTCACGTACTTGTTTAATAAAAAATAATAGAAAATAACAACAAAAAACAAAGCTACAACCAGTTATTCATACTTTGAAATGTGCATCAGAATGTCTGTTTTTGTTTTGGTCTGTGTGACTCCGCCCACTGCCAAATTACCCAATAGTATTTCAACACCCTGGGTCACTTTTTCTATACAATGACAGTTCTTAATGATGTCAGCTGTCAAAAAATACCATTAAAGCAAAATACCTTTTTTTGTGACTTTGTAGTCCCAAACAGTTATAGATACCAAGATCTGCAAATCTTCCATCGGTGAAAGTGTAATGGTGAACTTGGATCACATGTGCCTTGATAACCAATCACATCACGGCCTTGACATCATTGAATGTCTGTAAGAGTTGTGTGACAATCAACCATTGTTTGCAGATACCACTGAAACTAATAAGAAGTATTGTCAAATGAATCTTAGCTGTTGCAAATTGTCTATGACTTCTCTTATAGAACAACTCTAAAAACAGATAAATCCAAAACCAGTGTTTGATGTTGGTGTTGACGATTAGCTGATAGGCTGTCCATTCATTAAAAGCTGTTTTTCCATGCATTTGTTGCTGCTGTAATTTAATCCAGTATTTTTGCAGCACCTTCCCTAAACATACATACTCCCACACTCTCAGGAAAAAAGGTACAAAAGCTGTCACTGGGGAAGTATCTTTTCAAAAAGTACACCTTTGTACCTAAAGGATACACATACCTTTAAAGTACATATTAGTACCTAAAGTGTATATTAATACCATAGAGGTACAAAAGTGAACCTTTTGAAAAGGTACCACCGCAGTGAGAGCTTTTAGTGACCGCTGTTTAGAGCGAGAGAGAGAAACAGAAGTCATTTAGCTTATTACAAGTCTGTGTACCATCAGAATGATGAAACCGATATTTCAAGGTAAAAAAAAGTTGTTACAACTTGTGCGCTATATATATTCTGTCTTTTACGCATGGAAAAGTTCTACAATTCCGATTCCAAAGACTCTAAAATTCCAAAGTTCTAAAATGATATCATTCCAAGTTTGATGTCATGAACACTAAGATGCATTTGGAACTTTGCAGTTGTGATGTGAACATTTAAATATGATGGAATGAGAATGCCATTTGCAATTATGACATTTTTATAATTAAATTTGAGTCTGTTCCTTGTGCAAAGGAAATGTATGGACTCTCATTGACAAAATAACAGCATGCAGGTTTGATACAACAAGAGTGAGTAAATACTAAACTATCCCTTTAAGTGTTTGTCTCAGAAGTGTGTGATAGATGTGCTGCGTATCACAGTCAGATCATGAGAGCAGTAGGCATGTGCCAGCTAGACTTCGCCTTCCATGGCACCACCCACTGTGTGCCATATGTCCATTCTACAGAGATTCACTTTGGTGAAAACACTAATTATGAGGGTTGAACAGCAATCCATGTGCATGAAGCTTTTACACTGGAGTCTGTGTTGATATTGGTTCCTTTTGTGTAGGATAGCTCCCGCCGAGATGCAATTTCTGTCCACCAAAGCTGTCTGATAAAAGTTCATTTCATGGCTTTCTCAAATGTGTGACCGTGATTTCCCATGCTGTTTTTCATGGTTGTTTGTTCTGTAGATCGGAGGACTGGAGCACCATTACCATTTCCATCACAGCAGGGTGGTCCGCAGATCCACCTTTGCCACCAGAGGTGCTCACAGCTTCATTCACATGGACCCGAAGGTAAGCCTTCCCTCCTGTGTCCACATCACCATCACCAACCCTTACGAAAAATACGTCTATTCAAGTGTGCTATTAGTATACTTATTGTAAACAAAAAAATAGGAAAGTATACTTTTAGTCTACTTTTTATGCAATTCTCAGAATTTGGCTTTATGTACTTCTCAGAAATATACTTAAAATTACAATTAAGTATACTTTACTTGTACTTAGAAAAAGTCTAATATACTTGAGCTGTACTTGTGCTCCTAGAATCCGTGTTTTCATTCTTATATGGTAGGGGGCGCTAGTACACATCTTCTGTACTGAATTAACAAAAAACACAAGCGAAGAAGAAACCTAAACAACAGTTGATCATCAGCTGATCATCAAACATGAAATAGCATCAAAACTATGTAACGTTATGAATAAAATATCACCAATGAAGAGGTAATAAAGACTGTCAAGCTTTGGGGCGTTGATCGACTCCATCTACGTTTTGATTATCATTCTGAATCAATTCATAGTCTTTTTTCATTTTTTGTTCAAAATGTTGTTAATTTTTTTATTTATGAAACTTATCCTCATTAAGTGTTTAAAAAAAAGAATGCACAAACTTTTGTTTACAAGTAGATACCCGTTATTTATTTTGATGTTTTGTATGTTCAGATATTATATAACAAAATAAATACAAATTAATAAATAGGGACATAGTAGTATACTTATAGCATGATGTAAAGTTCACTTAAAGAAAACTTACGAGTATACTTGCAGTTTAACCTACTAAACTAGTAGTTTACTGAGACTATACTTCAAAGTGTACTAAAAATGCTACTACGAGTATTTAATTACTAAACTATCAGTATACCTATAAGTTCATTTTTAGTATAGTTGCAGTACAAGCTAAAAACTTTGAAGTAAACTAGTTGTGTACTCAAAGTTTACTACTGGTATACTTAAAGTATACTTAAATGTTAATTTTATATACTAGAAAGTGGACAAATTTAGTCCCAATGAGTATTAAAATAGTACACTTACGAGTATAGTACTAGTACACTGATATTTGTATACTTACTACATAATGTATCCTTAAAAATATACCTGAACTTTACTTAAGTATACTTAATAAAATAAACTTGAAGTATACTACTTCTTTTTGGTAAGGGAAACCCTCCACCGATGACAAGAATGACGCTTGAAATGCTTGCAAGTCGATGGAATCGTAGATTTGGAGATATATAGCATTATATCACCTGATCCTCTGCAGTGAATGGGTGCCGTCAGAATGAGAGTCCAAACAGCTGATAAAAACATCACAATAATCCACACCACTCCAGTCCATCAGTTAATGTCTTGAGAAGAGTAAAGATGCTTGTTTGTAGGACTGGAGTGGTGTGGATTATTGTGATGTTTTATCAGCTGTTTGGACTCTCATTCTGACGGCACCCATTCACTGCAGAGGATACTTTGCTGAGCAAGTGATGTAGTGCTGAATTTCTCCAAATCTGATGAAGAAACAAACATATCCACATCAAATAATTGCAGCCTTGGTGAGCATAAGAGACTTATTTTTAAAGGCATAAAAAATCATACTGACCATAAACTTGTAAATGATAGTGTACATTAACTAAAACAAAAGTTAAAGTGGGAGCCGCAGCTGCTGCTGTCTTAATGAAAAGTTTCATTTAGTTGATCTAAATGGCCTCAAACTAGTTTACTGAATATATTTCAAAGTTTTTATGCATAAGCTTGGCCCTCTGCAGGCCGTCTGACACTCGATCCGAGTCTGTGATGCTGAATCATAAACACCCGCTGATGCCGGAGGGATGGTAGTTAAAATGTACAGCTAAATGTGGCAGCAGCGGTGCATTTATAGCATGTTTCATTGTCCACATGTCCTGCAGTATGCTGTGTTGTAGTGAATCTGAAAATAAATGAAGATTTAGTTTTGACTTTGATGGCATGATTTCAGTTTCTGATGTGTCATCACGGACAGAAGGAACAATGTGTCATAAGGAATGAAACTGACTAATACTAAAGATGTGGATGAGTATTCAAGAAGCCATGTATACATGTCACAAATTCAGTTTAGCTATTATCTAAGAGGCCTCCGTTTTAATTTAGAGTTTAGGTTATGGCATATTTTTTTTTGTTGCATAGCATTTTCAATGCTATCTTGCAGTCTAATTTTTTTCAACACTGTACAGGGTGACTTTCAGCCTGGGGTGGAAAAAGCACTCAATGCACAATAATGCATAATTAAGCAGTAGCACAGATGGACCCCCTCCCACCACCATGTACAATGACCGAAACTCTCAATGTAAAGCTATATCTGAATCTTTATGGAAAGTAAAAAAACAAAACACGTATATGTTGTTATGTGTGTGTGTGTGTGTGTGTATGTGTATTCATACTTTAAAAAAAAATACTTTTTGCACTATTTAATGCTCATCTTTGCAGGACTTATAACTGTTCTCAGTGGTAGAGCATTGCGTTATCAGCGCAAAAGCTTGTGGGTTCAATTCCCAGGCAACACACATACTGATAAAATTTTTTATAGCCTGAATAAATATGGATAAAAGCGTCTGCTAAATGCATAAATGTAAATGTAAATCCATTTTGTATTACGAATATCACTTATTCTTTGATGAATTGCTTTATTCCTCTTTTGTAAGTTGCTTTGGATTAAAGCAACAGCTAAATGCATTAATGTAAAAGTAACTGGCTGAATTTGCATTGCAGTCGCAAGATCACAAAATAATGGACGGAGTGGTTTATGCATCATCAAAATGAACTAAAACTAAACTGAAACTAGCAATGCAATGCATTAAAACTATTAAAATCTTCACAACTATAATAACCTGAAGCAACCTTTATACGGGGGACACTTTTTAGGATATAATAATATTTTTAGTCTTTACTAAAGGCAAAATTGTAGTTAGTTACATATATAAAATATTTCAAAATATTTTAATGAATTTAAACTATTTATTACAATCCTACCACATCTAGTACCTATTTACCATTGTTTTTGCATTTCAACAAATCAGGTAGGAGTACCAGGACTGCTGTTGAATATTAATTATGACTACCCAATGAATATTCATGAGCCAAGCTGCTAAGTTCTGTTACAATTGTGTCCTCCCTACTTTTCACATGGCCATCCATCCTCTCCATCTTACACATTAAATCACATCGGTCCCGGACGCATTTAACATGACGAGCAGCCGTGTTTGTCCAAGACTTCATTTGACAGAGCAGCCAGGCATTCAAAGTCAAGCTGTTTCCAGGGTTTGGAAAGCGGTCCTCTCCTGCTAAGATTATCTCCTCCCGACAGCCGGCATCTCGGGAGTAATAAAACAGTCCAGGTCATATTGGAGGACATCTGATCATATCCTGCCCCGGGCCATGTGTACAAATGGTGCCCAATAACCCATTTCATCAGTGTCGGGCCACAGGCAGAGGCGAGAAATGTTTTGTAACCGCAAGCAAAGAGCTGTCAAGCCTGAAGAGAACATAAAAAACTGGTCTTGTTGTCCTCACAAAAGCAAACCGATTTTTTTTATCCTTCATATCTGACATGCAGTGTTCACCCTGCTGTTGTTGCATTGAGCTAAAAAGTAATTACACTACATTTAAAAGTGTGAGGTCAGTATGATTTTTGTAAAGAACTGAATGCTTTCATTCAACAAAGATGCATTACATTTATGTAACAAAATATTTTAGTTTCAAATAAATGCTTGAACTTAATATTAATCAAAACATCCTGAGGAAAATGTTTCAGCATTTTTTTTTCCAAATAGATAAATAAATATGTGCAGCACAACTGTTTTCAACATTAATAATACAAATAAATTTCTTGAGCAGTAAATCAGTATATTATTATGATTTCTGAAGATCATGTGATACTGAAGACTGGGCTAATGATGCTGAAAATTCAGCTTTTAAATTAAATTTTAAAATATATTCATATAAAAACAGTTATTTTATATTGTAATAATGTTTTTTTACTGTGTTTTTGACAAAATAATTGTGCAGAAGAGACTTCAAAAACATTTAAAACTTACCAACCTCAATGTTTTAAATGGCAGTGTACATTTACTGTATTAATAATAATACACAATTCTTTAGTCCGTTAATATAGTTTATGGAACCAAAGATTATTCCATAACTTCGATGCATTAATGCAGAATGTGCATTACTGATGTTTATAGTACATACTTCAAATCCAGTGAAGTGCATAGTCTTTTCTTGTTATTCAGTACATGAGGTGTTGAATTGGTTTGTGACATACTCTATATAAATCCACTTTAAACAGCCTAAACAACTCATTTTGATGTTTTCATTTTTGTATAACAATTATACATGCCCCTATGTCATCATTGGACCGATTCAACCTAGTACAGAAGCTCACATTTGTGAGTCTTTTTGGCTAATTCATTCAAAAGAACAGCTCATAGGAGTCATTTGTTCTTCAGTTGCCTGATTCAACGATGGTCAGTTGTAGTTGACCATGCAGCTTCTTTAGATATGTTTGTTTTTTCTTTGTGGCACCCGATCTTTGTCTCTCCTCACGTTCAGTTCAGCCTCCAACACGCTGGAGATTCATTAGTGGTTCAGGAGTTTTTCCAGTATGATTCAAGATTCATTGATGCAACCATATGTCACGTTTATTTATTTATTTATTTATTGCATGGGGCTGATTTTGAATAAGAACGTGTTCTTGATTCCTGACCCATCCGTGCATTTATAGCACTGGGACTGTAACAGAGAAAGCCCTAATTATTGCAGTATGTGATTTTCATTACCTTTCCCTCTGGATCTGTTTAACGAAAGCAAGAAAGCGTGGTGCGCTAGTGATTCTAAAGTTAAGCTCTTCTGAGAGGAACCACAAATTCAGGCATTTCCGCAGGACAGATAAATCTACAGGCATGGCTGGGGGACTTTTCTAATTAGAAGACTAGCGCGCATCCCTTATTTACAACAGATGATGCCTTTCAAGGGAAGGATGCGGAGATCTAGATAGATCTGGATGTGCTCAATGCTGCGCTAATCGATATGAAATGCACATTTTTTTTAGACACACACATTCATTGTTGGGTTTTATATTAAGTATTCAAGGTGAAATATGATTCCACTAAGCAAATGTAATAATTATAAACGAAATAGCTCATTCTTGGCAAAGCAAACTCCTTCACTATTGCTAAAAAAGTTTTCTTTTAAAGAAAATAATTTTTTATTCATGCAATTTATTGAAAAAATTTATTAAAAGTGGCAGTAAAGACTTATGAAAATATATTTGAGGTAAATCGTTTTTTTTGGGGGGGGGGGTCATGGTCTCCACAGAAATATGAAGCAACACAACTGTTTCAACATTGATAGTAATCATAAATATTATTATGATTTCTGAAGATCATGTGACACTGAAGACTGGAGTAATGATGCTGAAAATACAGCTTTGATCACAGGAATAAATTACATTTAAAAATATATTGACATTAATTTGACTGTTTTTACTATATTTAAAAAATAAATAATCATAAGAAACTCTTTTTAAAAACTATAATATAGATGACATTAATGATTCCCTGAATCATGACTTCTTGAGGTATGCTAATTGAACAGACATATAATTTGTCTTGTGTTTCATATAATGGAATTATTAATACAATCTCTCAATATGACTGTATTTTTTCCTCAGGCTGGAGACGTGAAGCACGTCTCGGAGTACTGTATTCTCATTCGTTTCTCCTCTAATCTAATGAAAGCCTCGTGTAATGGAAAGGCTAGAGCGTGACTAAAGACAGGCCGCGTGTTTATGTGCATGAAGGTGAGCCGGTTTAGTCGTTGAGGTGAGTCAGTGTAACCTGGGCTCTTTCTGCAGGTCGACTGGGCGCAGCAGCAGGAGGTGAAGACACGAGTCAAACGTCACGCCAGGAGCGACCCGAGCTACATCCACTTCAACGATCCCAAATGGTCCAACATGTGGTACATTGTTAGTAGATATTTCACACATTCAGTCCTATATCTGCACTGTCTTTACTTTTGACCCTTTTATGTAATGAAGTTATTTAGCAAATTAATCGTTTCCTGTGACTTCTAGAGAAAAGGGCCAGTGATTTGCGGTTCATTAACCCAGCTCGTTTGTGAAGCTCCTGTTGTTTTATTTGTTTTATAGCAGGGCTGTTTCCGCTGCCCTTGCCTCATAAAAACCCAACTGTGTGAAAGCAGTGTATGTGCACCAGTTTGTTTCCCTAACAATGCTATTGGATCATAAATGAATTTATGTTGTGGGTTCTGTGATGTCAGGAGGAAATTAATAAACAATAATGCTAATGCTGGCACCCAGGGGTGCATTATATTTTTCGAATAATGATTTATATGGGAGTTTGCTGCAGTGAAAACAGCATTCTGTAAACTCACACACTCCTTTTCAGCGACAGACTGGTTGTAGTTGCCTATATAGTGAATGGTTCAGTTTAGGTTCCCCCCACACAGTTTGTGTAGTTGGTATGTTCCGCCGATATACTGTAAGCGGAATGCAGATGAAGAAGAGACACAACACTGTAAACACCTTAATCGCAGTATTGCCGCTCTGACCAAAGTGCGCATGCGCCCCTGATGTACATGAATGACAGGACGCGCACCTGTAGTAATACACAGATTAGAAACGATGGAGGGGAAGAAAGCATGCATGTCCTATCACAATATAACACTGACTGCAAGAACAGCAAATACAACACGCTTAAAGAAGACCAACAACAAGCTCCTAATGAACCCTTCACGACTCTGTGTGTTATCTGATCACGAGCTGCTCTAATGCTGCATTCACGAGCGTTCACTCTGACGTCATACAGCAAAACATCAATCAAACCAAACCATAGGCCTACAGCCTATAATAGACTCAAATGATTCGCGGTCCCGAACTGACTCAAATGATTCGCGCACGCGGTCCCGAACTGACTCAAATGATTCGCGCTCCCGAACTGACTCAAATGATTCGCGCACGCGGTCCCGAACTGACTCAAATGATTCGCGCACGCGGTCCCGAACTGACTCAAATGATTCACGCTCCCGAACTGACTCAAATGATTCACGCTCCCGAACTGACTCAAATGATTCGCACTCCCGAACTGACTCAAATGATTCGCGCTCTGCGGTCCAGAACTGACTCAAATGATTCGCGCTCTGCGGTCCCGAACTGACTCAAATGATTTGCGCACGCGGTCCCGAAATGACTCAAATGATTCGCGCACGCGGTCCCGAACTGACTCAAATGATTCACGCTCCCGAACTGACTCAAATGATTCGCACTCCCGAACTGACTCAAATGATTCGCGCTCTGCGGTCCAGAACTGACTCAAATGATTCGCGCTCTGCGGTCCCGAACTGACTCAAATGATTCGCGCACGCGGTCCCGAACTGACTCAAATGATTCGCGCTCCGCGGTCCCGAACTGACTCAAATGATTCGCGCTCCGCGGTCCCGAACTGACTCAAATGATTCGCGCTCCGCGGTCCCGAACTGACTCAAATGATTCGCGCTCTGCGGTCCTGAACTGACTCAAATGATTCGCGCACGCGGTCCCGAACTGACTCAAATGATTTGCGCTCCGCGGTCCCGAACTGACTCAAATGATTCGCGCTCCGCGGTCCCGAACTGACTGAAATGATTCGCGCTCCGCGGTCCCGAACTGACTCAAATGATTCGCGCTCCGTTGTCCCGAACTGACTCAAATGATTCGCGCTCCGCGGTCCCGAACTGACTCAAATGATTCGCGCTCCGCGGTCCCGAACTGACTCAAATGATTCGCGGTCCCGAACTGAATCAAATGATTCGCGGTCCCGAACTGACTCAAATGATTCGCGCTCTGCGGGAGGAAAAATCACTCACTAGTCTTGACTGAAAAACTTTAATACAGTTTCTTTAATAGGAATCAATCTATATAGTGTTTTATTTTTATATTTGTTCATGCAGTTTCTTGAATGCTCTGCTAAATACACCTATTGTACCTGAAACTAAAACACGGTTTATTTTATTTGTATATTATGTGTATTTGTAATGCGTGTCTTTGTTCTCATTTTTTAATAACAAAGATAAAATAATGACAACGATTTTTATCGTTGAGCGAAAGGTTGTGGGTTCGATTCCCAGGGAACACATGTACTAATGAAAATGTATAACCTGAATGCAATTGTAAGTCGCTTTGGATAAAAGCGTCTGCTAAATGCATAAATGTAAATGTAAATGTTATCTTCTCCCACTTTAGCCTAAATATCTGCCATCCTTTTTTATATATTGCGACCTTAAAAGGCTTTGTCTTTATAATAGGGAAATTAGTTTGGCTGTAATGCTCAAACAGCTTCAAAATAAAAAAACCAACATGACCCCCCCCCCCCCCACACACACACACACGCACACACACTCTCACACACACACACACACACACACACACACACACACACACACACACACACACACACACACTCTCTCTCTTACAGGCAAGAGTAGCTTCATGAATGGTCCTTCTTCACTCTGTAATGATTGTTTATGTTTGCGCTGTACTTCTGCTCCTCTTTCATCAAGCTTCACATTGATTACTGATGGAGTCGTGAAAAATGAAAAAAAGTGTTGCTCTTTGTTTATTTTCCCTCCTCAAAGTGTCCTCGAAGAACTGTAGACCTTGTCAATTTTATGCAAATCGTTTTGTTCTCCGTATATCAGTACCAAACACTAGACGATTAATGGTTAATCCATTCGAGCTGATGTTTCCAGACACTGTTAAAGCATATTCTGTGTGTATTTGCACTCGTATGATTAATATTCCGGCACAAAGGAATCTGAGACTGCTTTCAATCCGTCCTCTGAAGTTGACTTCACACTGGGACGTCTCTGTTGATCATGTCCTCAAAGACGGCGTTGAAAAGAATCATAAATGAGATCCTCAAGGACACGCGAACCTCTGCTGCTGAATAAACATGAATCTTCTCGTTTAATTTACAGGTTCACGCCCGCTTGTTGTGACATATTTCCTCACAGACGGATTGAGTCATAATAAGGTTACTCAAGTAATAAAGGCTTGTGTTTCTGGAGAGCTGAGAATATCGCTTCAGATCAATTGTCTTCCAATGTTCCCTGTTTTCAAAGTCAAACGCATGTGACTGAAACCGATTGCAAGTGAAGGCATGTTCATGTTGATGACTTTCACTGTTTTCCAGCACTGTAGTGATAAAAACAGCCGCTGCCGTTCAGAAATGAATATCCTTGCAGCCTGGCAGAGAGGCTACACCGGTCGAAACGTGGTCGTCACCATCTTGGACGACGGTATTGAGAGGAACCATCCGGACCTGGCGCAGAATTATGTGAGATTATCTTGATCGATTATTGCTGTAAATGCATTTGATTAAGGAAAGACACAGAAATATCGTTTTTTCTTTAAATGGCCAATTGTTGAGATTTGGGGCTTTTCCTATCTTTTCTTCTTTCAGACTAAAATACACTTAAGTTTATTTTATTATACTTCACCTTTTTTGTCGGTAAGTTTCTGTTATATAGATATCTTTAAAGTCTGTTTTCTAAAAAATGTGAACAAAACAAATCAAGAATTTAAAATCTGGCTTTATGCAATGTTCAGATTTCTGTTCTGGAGATATATGCAAATACATAGTTAAACAGATAATGCCTCATTTGGATATTTAAACATAACATTTCAGAAAAAACATTTCTTGATTATATCAATCAGCTGGAAGATTGTGATTAAGTTCATTTATTTATTATTAATTGATTAGTAGTTCATTTTTATTTATTATTATTGTTTAGTTTTACTTACTTAAGTACTTACTTTAGTTTAACTTACTTAAGTTCTTGACTTAAGTGTTATTTTAATATCATAAATATAGTATAATAGTTGTATTTATTAATATTTTTATGCTTTATTTTACATTGAATTTAATGTCTATAGTTTTTTTTTCAGTTTTAGTTTTGTTATTTTCTGTTGCAGCTTTAACTTAAACTAAACAAAAATGTGAAATATTTGCTTGGCATCTACACTGTAAAATAAAACGTTATTAATTAGACTTATTATTGGAGTAGGTTTTACAAGAAAGTACTATTTCACTACTTTTACTTTAAAATTTAAATTCAGTTAATTTAATTCAATGCGTTACTTGCTGTTTTTTTGTAATTGTACAATTTACTAGCAATTTTTACATCATTCTTATATCAATTATTCAGTAATTTTACTTAAAGAAAATCACACTTAATTCAATGTTACTTGCCATTTTTAGCAATTACTGGTGAAATTTACTAGCAATTTTTACACCAAGTTTTGTCTAATATTTACTAGACTGAACCGTTTATTTCAGTTAAAAGCTTTTAATTTTTTTTTAGTTAAATAGTTTCAGTTTTAGTTAACAATATTAGCACTGCTCAACACAGTATGATTTATAAAAGTATTGTTTGTTGCATATTTCAGCACCGTAGATCTCTAGAGTAGAAAACAAAGTGTTGATTAATTCGATGTGTTTTGTGCATCATTCAGGACCAGCTGGCGAGCTACGATGTGAACGGAAACGACTACGACCCGACCCCACGATACGACTCCAGCAACGAGAACAAGTGAGTCCTGATGCCCTCAAAACTACAGCTGTGTTAAACACGCCTCCTTTGCTGCAAACAGCTGCGCGTCTCGCTTTGAGTGTAAGCCGTGAGGTTATCTAATAAACCCGGTGAGACTTCATAATGATCTCGTGTGGAAGAAAGTGAGCTCTGAACATCTCAGCGTTATTTTTGATCTGTAAAGGTGAAGATGCGTCTCATTTCTGTGACAGCAGCAGACTGGAAATGTCTTGAAAAAGCTTGAAGATTGATTTGAAGTTTGAAGGTCATTAGCTTTGTGTAGGTTCAATAACTTGTTAATTTGATGTTTTTTTTTTTTTTACATTGGTAGAGATATTTGACTATCGTCTATAATGCAGTTACACACTCACATTACATTGCTATGCGGTCACAAAAACGTATCGTTTGCACACGTTTTTAAGCACTGTGGTTTAAAAACAAGTACTTTTTAAGCCATTGAAATGCAGTCAGCAGCAAAAGAGAACTAATTTCTCTGTATGCTCGCACCGAGAGACGTGCGCATGTGAAGATGCTGCTCATACAGCGTGGGAGGATTGAACTTAGTTTTGCCTCTTTATAGCTCTTGAACGGTTAAATACACACTTATATGTGCCAAAATGCTCGTATTTGCAAGCATCCTCGTAAGCAAGCCCAGTGAAAGCAAACATCTGAGAAAGAAAACACGTGTAAAAGTAGATTGAATCCAGGCAGCTCTTAAAGTGACAGCAGTCTAATATTCCTGCCGTCTGTCATTCAGTTTAATCAAACAACAAAAGAGAGAAAATCTCTCACTGCTCTTGACTAAATCACTTTTGTAAATAGTTAATGATGAGCAGTGTTTTTATACATTTCATTACGTTATACAATATATGTAGCATTTCTTATTTATTTGTTCTACACTCTTAAAAATAAAGATGCTTCACGATGTCATAGAAGAACCTTTTGTGTCTGAATGGTTCCATAAAGAACTTCAGCATCTGAAGAAGCTTTCTGTTCCACTAAAGGCTCTTTGAGGTGAAATAAGGTTCTTCAGATTATAAAAAGGTAATGTTTCTTTAAAGAACCTTTGACTGAACTGTTCTTTGTGGAACCAAACATGGTTCTTCTATGACATCGCTTGAAGATCCTTATGAAGCACCTTTATTTTTAGTGTACTGTAATTGTTTGTCCTATTGCTTGTAATTAGTTTCGTATTCTTATTTACTTGTCTTCAGTTTGTTTTTTATTTAGGCTATTATTAGTTGTTGATATTAACACTGGTGACACAAATTATGAAATTACTATTGAAAAATGTTGATATCATAAAGACTTTATTTAAAGCCAAAATAACTATACCGTGATATTTCGTCGCAGTGAAATAAGATTACTCGTATCATGATATACGATTTTGGTCATATCCCCCCCCCCTGGGTAGTTGTTAGCAGTGTTGGGGGTATTTAATTAATTACAAGTAACGTTACATAATCAGATTGCATTTTTTAACTAGTATGATTTATTGTTGAAGTACGAGTGTTGAATTTTCTTTCACTGCATCCTATCCAGTCATTTGAGTTTTGGTGTAAAAGCACTTTTGCATCTGCCCAAAATGTATATTTTTATATTAAAAACAAAAAAGCAAGCGCTTGCCAGATGAGGGAAAAGTAATGCATTACTTTCCATAAATAAATAGCTAAGTAATGCAATTAGTTCAATGTTTTGGGGGTAGCACAGTATTGAAACGCTATGATTAATAGAGCAATGTTTTTCAAATCTGGCATCTTCAAGAGCTGTGATATTTGGGGCCGTGCAAATAAAGGCGTAACGATGGACTCGTGTGGCGTGTCAACAGAACGAAGAGGCTTTCTTTTGTGGCGAAGCACTGAAAACAATCCAATCCTGTGGGATTGAGGCTGGTGTGGATTTAATTGAAAACGTCTGTCTTTGATAAGCACCTGATTTAATGCTTGTTCTCCGCTCACGCTGCATGTTTACCAATGAACTCTGCCAAGAGCTCAGACACAACCTCAAAGCGCTGTTTTGTTAATACTCATCAGGACATTTGAAACCGGAAAACAATGCGACGTTCAATTCATTTCTGAAGTGCAGAACGTGCCTCCCGGAGCAGAAACTTAATTGAGTGAGGACAGAAAAAAAAACTATTGAAAGAGACGTTGGTAAAGAAGTACACCGAGCGAACGAGAGCGAGTGAACAATGCACAAGATAAAAATGCAATCAATGCATGTCTAATGCGATTCTTGTGCTCCTGTATCCACTCTGACAGTGGTGGAAGACTCAATATAAATCTGTTATAAAATGGGTCCAAAAGGTTTTTTGCTTTTGGTTACCAAAATGAAATCAAAAGTTTACCCCATTTACTTTCTTGCACGATCATGTGACACTGAAGACTGGAGTAATGGTGCAGGAAATACAGCATGCATCACAGTAATAAATTACATACAAAATATAATAAAATATAAATATAATAATTTTTTTTTAACTTTTATTACTGTATTTTTAAATAAAATACACTGTGTTTATTGCATATTAAATATTAATTGTATTTTAAAATGCAGCCTGGATGAGCATAATAAACTTCTAAAAAAGTTATTATATATATAAGAAATATATATATATAACATCTAATATACTAGGGGTGGGTCATATGACCAAATTTGTTATTTCATGATGTGAGAAATTTTACTTCACAGTAATGATATGCACAACAATATATTTATTTAATTATTATAAATAATGTTAAACAATGTTATTTTAGTATCATTGGGATACTTTTATATATTTAGAAGATCTAACATTTTCGAGTTAGTTTTTAACAGATATTTTCCATATTCATTTTTGTTGTATTTCTTTAGTTTTTATTCTGGTTCAATTTTTTGTTGCCTTGGCAACTTGCTGAAATTAAATATTTGTGTAAATGTTTTTTTAATATATATATATTTTTTATGGTTGTAGTTTTACTTCACTATAAAAACCCTGACTGTAAATTGTAAAAATATTTTATTATTATTAATGCAACACTAATTTTAACAAAATAAATGCAGCCTGAGCATAAGAAATGTTAAAAATCTTACCGATGCCAAACATTTGAATGTAGGCCATATACAATGAGGAAAATCCCTATGACTTGAATCAGAGGCAGTGTCTTAGTGTATTGTGTTTGGCCTTTAGCAGCGTGAAGAGGACAGAATAAAATAAAGAGATGATGGAGAAGAAAGACAAAACTCTGATCAAACTCAAACACACACAACATTTTAATTCTTTGTGTGATATGTGACCCTGGACCACAAAACCAGTCATACGTGTCAATTTTTTTAATTAAGATTTATAAATCATTCGAAAGCTGAATAAATAATATTTCCATTGATGTATGGTTTGTTATGATTGGACAATATTTGGTCGAGATGCAACTATTAGAAAATCTGGAATCTGAGGATGCAAAAAAAACGAAATATTGAGAAAATCATCTTTAAAGTTGTTCAAATGAAGTTCTTAGCAATGCATATTACTAATCAAAAATTAAGTTTTAAGATATTTACGATAGGAAATGTGCTAAATATCTTCATGGAACATGATCTTTATTTAATGTCCTAATGATTTTTGGCATCAAATAAAAATGTATAATTTTGACCCAAATAGGCTATTGTTAGAAATATACCCAGCGACTTAAGACTGCTTTTGTGCTCCAGAGTCACATTAATGATTGTTTTTATTTTCTTTCCAGACACGGGACACGATGTGCTGGTGAAGTCGCTGCTGTAGCCAACAACTCGCACTGCATTGTGGGTATAGCCTACAACGCCCGCATAGGAGGTACACCTGAGTCTGTTTACAGCTCGTCTTATTTTCTCAGAAATGTCAGATGCTATTTCAGTTTCAGACCCGCCGCAGCCGGCTCTCAACACACACACACACACGGATCAGCGAAACTGACCAATTGCCGCAAGTGACTAAACCCTGATCGAGCAACAGGTTTCAGACACAATCGGAGCAGATAAGACGGGATTATTCCGCATGTGTGCACAGGATTAAAGCGGCGAGATGTCGGAGAGTTCATTAATTTAGTGGACAGCGAACCGCCCGACACTCATGCGCTCATAAGCAATTAATCCTATGAAAAGGCCGATCAGTTTTAATCAAAATGTGGATTTCATGATATGCCATCAGCCATCTGGGGCCGTTTTGTTCAGGCCCACAGCTGCACTGAAAGACACGAATATTTCTTTATTGTGCTCGCAGGTGGCAGGACTGACAAATGCATCCTTTGCTCGGACTTGGCGGGGTTTCTGTCCGTCTTGTTCCAGTTGCACCATATGCCAAATGCATAAAGTTTAGCGATGCAACTGCGAGTCCAGGACAGGGCAGCATATGCAAGGCTCTTTATTAGGAGCCAAGTGCGAGTTCCATTCATTTGCTTTCATTCGTTTTACTGGTTGGCATTGGAGCCTGTGGCGGCAGTTTGACGGAAAGTTGTAAAATGTGACTTTTACATCAGAGTTCCTTAGAATTTAATAATTTCATAACCCACACTGTTTGTGGATCCACTTCAACAATATTAAAATCCACAACAGATGAGATATTAAGAGTGTTTGTTAAGCCGGTGCTAAAATATTATACCTTTTTCTAACAAACTCATCATTTTAAGCACTAGTTTTAATGAACACTCAAAGAAATGATGTGTTAATAGAGACTTGCATTTTCAGTCTCTTCAGCGCAAACCACAAAAACTTCTGCATAACAGTAAATATTTAAATGTCAAACATAACAGTGTTAAACAGGTGTTTCCCTTCACTTAAAACCACTGGATTTCTTATCCAGTTTTTTACACATTAATCGATTACCAAAATAATCATTAGTTGCAACTTTTGTGTTTATTGTATACAAGGAGAAAAAATAGTTTGGTGACTAGATTAGCAACTTTTTGCGTAATTTATAATCTGCCAGGTAAACATTTTTGAAGTCGGTTTTCCTCAATAAGCTCCATGATCTGAGGATTTTAGGGTTAAATACCATTAATAACCACATTCTGAAGTGGACATTTTATTGACTCGTTCCTCATCGAAATGCTGGCTGCACATCTCGTAATATATCTCAATTGCAAAGTCTTGTCAGCTAAATATTCCTCTTAAGAATTGCGGAGTGATGTTTGGTCATTTGTCCAAGCCAGATACAGACAGATCAGCACAATGAAAGACGTGCTTTAGGTCTTTTGGCCCAGCAGTTGACGTTTTTCCCTGCTTAATCACTGAAACGCCGCCAAAGCTAATACGTGTCAGATTCAAGCCAATGACTTCATCGCCTTCTAATGACATTTCTAATCGCCTCGCTTTGGCTGCTATGTAGAACTTCACGTCCTTTAACCATAATTAGAGATGTAGAAATGTTTAGTTCTCCTGCTCTGCGGTTCAGAAAGTGTTTGCTCGGTGCTGTTTGAGAAGTCGAGGAATCAATTGGAGGTGTAATGCAGCTTGTTAGAAGTGAGAGGAACGATAGAGAAGTGTTAAGCCTCCTGCGTTTCCTCAGAGGTGTTTTAAGGAAGGAAAACTCGCATATGGTGTTAGAAAAAATAACACACGCACAGTCGCACACACATTCTCACACTATAGCACATTGAGCGCATTGGAAAACAAACACATGTTTGTTATTATATTATGGCAGGCTTATTGACTATCTGAATTAAGCTGATTCATTGTGCCTGCTCATTTCAGAAGTCCATCAAAGATCTTGGCTGGTGTCTAAGAGGTTGTGGGTTTGAACCAGAACTATTACCATTGTGCCGTTGGGCAAAGCTCATGAAACTACACCGTAAACATGTATTTTTCAAAGTTGTAAACAACGATCGTTGGACTGTGTTTTCCAAGAAAATACTATTTCAGTCTTTTTACTTACAAATTTCTTGTTTAATTCATTGCGTTACTTTATTACTATAACAAATTCTGTCACTATAACAAAGTCCTCGTATTCTGTCACTATATTCTATAGAATATAATTCCTCGTATTCTGTCATTACAACAAATTCTGTCACTATTACAAATTCCTCGTATTCTGTCACTATATGAAGTTCCTAAACGTAAGTTAGGGAGGAGCGAGCCCATCTAATCTTTCAATCAACAGCCAGAGTATATAAGCAGCTGTTTACCTCTCTCAGTCCCAGCTGTTTCAGCATCCCTCCACCTCCCCAATCTCCACCTTCTTCTTAGGTACCTTGCCCTCCACCTCTCCATCTCCAGCTTCTTCTTAGGTACCTTGCCCTCCACCTCTCCATCTCCAGCTTCTTCTTAGGTACCTTGCCCTCCACCTCCCCAATCTCCACCTTCTTCTTAGGTACCTTGCCCTCCACCTCCCAATCTCCACCTTCTTCTTAGGTACCTTGCCCTCCACCTCCCCATCTCCACCTTCTTCTTAGGTACCTTGCCCTCCACCTCCCCAATCTCCACCTTCTTCTTAGGTACCTTGCCCTCCACCTCCCCAATCTCCACCTTCTTCTTAGGTACCTTGCCCTCCACCTTGCCCTCCTCCCCCATCTCCACCTTCTTCTTAGATACCTTGCCCTCCACCTCCCCAATCTCCACCTTCTTCTTAGGTACCTTGCCCTCCACCTCCCCAATCTCCACCTTCTTCTTAGGTACCTTGCCCTCCACCTCCCAATCTCCCCTCTTCTTAGGTACCTTGCCCTCCACCCCCAATCTCCACCTTCTTCTTAGGTACCTTGCCCTCCACCTCCCCAATCTCCACCTTCTTCTTAGGTACCTTGCCCTCCACCTCCCCAATCTCCACCTTCTTCTTAGGTACCTTGCCCTCCACCTCCCAATCTCCACCTTCTTCTTAGGTACCTTGCCCTCCACCTCCCAATCTCCCCTCTTCTTAGGTACCTTGCCCTCCACCCCCAATCTCCACCTTCTTCTTAGGTACCTTGCCCTCCACCTCCCCAATCTCCACCTTCTTCTTAGGTACCTTGCCCTCCACCCCCAATCTCCACCTTCTTCTTAGGTACCTTGCCCTCCACCTCCCCAATCTCCACCTTCTTCTTAGGTACCTTGCCCTCCACCTCCCAATCTCCCCTCCTTAGGTACCTTGCCCTCCCCAATCTCCACCTTCTTCTTAGGTACCTTGCCCTCCACCTCCCCAATCTCCACCTTCTTCTTAGGTACCTTGCCCTCCACCTCCCCAATCTCCACCTTCTTCTTAGGTACCTTGCCCTCCACCTCCCCAATCTCCACCTTCTTCTTAGGTACCTTGCCCTCCACCTCCCCCATCTCCACCTTCTTCTTAGGTACCTTGCCCTCCACCTCCCCAATCTCCACCTTCTTCTTAGGTACTTTGCCCTCCACCTCCCCAATCTCCACCTTCTTCTTAGGTACCTTGCCCTCCACCTGCCCAATCTCCACCTTCTTCTTAGTACCTTGCCCTCCACCTCCCCAATCTCCACCTTCTTCTTAGGTACCTTGCCCTCCACCTCCCCCATCTCCACCTTCTTCTTAGGTACATTGCCCTCCACCTCCCGGTCTCCACCTTCTTCTTAGGTACCTTGCCCTCCACCTCCCGATCTCCACCTTCTTCTTAGGTACCTTGCCCTTTGTAATCACCTTATATCAAGTCCCTGGGGGGTGTATCAGAGCTCGAGCCGAAGCTGCTTCATCGAGCCCCTCATCAGTGGACAGCAAGCCAAATAACTTTACTCTATTTCCTAATGATTATATGGGCAAACAAACTCGTTAAATTCTGTAGAATAGGAATTTGTAATAGTGACAGAATTTGTTGTAGTGACAGAATACGAGGAATTATATTCTACAGAATTTAACGAGTTTGTGTAAGTAGGTGTAGGAGTAGGTGTAAACATACCTGGCCAATAAAGTTTATTCTCTCATTATTATAGTTATACAAAAAAAAATCAAAATTCGGACTTTCTTGCGATTCTGAGTTTTTTCCTCAAGAGTATTCTGGGTAATTATTTTGTTATTGTTGTTTCCACCACAAAATAAAAAAATTAAGAGAGATGTTTTTACTCTTTATCTCACAATTCAGACTTTCCTTCTAAGAATTGTGAGTTTCTTTCTCAAAATGGCTAGTTATAAACTCACAATTACAAGTTAATGTCTGCTAGTTTTGTGTTTGTATCTCCCAGTTCAGTTTTTTTCTTAGAATTGCAAGAAAATAAGTCTTAATTGATATATAAAGATTCAGAATTGTATATGAAAAGTAAATTGTTGTGTAAAAATAAATCTAAATTGCAAGCAAAAAAAGTCAGAAAATTACCCAAAATTACACTCTTTTATTTTTTATCTCATGTTGGAAACAAGCTGCAGTAGTTCATTTCTTTAGAATTATTTAGATGCAATAGAATTTTCTGAGTAAAAATAGTTTCAAAGTAAATCCTACAAATGTAATAAGTAAAAGAATTGCTGCAGAGGCTTTGGATAACATTTTCAGCTTAATGACTTGCATAGATACGAGACTTTTTAAAACCCATTCTCTCAAGTTATGAAAAAAAATACAAAGGCTTTCTTTGAGAATAAAGAGCAAGAAGAGGAAATGAAGCTGTAGTTCAATCATGGAACGAGGAGAAAGAGCAGATTGTCAAGGCGTTTGGAAAAATCTCATTGCAGTAGAGGACAATAGACTTTAATTGCAAATTGTGTGCTCGTTAGTGAACATATGGCATATGATTCTGTGTGGGTTTGTGCGTCAGTCTCTGTTTGCTCCATTGCATGCATAAAAAACAGCACTTTTAGACGAGTCACGCCAGATTTAAAGTCCAAACACTGTTGGTTCTTACATTTTTGCACACTATATGTTATGTTTTGAAAACCTGAATAGCATTTATCTTTGTAAGAGGTCAGTCTGGGAATTCAGTTCATATAAAACTATAATATGGCTCATTGACACTTGGAGTACAGTGCACAAGTCCTCTAGACTACTTTTATATCACTTTCATGGTGCATTTTGGATCTTGGCACTGTAAAGCACCATCTGTTTACGTTGCATGCGAGCTTGGATCTCATTCCTAGCGTCTCAATTTGAGTTTCACAGAGAAAATAAAATAATACAGGTTTGGAACGACGTTGGCTTGATTATACAATGACTGTATTTGTTCTGTATTTGGATGAACTTTTTCTCGAAGGTGTCCGAATGCTTGATGGAGACGTGACTGATGTGGTTGAGGCCAAGTCTCTGGGAATAAGGCCAGACTACATTGACATTTACAGTGCCAGCTGGGGTCCCGACGATGACGGAAAGACCGTGGATGGGCCGGGGCCTCTGGCCAAACAAGCCTTTGAACTGGGAATTAAAAAGGTTGTTGTCTCAAACTCGCACACACAGCATTTAGCATTGAGTAACTGGCATTGTCAGGTTTGTTCAATTTAAGACTTAATTGAAACCACAACATTTGAAAGGAAGATATTGTCTAAAGCTGATCTGGACTAGTATGTTATGATGGTTTTGTCAGGATCTGGGCAGTTTGATAAGTCTTATGAGTAAAAGTTTGTATTACTGTAACAGTGAAAATATTATCATATTGTTATTAGTGTAGGATGTTTTAAAATACAATATGACCACGTACTGATGTATATTTTCCAAAATCAAGTGTGTTAAATATTTAGAAAATTTATTTTTTAAATCTTAAAATGTTTTAAATAATAGTTGTAAGATTTGAATAATGAATAGCTAATCTTGTCATTTCTTTCTTGCCTTTTTAATTTAATTATTTTATTGTAATTTTTTTTGCAAAAGTGGTCTGTCTGCTAGAGGCAGTGTTGTTATTGGATTGTTATTTTCTTTGAAAATACAAAAAATGGTGTGATGTATATTTTCCAAAATCAAAAATATTTAGAAAATTATTTTTTAAATCTTAAAATGTTTTAAATAATAGTTGTAAGATTTGAATAATGAATAGCTAATCTTGTCATTTCTTTCTTGCCTTTTTAATTTAATTATTTTATTTAATTTTTTTTGCAAAAGTGGTCTGTCTGCTAGAGGCAGTGTTGTTATTGGATTGTTATTTTCAGTAATTGAAAAATGTTTGAAAAAAAATAATAATAATAATAATTAAAATGTAAAAAAAAAAAGGTTACGGAAATTTAAATAAATAAAAAATAACTTTAGATATAGATGGAAGTGCTAAAATGGCTAATACTAAAATAAAAAAGCTAAATAGAAATATTAATAAAATCTAAAAACAATAATAATGACAAGCTCATCAACAAAATTGCAAAACCAAACACAAAAATAAATTTACCATTAAAACTAAAAGTGGAAATATAAAAATGAAAGCTAGTTCGAAATATTAATGCATAAATATTACTAGTAAATAAATAATGCTAAATTAACACTCGTGCTTTCGTGTGTCTGTGCAGGGCCGTAAGGGTCTCGGCTCCATCTTTGTTTGGGCGTCTGGTAACGGGGGCCGGCAGAGCGATCACTGCTCCTGCGACGGCTACACCAACAGCATCTACACCATCTCCGTCAGCAGCAGCACAGAAAACGGCAACAAGCCCTGGTACCTGGAGGTCTGCGCCTCCACCCTCACCACCACGTACAGCAGCGGAGAGTTCTACGACCGCAAAATAGTTGAGTCACTTACATCTGTTAGACCACCACGAGAAAGCTCGTTTGCTCCCGAAAACCACTAACAATGTTAATCAAGGTTTTTTGGAGCGGTACTAATTAATAGAGTTTTTCCATATTTCATTAAAGTTAAAACTCTTTTGCTCACCAAGGCTGCATTTATTTGTTCAAAAGTACAGTAAAAAAAGTACTGAAATATTTTTACGATTCAAAAAAAACCATTTTCTATATGAACACGTTTCAAAATGTAATTTATTCCTTTAATTAAAGCTGAATATTCAGCATCATTACTCCAGTCTTCAGTGTCACATGATCTTCAGAAATCAGTCTAATATGATTATTTACTGCTCAAGAACATTTCTGATTATTATCAATGTTCAAAACATATATATATATATTTTTCAAACTTCGAAATGAACAGCATTCATTTGCAATAGAGTTATTAACTGTCATGTTTGATCCGTTTAAAGCATCCTTGCTGAATAAAAGTATTAATTTATTGACTTAATTCTTCTTAATTATTGACAGACTTAATTACTGAATAGGAAAATAGTTTTCCTATCCAGCCTCTTTCATAAGTTTTTGCATATTGTTTGGCCTGTGCGTCTCATGGTAATCAGTAAAACACTGCAACTCAATCCTATTTAGGACATTTTGTTTACTTTTATACAATAATCAATTTTGCTGCTCTATTGTGATGCTTCTTGCGCCCTGAAGCAAAACCGGTTGAACAGATTGAGCTTTTCAATTTCAAAAGAGCACAATAAAATCTTGTTTTCCGAGATATGACCTCTTTAAGCGTGTATCCATTTGTCTTCTCCATCTGTCATCTACTCAACCTTTTGTCCTCGTCTTGCTTTCGGCCTCGTAAGCATGTTCTCTGCTTTATTGGGTCATTTACTCTCTTGATGCCACATATTGTGTCCTACAATTCATCTCAATTATTTCTGACACATTCTCCTTTCTTTCCTCCTTCACCTCTTTTTAAAGTATTAAACATCAGCCTGTATTCCTAAAGATTATAAGAAACATTTGAGAGCGCTCCTAATTTAGCTTAAACATTTCTAACGAGGAGTCTTATCTTAAAAGTGATTCAGGACCAATCTGAGAGCAACTCTGAGCGAGGAAAAGACAAACACTTGTATCTTAGTGAGGAGGCGGGGCTTACCCGCTGCTAGCTATGACAACGTCTTTTGAAGACCGTGATTGGTTGGTTGTCCAAGAAGGAAATAAAAGAGCGCTTTTAAGAGTAGGGTTTATTATAAGCCTTCACTTTGAAATGACAGGAGTAATGTTTCCATACTCTCTCTCTCACACACATTATATATGTATATATATTCTTTATTTACCATGCTGTCATACTTAATGTATTTTATAGGAAATAAACAGCAACATAATACGTGCTGTAACAGACCCAAATCATCACTGCTGCATAGTTGTATTTTAATAAGTTAATGTAGAGATTACGTCTATTTCTGGCGCGATGGCGTTTCAGCGCGGTGTCGGAGATGTTAGCATGTCTTTAATAAGATCGGTCACAAACATGATCCCTGCACGATCTAATGTGTCGTGTCTTATTAACTCACTGTCATGCATTGTGTGCAACACATTTCTTCTCTCTCTTCATGTTTCGTCCATTTTCTCCACCGCTAAAGAAACTCTTAAAAGTCCTCGTCCGTACTCCTAACAGTTTTGGTCCTTAAGACCTCTTTTAAGGGGTGAGATGCTTTCTGAATGACTTTTTTCTTTACTAGGATCTTTTCTTTCATTGTAAGAGGAATTGTGTTACTAGGAGCAACTCTTAGCACTAAGGGTTTTCATAAATACGGGCCCCGACCATTTGTCCAAATAGATGTGCTTTAAGATTCATAAGCATTCAAATGTGTTTTATTTTTTGCCTTATTGGTGTAAAAAAGGTTGAGAAATCCCAACACTGACGCAGAGATCTATCATCTTTTGACCAGAAATGTTGTATATGCATGTTACTAGCAATCTGCCAAAGCTCAGTCATCTTCTATAGATCTTCTGTCCCGGATCCTGATGCTCATCCTGCTAATACAGCTGAGCTCTTGTTGTTCGCCTCTTTCCACAAATATCTTTTGATGAAATGAGACGGTTGGAAAAAAGACTGGGGCTAAATGTTTGGTCTGGCACCATACGCAGGGAAAACCGCAGGGTGCCGCAGGATAAAGATGTGTGTGAATTTGCGTTCTCTTCCAGCGGCGCAGATTATGACATTATCCTTAAGAATGACTACTGTGGGTTTTTGCTTTTCTTTTGGTGCTGGGTTTGTAGTCGAGCTCATTTACACATGCATGACAGGATTCTTCTTCTTTTCTCTCATACATTAGAAACGATTTAGTAAAATAAATGATTTTATATAAGGTTTAAAGCTTGAATGCTGTGGTTTTATTTGTGGAGCTGCTAAAGCAAGCATCACTATTTCTATTACTCATGCTAAAAGTTTACTTTAGAAAAACGTGAGTGTGGAAATCATCCCAAACTGCCTTGAGTGATATTTTACATCATGCTGCAGGCTGTATGTTGTGTAATTCTTAAGTTCACAAATATGATAAGAATGTAGTTTTGCTATGACTTATTTAGTTTGTGCATGCAACATTTTTAACATACTATAAAACAACTGCTATTTGATCCAAATGATTTGATCTATTCCAGTATCCAGCAATACTCACATCTTACAATTCAGTCAAAATACGATAGTTTAACTTTAGTTTTCTTGTTAAATAAGCCGTTATATATATTGGGTATCAAATGTGCCATTTATATATGTATATATGTTGTCTTTAAAATGTCTTAAACTCCATTTTTATTTTTTATTTGCAGTCTTAAAAACCTCTTACATTTCCTTAAGCATGCAGATAAAGTGGTTAACGAGAAGTCTGTTAATACTTTCCTCAAATGTCTGTAGAAAATGTAAAAGTAGTGTTGTCTTGTATATTTCCTAACTGCTGTTTTTAAACACGAACATAAAGCCCCGACACGCACACATATCGCACAAGAGCATGTGTCTCCAATCTCAGCATCTTCTTCAGGACCCCGTCGGTGGCACTGACCCCATTCATGTTTGTCCTTTTGAGAAACGCCAGTGTAATCAAGCTCATGTTTGATGGAAGACACACTCGAGCGCTCGCTCTCTCTGCCTGCGGGCTACCAGAACAGCTCTGTGGGTGACCCGCTGGTTCCCAGAAAACCAGAACGACGAAATATTTACAGAGCACTTTGCAGAAAACCGCTCGTACAGTCACGGAAGCACATTCTTTCAGAGAATAGCTGGAAGCTTTAAAGGAATAGTTCACCCAAAAATTACAATTTACTGAACACTTACTCGCACTCAGAACATGTAGATGTGGATGAGTTTATTTCTTCATCAGGACAGATTTGGATAAGTGTAGCATTACATTACTTGCTCAGAAATAGATGCTCTGCAGTGAATGGGTGCCGTCAGAATGAGAGTCCAAACAGCTGATTAAAACATCACAATAATCCACACCACTCCAGTCCTTCAGTTAATGTCATGTGAAGTGAAAAGCTGCGTGTTTGTAATTGGATTTGGATTACTTGTGGATTATTGTGATGTTTTTATGAGCTGTTTGGACTCATTCTGACGGCACCCATGCAGAGCATCACTGCAGAGCTAAATTTCTCCAAATCACATGTGTTCCTGTGTCCATTTCTGAGAAAGGTTGTGGGTTCGTGAACACACATACATCATGCAAAATTTCTCTGATAAATGTAAATGTAAATCTGTTCTGATATAGAAGCAAACTCATCTATATCTTGGATGACCTGAGGGTGAGTACATTTTCAACAAATGTTCATTTTATTAAGGAGGACTTGACCTGTTGCTTAAAGAGAAGTCATGAAAAATCTAGAAGACCTGCTGTACCTGTTAATAAGAGTTAAGGACAAAATGTGAAAATCCATGTCCACTTTGCTGCATCTAAACTGAAGCTGTTAACTCTTTCATGTTCTGTATTTCTGTGTTTCTGGTACCAGGTGACGACAGACCTGCGGCAGAGATGTACTGATGGACACACAGGCACCTCTGTATCTGCACCGATGGTGGCGGGTGTCATCGCTCTCGCTCTGGAGGCAAAGTCAGTTTTCTGCTCCTCTTCATCACTTTCTACATTTTTGACATTATTTTTCCATAAAACAGATGCAGAAAGCTGCACTGCTTCTTTTTATTCAATTTGTATATTTATTGTTTAATTTCTTTTGGCTTAAAGAGCCGTTTCTGTCATCATTTGATCAGCCATGTTGTTCAACTGTTTAAGAAGATCTTTTGAAAAAAAAAAAATTATTTGCACATGCAATAGGGTCCAATTTTGTTACCTTTATTTCTGTAGTGCTTTATACAATGCATACTGTTTAAAAGCAGCTTCAAAGTAATAAACAGAGAAATAATAGAATCATTGATGCAAACTTCTTCAAATATGAGACAAATTCAAATTCTGCTGTAAAGCAGCTCTAAAAAGAGAATAGTGTCAGTATTAGTAGAGCATGGCGCTAGCAACGCCAAGATCATGGGTTCGAGTCCCAGGGAAAGCAAGAGCTGATCAAATGTAAAAACTGTAACTTGAATGCAATGTAAGTCGCTTTGGATAAAAGCATCTGCTAAATGTAAATATTCAATTGGATTCCTCTGTCTGGCTTCTCTGCTTGTAAAGGCTTTCAGGACTGTAATTAAATTTAACATAATCATGTTTGCGTATATTGTGGTTTCATCTCTCAAAACTATATTTACATTTGAGGCATGATGTGTGCATTTTATATCGTTGAACAAAAATTGAGCCACAGACTTTCAAAACCATTAATCAATATAAAAAGTATTACACAGGCAGGAGTGCTGCCGTTGAACTTACTGACGTGATCTTTCCATGTATTTATCTGTGCATGAGATTAATGAGACGGATGACAGCAGAAGAGGAAAAAGCGACGTGTAGCATAGAGAACAGCTGGGATAAAGTTACCTGCTAGGATGCAGTTGTTACACTAAAATGAATGAGTGTCCCAAAAGCCCATACAAACAGAGCCTCTCAGATGGGAAGCAAAAATGGGACTCAGTCCAAAACAACATATTTGAAATATGAAACAGACAAAAGAAAATGAAATAGCTGTTGTTGAACAGAGCCTCATAAAAAGTCTTTGTCATTTCATCTGTCAGTCCTCTGATAACCTGGAGGGATGTCCAGCATCTTCTCGTGAAGACGTCCAGACAGGCTCACCTGAAAGCCATTGACTGGAAAACCAATGCAGCCGGACACAAAGGTGAACACAGCAGAAATGACTTTTCTGCATTATTTTTACACTGTTTAAATGTAGATGTGTGGTATATTATAATTTCTTCTTCTTTTTTTCACTCATAATGTGATAGTGAAGTGTCATATGATAAGTTTGATTTTATATTGTACATTTCTTACACATATGTCCAAACACATGGTAATATCATGGAACTCTTTAGTACTTTGTTATTTTTAGTGGAATAGAAGTTATGTTCCCATTCAGTCGGTCACGTTCAACGTACGTCGGACTGACCGACGAATAGGAATCTCGCTAGAGGCCAATCTGCTTCGAGTGTAACTAAAACGAGCCAATGCTCATTGGCATGCAATCATATGCAGCAGCTGCTCACCTCGCAGAGCGGGTATATAATGAGCAGCAGGTGCGTTGCATCTTCAGCTTTTCGCTTCTTTCGGAGCCCTAACTGTGCCCTAACTCCACCTGGTGGGGGGAGACATCTCTTCCTTCCAGGGCCTGTGAGCACTCGTCGGATCTTACCGGCAAGTCTTACCAGGCCTGTGGGGAACCACCTCTTCTATCGCCAGGGGACATCAGCACGCAGTTCGAGAAAGCCCCTCCTGTCCAACCGTGGAACCAGGTAAGTGTTGCACAGCACACTCAGACCCCGCTACGGGCCACCTCACAAAGAGAGCCCCCCGAGCCGCATCCCTGCGTTCCACCTCGATGCCCCACTGCGGGTTCGCCTACGGTCCCCTTGGTCCCGCTTGTGCGGTCTCTGCGAGCCTGGTTAGCGCTCCCCAGTCCGCCTCACTGGCTCATTCGGACCATCAGGCTCGGCTATGCGATTGTTTGCCCAGTGTCCCCCCGAAGTTCAGAGGTGTCCACTTCACTTCAGTGAAAGCTGTTGATGCCCGTGTCTTGCGTGCGGAGATCGTAGTCCTACTGGCGAAGGTCGCGATAGAGCCGGTCACTCCAGCTGATATGAGGTTAGGGTTTTACAGCCCTTACGTCATTGTACCCAAGAAAAGCGGTTGGTAACGACCGATCTTGGACCTGCGTGTTTTGAATCAGAGCCTTCACAAGCTACCGTTCAAAATGCTCACACAGAAACGCATTTTCGCATGCATCCGTCCCCGAGATTGGTTTGCAGCGATCGACCTGAAGGACGCGTACTTTTATGTCTTGATTCTTCTTCGACACAGGCCGTTTCTGCGCTTTGCGTTTGAGGGTCAAGCATATCAGTACAAGGTCCTGTCATTTGGGCTGGCCCTATCTCCCCGCATCTTCACGAAAGTCGTGGTGGGAGCCCTTGTTCCATGAGAGAACAGGGCATTCACATCCTTAACTCTCTCGACGACTGGCTCATTCTTGCTCAGTCTCGGGAGCAGTTATGTGAACACATGGATTCGGTGCTCAGTCACCTCAGCCAGTTGGGCCTTCAGGTCAACTGGGAAAAGAGCAAACTCGCCCCAGTGCAGAGGATCTCTTTTCTCGGTGTGGACTTGGATTCGGATGAACATTCAGCACGCCTCACAGAGGAACGTGCTCAGTCGGTGTTGAACTGCCTGAATACATTCAGGGGCAGGACAGCGGTCCCACTAAAACTTTTTCAGAGGCTCCTGGGAAATATGGCAGCCGCAGCGACAGTAATCCCGCTCGGTTTACTTCATATGAGACCGCTTCAGCACTGGCTACACGGCCGAGTCCCGAGATGGGCGTGGCAACGCGGCAATCATTCAGGAATGCGCCAAGCCATTAGCCTGGTCAGACCCCAGTTTCTTCAGGAGTGTATCTAGAGCAGGTGTCCCGGCATGCTGTGGTCTTCACTGATGCCTCTGCCACCGGCTGGGGTGCAACGTACAACGGGCATGCAGTGTCGGGTGTGGACGGGCCCCCAACTGCATTGGCACATCAACTGCCTCGTATTGCTTGCAGTACGCCTTGCCCTGAGCCTCCTGAAAGAGCCGTTACGGGGCAAGCATGTGCTGGTCCGTACGGACAACACTGCGACTGTTGCGTAGATCAACCGTCAAGGTGGTCTGCGCTCCCGTCGCATGTCGCAACTCGCCCCCCATCTCCTCCTTTGTAGTCAGAAGCATCTGAGGTCGTTTTGCGTCATTCATGTCCCTGGGGTGCTCACCGTGGGGCCGACAAGCTCTCACGAGCTGCGCTACCGGGAGAGTGGCGACTCCACCCCCAGGTAGTCCAGCTGATTTGGGGAGAGTTCGGCAAAGCTCAGGTAGACCTGTTTGCCTCGCCAGAAACCTCTTACTGCCAGTTGTTCTACTTCCTGTCCGGGGGAACACTCGGTATAGATGCACTGGCGCACAGCTGGCCCCGGGGCCTTCGCAAATATGCGTTTCCCCCAGTGAGCCTACTTGCACAGATTTTGTGCATCAGGTAGGACGAGGAGCAAGTCCAGCTAGTTGCGCCATATTGGCCCAACCGGACCTGGTTCCCAGAACTTACGCTCCTCATGACAGCTCCTCCCTTGTGAATCCCTCTGAGGAAGGACCTTCTTTTTCAGAGACAGGGCACCCTTTGGCACCCGCGTCCAGACCTCTGGAAACTCTATGTCTGGTCCCTGGACGGGATGCAGAGGTTCTAGGTGACTTACCCCCTGAGGTACTTAACACCATCGCTTTGGCATGTGCACCGTCTACGAGACGTGCTCATGCCTTAAAGTGGAACCTGTCGAGTGGTGTTCTTCTCATGAGAAGACAACCGAAGATGTTCGATCTGTGTCGTGCTTTCCTTCTTGCAGCTAGGGTTGGAGCATAGGCAGTCTTCATCCACCCTCAAAGTTCATGCTGCCGCTATTGCCGCATACCACAACCACATCGATGGTAAGTCTGTTGATAAGCACAAGCTGGTTCCTTAGGGCTCCCTTTGAGCCTTTGCAGTCAGCAGACTTAAAGATTATGTCCACAAAGACTTTGCTGCTGGTTGCATTGACCTCCGTCAAGAGGGTAGGGGACCTACTGGCATTTTCGGTCTATGAATCGTGCTTAGAGTTCGGGCTGGGTGACGGCCACGTGGTACTGAGACCCCAGCCTGGCTATGTGCCCAAGATTCCTTCCACTCCCTTCAGGGACCAGGTAGTGAGCCTGCAAGCGCTGCCCCCGGAGGAGGCAGACCCAGCCCTGGCTTTGCTCTGTCTAGTTCGCGCCTTGCAACTATGCATAGAAAGAAATCAAAGCCTCAGGACCTCTTACCAGCTTTTTGTCTGTTACGGAGGCCAGCAGAAGGGAAAGGCTGTCTCCAAGCAGAGGATGGCCCACTGGATAGTGGACGCCATCGCCTTGGTTTACCCAAGCACAAGGCGTGCCCTGCCCGCTCAGGTTGCATGCCCACTCTACGAGAGGCGTGACATCCTCCTGGGCGCTGGCTCGTGGTGCCTCGCTGACAGATATTTGTAGAGCTACGGGGCTGGGTGACACCTAAAATGTTCGTTAGATTCTATAGCCTTCATGTCAAGCCGGTCTCCTCCAGTGTTCTCACCTCAGGTCAGAGGCACGGAGAGTCCCCGGCTTAGTGTCTGCTTGCTGCGCTTACATGTGCTTACATGCGCTTACATGCGCTTATTGCTCCAGAGAGTCCCTACAAGGCAGACCCTGTTGAGTCCTTCGATCGCTCTTCGGCAGCCAGACGTGGCAGAGTGTCTGGCGCCAGGCCTTTACACCGCTGTATCCTTGAGAACAGGATTTAGGCTGGGTTCCATATATGTGACCCTACGGGGATCCCATATGTGTTATTCCACGGTTTGCTCCTAAACGAAGCCCGTGTCTTTCTTACTACAGAGCGCAGGAAGGGGTCAGCTCCTGTGGCGCTTTGGTAGGGATTCCTATTCGTCGGCCAGTCCTTGGGCTGTGCAATTAATCGCATGCGATTCTCATGCATTAAACGGCATTAAATCGCCATCACCTGTTTTCAGATGGAGCGGCAGTTAATACACAGAGCTGTAGTTCACTGACAAGCTTGGTAATATCGCGTTCATAATCGAATGCGATTCATCTGCCGCACCTGCTGCTCATTATATACCCGCTCTGCGAGGTGAGCAGCTGCTGCATATGATTGCATGCCAATGTGCATTGGCTCGTTTTAGTTACACTCGAAGCAGATTGGCCTCTCTAGCGAGATTACTATCCGTCAGTCAGTCCTGACGTACGTCTCCGCGTTCCTTCCTTCAGGGAACGAGGGTTACCTATGTAACCGAGACATGTTTTGGAATGAATGAGAGTGGAATGACATTTTTTTATTAAGTATTTTTGTCTTGTTTTACAATATAAATTTAAAAATGTCCATAAACCAACATTAATTTAAGATATATTTATTTATTATTTATTTTGTTAGATTTTTTGTAAGATAATAAGACTTGAAGAGAGAGTTCACCCAAAATTTGAAATTCGGTCATCATTTACTCACCCTAAAGTTGTTCCAAACCTGAATACATTTCTTTCTTCTGTTGATCACAAAAAATAAATAAATAAACATGAAAAAGCACAAAATGTTTAAAATAATGTTGGTAACTAAACAACAGATATTGACTTCTGTAGTATGGAAAAATGTGCTATTGAAGTCTGGCTCAACGGAAGAAAGAAACTTACTTGAGTAACAACTTGTGGTTGAGTAAATGATGACATGGTTGTCATTTTTGCGTGAACCTTTTAATTTCAGAGAATATCTTTAATATTATATTTCTTAGTTGGCAAATTGTTTAAGGAAAATTATGTTAAAAATATTGAAAAAACTGCCAGTAGCTTAAGGAAAATAAACTTAAGACATATTCTATGAAAACTAGTCCTACATTTTCAGAAATCTGATTAAGTGTATTTGTCAAATAATTGTACTTTATTGATAATTTTCATATTTGGTGTCTTTAAAATGAATTTGTTGCTACATACCAGCAATATCTGCCCGGCACTCTAGATATTAACATCAACACATATTGGTCTAGAATACAATTTCAAATCAAATCAAATCAAATCATATTAACATCTTGGTGAGTGAAACATTAAAACAAAAAAAAACAATTTACATATGGACATATTGGTGACACTAGATGAATACAATTTCTGCATGAATGACTTCTGGATAAGTTCAGATTGTCTTGTTTAAGTAATTCTGCTGTCTGTGACATCCGTACATGGTTAATATTTGGTGTGTGTGTGTGTGTCTGTGTGTGTGTGTGCGTGCGTGCGTGCGTGTGTGTGTGTGTCTGTGTGTGTGTGTGTGTGTGTGTGTGTGTGTGTGTGTCTGTGTGTGTGTGCGTGCGTGCGTGTCCGTGTCCGAGCACGTGCACGTGTGTTTGTGTGCCTGTGTGCCTGTGTGTCTCTGTGCATGTGCGTGTGTGTGGTTGTAGTCAGTCATCTGTACGGCTTTGGTTTGGTGGATGCCGAGGCGATGGTGGTGGAAGCCAAGAAGTGGAGAAACGTTCCTCCTCAGCACACCTGCAGCAAGACCTCTGACCGCCGAACCCGGTGAGGAGATACTCACTGCAGCTCTCACACGGACAAATAAAACTCACTTCGACTCAAATACTTTGAGAAAATTGATACTTATACTAATCAAAGATGCATTAAATTAATCAAAAGTGACATTAATGTTCCAAAAAAATAAAATAAAAATGATTTGTATCTTGTTTTCTAGTACAAATGTTGATATACCCACAAACCAACAATTAATTTAATTATTTTATCAATAGTTTATTTATAAAGCACATTTTTAACATTGATACTGAAGAGTGGAGTAATGAGGCTGAAAATTCAGCCTTGCATCACAGGAATAAATTACATTTTAAAACATATTCAAATAGAAAATATTTTAATAATATATCAAATTTTCTAGTTTTTACTGTATTTCTGATCAAATAAATGCAGTCTTGGTGAGCAGAAGATATCTATCTATCTGTCTGTCTATTCATTCATCTGAATATTTCAGTGATTTACATATTTTACAAATGAAAGGTGCTTCTTCTTCTCATTTGATTATTTTCTCCTTCGATTTGTGCAAACTTAAATGTGGTTATGCATGACGGGGTCTTAAAAAGGTCTTAAAATGCATTTTTTTTGCTCTCTACACATTTACATTTAGAGAATACTTATAGTGACATATTAGGTTTCCTTTAATTTGGTCCTTAAATTTTCTTTACTTGGTATTAAAATAAGTCTTAAACTGATCTTCGTAAAACCTGCAGAAACCAAAATGAATGATCAAAATGCTATAAAAGCTGCATTAAAAACAGACTCAATGTTATAAAACCGTATATATACTAATATCATACGACCCATCACAGTTACTGTCTCATCTCATTTTTTTAAAGCACCTTTAATAATGTGGAAAATATCCCCAATCTACTGATCTGTTTCCAGACCCCTCCTCAAACATGACCCAATTGAATCTGGACATCTCTGCAACAAATCCAGCTTTTTCATTTCCAGTGCTTTCTGATTCTGATGGGAATAATTCGAGGCATTTATTTCCATCAGTAGGGCAGTGTTGGGAACTGGAGCGTGTCTAAGTGTTATTAGCTGTAACGTGAATCATCATCGGGCCTCAGAGAGGGACGGTGTGTCGCGCTGCTCTGAAGAGCGATGTACAATCAGTAGACACGTCGAGACGGTCCACTTGAGCGCATGAATCACTTACGCATTCAGTGCAATGCTTCAGTTCTCAATTCAAGTCCCCGCGATGTAAGAGCTCTGAATTACTGAGATACTGTGGCAAGCTGCTGGATTTATGACAAAGTGTCCAGATTTCCAGGAATATCTCAGTTAGTCTGTGCCGTGGTGCTGTTGTGTATTGAGCAGTCGCCTCCTGCATATAAACCAGATATAGGAGATGATTTCTGCTGAACTTTACTCATTTTTGTTTGGTCAAACTTGTCTTTGATCCAGTGCTATTTCTATGTCAGTTTAGGGAATTAACTAAAAGTAGTGACATTTTTATACAGTTTTATTTATACTACTATTCATTCATATTTTGAATTAACATTTATTGTTATATTTTTATTTGTTTTAATTTGAGTATTTTTATGTAATTTTGTCATCATTATTATAATTTTTTAAATCTATATAGCTCTAATTTAGTTACATTTTATTTTTTATTTTATGTTTTGTAATTTTATTAATTAAACTTATTTTGTATCAGTTATATGCCAGGGAAATATTTTTATTTTTTAAGTTAAAGTTTTTCATCTAATGTTTATATTTTAATTTAATTTTAGCTTTTATTCAAGTAATGGAAATGTTTTTAAAAGTGTACTTCAGTTAACAATAACAATAAAACATATTATGTAAACATATTAAAACTATTATAGTATTTGAATTAAATGTTTAATATTTTCAGTAGTTTTTATTAATTTTATATGCTTTTTTCATTTTTATTATTATTATATATTTTTTATCTTTATAGGATTGAATGTTTTATTTTAGTTTTAGTAATTTTAGTACTTAAACTTAATTTCAGTTAGATGCCAAGGTGATATTTCAGTTTTTTTTTGTTTTATTCTAAGTATTTTAAGTTTGCTTTTCATCTAATATTTATATTTTAGCTTCATTTAAGCTAATGAAAATGTGTTTTAATACTTTTAGCGAACAATAACAACTTTTATCACTGTAGTTATTGTTTTTTATTTCTAATATTTCTCATGAACTTTCTTATTTCTTTATATTTATTTCCGTTTAGTTTGAGTAATTTCAATCCGTCAGTTGTCCCGTAGTGCACTTTGAGCGGTAGTTTTCTGTTGAACTGTTTTGGTCTCTGTGTATTCACGCACACACAGCCGTGTGACACTGACACAGCAGCAGCACCGTGTCAGCACAGAGCGAGCGGAATGTGTCGCTCACACGGAATGTTCGGCTCTGTTTGCTGCAGCATTGTTCCGAAACGAGTTTGAATGCGCGACTGTTCTGTGTGGCCTAATTTGAACTGTGATATCTCTCGCTGGCACGATGTATATTGAAAGGGATGTTCATATCTGGCCTCAGAGGATGTGCTGTCACTGCTTTGAAAGGCAGATTATGCTGGTGATCTGTTGAAAGGGCATGATGAAACACTGTCATCTTAAAGCTTTATGCTGTTTTGTTTTAGAGAAAATACAAGCTGCGTTTTCTTTTCTGGCTTACTGCATTACGTATTTCCTTTAATAATGGATGTAATTAATAAAATGGTTATCAGGAGCATTTCATCCCTAACAGCAGCAAGTACAAACTTGATTATTTGTGAAATCTAATTTAAATAATATGGGGGTGGAACACATTTGCATCCAAATGGTAATTAATTTGCACGGAGCTTGACCCACAGTGCTGCTATTAACTGCTTGATTATATTTCGTGAAAGAGTTTTGTGTGAGATGCTTAAAAAAATCTCTCCTGCTCACCAAGGTTGTGTTTATTTGATTAGAAATACAGTAAAAACTGTTATATTTAAAATAACAGTTTTCTATTTGAATATATTGTAAAATGCAAGTCACTGCTGTGATCAGAGCTGATTTTTCAGCATCATTTCTTCAGCGTCTCATGATCTTTATGATCCTAATATGCAGATGTGCTGCTCAATAAATATTTCTCATTATTATCAATGTTGAAAAATGTTGTGCTTATTATATTTTTCAGAAGAAAGAACCAGCTTTTATTGATAAAATATTGTAACAAATGTCTTTACTTTCATTTTTATCAATTTAATGCTGGAATAATAAGAATAGTTGAAGAATTAATTAGCAAAAACTGATAACTGTAAGTTTTCAAAAATCATGTTTTTTCATCGTGCATTACAGTTAATCTCAATTAAACTGCGGTTGGGTTATTTTGATTGGGTAAAAAATGACAAAAAATGCAGCTAACTAAAACAATAAAATACAATAAAAACATAACATAAGAAAAAAATGTGAATTTGTAAAAGAATTTTTTTTTTTAAATCTATTTTTGTAAATAAGCTCTTCATTTATTTATATAATTTCATTTTTTACCCCAATTTTAAATATATAAAATAAATAAAATGTAATGCATTTTAATTAAATATAGTTGGATAAAATGCACCATTTACTTTTGACTATATAAATGCATCTTTCATTCAAAACACAGTCTATACTTAAACCAAAACACTGCAAAGCAGCACAATAAGAAAACACTGCAATAATAATCAGAACACACTGGATGCTGAATATACTGTTGTGTAGATCTGCATTTCACTGAGTGCTTAATCAGTGCATTAATCCTGTGTATTAACACATTCAAACCAGGGCATTATCAGATGCATAACCACATGCATGTGTCCATGACGTCATCTGTCCTCTATCAAGGACGCCACATGGCTTGATTTCTCTCCAAGTTCACATAATTAGCAATGTGTGTTGAAAGAAATCGATCATCAAAACGAAGCGGCAGCTATTGATCGTCTCTGGGCCTCGTGTTTGAGCAGGGCTGATGGGATTAAAGACCTGTCAGCGCATCTCTCAATGAACTCTTTAGACACATGCCCAACATTTTGACATTTGCCCAGAATTGCCCCGGGTCGGACAGGTAGTTGTTTTTAAGTGTTTAAAGTTCTGGCTGATAGCAGAAAGGTTTGGATTGAATCTGGCAGGAGGCGATGCATCGCTGTGTATATAATATACATCTTATTTTACTCATCCCAATGCTTGAGGGAGTTATGAACAACGTGAACTTAAAATTTGTGTCTAAGGTCCACGAAATTGTCAATATTATAGACTGTCAATTTAACCCTAAGTGTTGAACATTGGTGCTTGACATTATACTGGTTTTGTACAATTTGAGAATAAAAAAAAATGCAAATATGCTGAGATTGTACTCATTATTAGACCATCCACGATGTAGATTAATATGTTTTTTTTTTTTCATGGGAAGTGAATGGGTGCCGTCAGAACGGCAATAATCCACAGCACTCCAGTCCATCAATTAATGATTTGTGAAGTTAAAATCTGCGTGTTTGTATGAAACAAATCCATAATCAAGGCTTTTCAACTTTTAAACTGTCTTTTATGGCCAATATAAGTCTATAATCCATAATACTGTTTCCTCACACATCAAAATCCACCCACATATTTGTTTAAAACAGTTTTTGACTATTTTGGATTTTAAATGGAGCTTGATCTGAGCTTATTTCTCTCCTGATTCAGACAAAATTATTTTTCCACTGGATGAAGTGTTATTATGGATTATAGATTATAGATTTTTTTGGCCAAAATCAGCAGTTTAAAGTTAAAAACATCTTATTGATGGACTTGTTTCATGCAAACACACAGCTTCTGGCTTCACAGTATGTTAACTGATGGACTGGAGTGGTGTGGATTATTGTGATGTTTTTATCAGACTCTCATTCTGACGGCACCCATTCACTGCAGACCATCTATTGCTGAGATACTGATGTAATGCTACATTTCTCCAAATCTGTTCTGATGAAGAAACAAACTCATCTACATCTTGAATGTCCTGAGGATGAGTAAACTTCCAGCCCGTTTTCATTTTTGGGTGAACTATTTATTCAAGTTAACTGTTCTTTCAAGAGGTCTTACTTTTATGAAAACAATAATTGATTTAAAGCATTTCAGCAGGTCCTATTTCTTTAAAAAACTCCACTCTCTCCTGCATTCACCTCGTCACACATCTTTCCTTTCTGTTGCAGAAAACACTTCACATTCAGATGGAGTACACCTTTAAAAACAGGCTGGACGATTGTTTAACTGGAACAAATCATTGTAAATAGTCTCTGTTTGAATAGTATGGGCTTGGTAGGCACACATATTTGTGTTAGACCAAAAAGATGATTTTCATTGCGTTATTAATGCAGGATTTGAAATCTAACACTGATTTCTAAAAGTGAGCATGCTGTCGAAAGGTTAAGATAGTTGAAATGAATCTGTCAGATGGTCAATAAAACGTAAGCATGCATTTCATGAACACAAATGTCTTCATGTGCGTGATTACTCAGATGCACGGCAGATGTTTTCTTACATCTCCAGATTCAGAGGAAGCGTCTGATGTAGTTCTGTGAACAGATTCATTTGTTGAGGGTTTTGTTAAATGTGAGCCAAAATCATCACAATTAAAAGAACCAAAGACTTAAACTACTTCAGTCTGTGTGCATGTAATTTATTTAATACACGAGTTTCACAATTTGAGTTGAATTACTGAAATAAATGAACTTTTCCACAACATTATAATTTATTGAGATGCACCTGTATTTATTCAGCTTTCAGATGATATCTAAATCTCAATTTTGAAAAATTGACACTTATGACTGGATTTTGTGGTCCAGGGTCACATATAACATTTTATATTATTTTAATATTTTTTAAGGAGATCATTGTCATTATTTTTATCGCCCTTAAAGGAACACTCCACTTTTTTTGAAAATAGGCTCATTTTACAACAGTTGAGGTTTACCGTTTTTGAATCCATTCAGCCGATTGATGGATATTACGCAGCGCCTAAAAGTAGTGTGTGTGCGTGTGTGTGTGTGTGTGTGTGTGTGTGTGCGCGAGTGTGTGTGTGTGTGTGTGTGTGCGCGAGTGTGTGTCTGTGTGTGTGTGTGTGTGTGTGTGTGTGTGCGCGAGTGTGTGTGTGTGTGTGTGTGTGTGTGTGTGTGTGCGCGCGCGATGTGTGTGTGTGTGTGTGTGTGTGTGTGTGTGTGTGTGCGTGTGTGTGCGCGAGTGTGTGTGTGTGTGTGTGTGTGTGTGTGTGTGTGTGTGTGTGTGTGTGTGTGTGTGTGTGTGTGTGTGTGTGTTTATGTGGTTTATGAGGACACATGTGGGTATTGTATTAGGTGATTTATGAGGTCAGTGTTAACTTTATATATCATACAGAGTGAGTTTTTTGAGGGAAAATAGAAATGCACCGTCTCCTGTGAGGGCTAAGTTTAGGTGTAGGGTAGGTGTAGGGCAATAGCACATACAGCTTGTACAGTATAAAAACCATTACGCCTATGGAGAGTCCCCGTAAACCATAAAGATGTGTGTGTGTGTGTGTGTGTGTGTGTGTGTGTGTGTGTGTGTGTAAGCGAGTGTTTTACCGTTTTTGAATCCATTCAGCCGATTGATGGATATTATGCAGCGCCTAAAAGTAGTGTGTGTGTGTGTGTGTGTGTGTGTGTGTGTGTGTGTGTGTGTGTGTGCGTGTGTGTGTGCGCGCGAGTCTGTGTGTGTGTGTGTGCGCGCGCGAGTCTGTGTGTGTGTGTGCGCGAGTGTGCGCGAGTGTGTGTGTGTGTGTGTGTGTGTGTGTGTGTGTGTGTGTGTGTGTGTGTGTGTGTGTGTGTGTGTGTGTGTGTGTGTGTGTGTTTGTGCGCGAGTGTGTGTGTGTGTGTGTGTGTGTGTGTGTGTGTGTGTGTGTGTGTGTGTGTGTGTGTGTGTGCGTGCGTGCGTGCGTGCGTGCGAGTGTGGAGGGGAGGCTGCTGGCTGTGTGCTTGACCACTGATATCGATCATAGATTGGGTTTTATTTATAGCGTCTCGCGCTCGGATGGCTATTGAGGGGGAGTTAGTCTGCGCTTCAGTCTCATTAGCTTGGCTGCCATCTATCGATTTACAGTCTCATTCCTTCGGCTCTATGAAGTGAGAAAAGTGATGTCTGATGTCATAAAGAGTTGTCCTGTGCTTGATGAGGAGATGCATTGTTTGCACTTTTCTCTCGCAGTTGTTCTGTCGAAGCGATCAGTGCTTTACTGTATGCTCAGGAATCATGGCTTTCAGTGTGTCTGTTGGCAGTGCTTTGCTTACTGTATGAAGTGTGATGATGATAGTGGCTATAAAGGCCGAGGCTTGTAACTAAAGTCTCATTTGGAAATAATTATAAAATAATTACATAAATATATAAAAATTATGTCTGTGTGTATACATACACGTGTAGGTAAAGTGCATGCTAAATATGTTGTAAATATGCAGTGTTGTTTATTATTTCATATAGTATTTATTAATATTTTTTTTTTTCATATTTTTATTTACATTTTATATAAATATAATAAAATTTAGCTTTTAATTCGATAGATTTCTTTACAGTTTTCAATTAAAATAAAAATTTTAGGAATTAAAATGTTAGATTACTTTTTGTTATGTGCTTTTGTGATTATTTGTTAGATTGTTGATATTTTTATATATTTATTGATACATTTATATAATTTGTATTTTTACATTAGAATTAATATTGTATTTTTTATTTGTATTATTTCTATATAGGCTAGGCGTTAGTTTTTTATTTTACTTTGAGTGATTTTAGAACTTAAGCTGATTTTATTTCTGTTAGTTGCCAAGGCAACATTTCTATATTTATTTTTTTTTAAGTTAAAAAAGTAAGTTTTCATTGAATATGTATATTTATATTGAAACTTGTTCCAGCTTTATTTAAATGAACATTTTTGAATAGTTTTAGTTAACAGTTACAACACTGTCCACTATGACGTGATATCATTTAAACATTAAAATGTCAAGATATATTACGAAATGTAGGTGCAAAGTGCGAGAAAATTTATTTTCAACTTGAAAAAATATATGTTGAAAAAATTAAAAATTAGTTACAAATATTTTTTGTGATTATTAATGTATTAATTATTTTAATATATACAATTAAATATTAAAAATAAAAAAAAAATGTATTTATTCATTAATGTATTAATCTTTTCAATATATAATAATTATATATTAAATAATTTTTTATAAGAATGTATTAAAATATTTATATTTTATTAGTTAATATAATTGTATTAAATGTTTTTGTAATATTTAATATAATATATAATAATTTTATAAATAAATATATTATATATTTTTATTGTAATATATTAATATATTACAAAATATTTAATGTTAATATAATTGTATTAAATTTATTAATATTTTAAATTAATAATTTAAAATATTCAATTAAATATATAAAAAATGTAATTAAATTAATGTATTAATAATTGATTTATCAATATTTTTATATATAATAATTATTTTTAATATAAAATTATTTTTATAAAAATTTAATACTTTAATATATTAATATTTTATTGTTAATATAATTTTATTAAATGTTTATGAATATTTTTTTAATAATTATTTTAATATATACAATTAAATATATAAAATATGTAAAAATGTATTATTAATTTATTAATATTTTTAATATATACAATTATTTTTATAAGAATGTAATACTATTACTATATTAATTTATTTTTATATTGTATTAAATATTTTTTAAATATTAAATAAATACTGTTTATTTGTATTATTTTATTTTGAAATTAATTATTTTAATATATACAAATAAATATAAAAATATGTAAATATAATTTATTAATTATTAATTGATTTATAATTTTTTATATATAATAATTATTTATTAATATTTAAAACATTAATATATTAAAATATTAATATTTTATTGTTAATATAATTGTATTAAATATTTTTGTAAATTATTAAATAAATACTAGTCAGTTTATTTTATTTTATATAGCATTTAAAGCCAGGGAAATGCTGTTCCAGCGCATGCTGCCGTGTTAAATTAAAGAGGTGCAGGCTTCTGTTTTAAGCGTGTTTTCTTCTGGATGTCAGTCACAAGATTGAAACGAGGCTGTAGCACAATCTCCAGCGAGTGTATTTCTGCTTCTGAACGTGTGCTAAATAATGGCTCAGACCTCAAGTGACTCATTTTGTAGCCATCTGCGCACTGTTGTTTATCAGCACAGCCGTAAAATACCACAGCCGCCATTATAAAGCCGTTGAAACGGTGTCGCTACGGGGAAAAAAGTCTTTAATATCCAAAACAAGCTTCTGGATTGACCGAATAGATGATCCCGCAGCTTAATGAGCCACGAAACGGCATTGTGCAAGAGTAAATATGACAATGTGTGTGCTTGGTTTATTATTTTCACACTGTTAAGGCCAAGGTGATGCTTACGATGTGATTTAAATGATTTAGGTAGGAATTAAATGAACAGGTCAGGCAATTTAATACTTCTTTATTGCTTTTTTTATCTTAACGATCCCTGTTAGGGCTGTGATTGATGCTCCAGCTGCACAAAGGATTATGGGAAATGTAGTTTAGTCATTCAAACCTGTCGCTTCATAAACCAGTAGTGCGGTTTTTCCAATCTGGTTACTATTCTTCATGAAAAGTACACTAAATGTATTAGAATCTATATAAATATTCATATATTAAATGTTTTTAAAATACATACATAATATTCATGCAGCTATTAAATATAAAAATGATGTAATATGTAATGTATATAATTTGTGTGTGTGTGTGTGTGTGTGTGTGTGTGTGTGTGTGTGTGTGTGTGTGTGTGTGTGTGTGTGTGTATATATATATACAACTGTACAATATAAAAATTATGTAATATATGTAATGTGTGTGTGTGTGTGTGTGTGTGTGTGTGTGTGTGTGTGTGTGTATATATATATATGTATATATATATACAACTGCACAATATAAAAATTATGTAATATGTAATGTATATAAATGTGTGTGTGTGTGTGTGTGTGTGTGTATGTACAACTGTACAATATAAAAATTATAGTATTATACAGTAGTATATATAACAATATATGTGTGTATTTTTTTTTTTCTATTTGTTAAATAATATAAAATCCTATAAATAATATACTTATAAATAGAAAATAAAATTATTTACATATTATAATATGAAAATTTAAATGATAAATAATTTATATGTAATATAAAAAACTGAATTTATATATAATAATTCTTCAAATACATTTCCCTATCCATCATTTGTTTATTTAAAGATGATTAAAGATGACAAAACTGTCCTTTTGTAAACCATTAGTGTTGTTTATCTAGTTTTATTGCTGTTATTCATGAACAACACAATAAAAAGACATTCAGCCTTCGTTATTAATCTTTAATTAGCATCTCCAGTTTGTGAAGTTGGGCTCAGCAGATTAGGATTGATCATTATGATATTGTGGTGTTGTATGTTGATGTCTGCTCGTCTTGTAAATACGATCGCTCGGACATGTTTTGATTAAAGCAGTGGTTTTGTTGCTACACACAGTATAAGGGTTTAAAATTGTACCTTTTGGGGTACAACAGCTGGAGCAGTACCCTTAAAAGGACATATTTGTACCGTTTTTACCTATATTAGTACCTCAAGGGTACGTATTACTACTCCTAAGGTACTAATATGTACCTATTATATGTACCTATTAGGGGTACAAATATGTCCTTTTAAGGGTACTGCTCCAGCCAAGCTGTTGTACCCCAAAAGGCACAATTTTACACCCTTATTTTTCTGTGTGTACAGTAAGGATGTAAATAAAGTCATGCGGTCTTTGACTGACTCAAAGGAGGCAGGGTTTCCCAGAAGACCACTTGTCCTCCGAACACACTGCTCAACTTAAGTGCAGCCGTTTATCTAGTTAAGAGGCATTTAGTCTCTGTGGTTTCATAACGCCAGTCCCTTTACTCCAGATATGCTTGAGGACAGCCGGGAAAAACTGGGAGATTTTCCTTTTAGGCGAGCGTTACAGAAAGCAGCCGTCATTTACGTCACACAGAATGCATTTTCTGCATTACAACTTATCATTTACTCGCCCTCATATCAGTCTGATTATTATTAAAGGTTATTTTGATCTGCTCTTTGAATGTCGATGTTTGAGGGTCATTGCCAATCTGTATATAAGAACAAAAATACAGCATAAAAGTATCCTCAAGTAGCTATAATGGAGGTCATATGGAGTTTAATGAACATTTATTTCACACAAAACTATCATTTGACTTTGAATATTTGGAACACATGAGTTTTAAGGACTGGTTTTATGCCAGTGTTATTTTATAAAATAACAGTCAATCAATAAATAAGGTATAATTGACATTATAGATTGTAGTTTATGGTCTAAGTTTGTTTTAATTTTTATATTTTTGATTTCATTTGCATTTTTAGTTATATATAAATCCCAGAAATCATGTTTTTTTCATTGTGCATTCCGATTAATCTCAATCAAACCGCAGTTGGGTTATTTTGATTAAAAAAACAACAACAAAAAAACACCTAACTATCACAATAAAAATATGATAACATAATAAAAAACATGATTTTTTAAAAGTTTTAAAAACTGTGTTAATAAACTCTACACACACACACACACACACACACACACATATATATATATGTATACACACTGTGAAAAGCATGATTTGCCTGTGATTTGCCTGATGAGTTGCCTGATGAGTTGACTTTACTTGAAATAATTAAGGAAACCCGTTGCCTTGAAATTATTATTAAGTAAAAATTAAGTTAAATGAACTTGAAAATTCACTTAAATATTTTTTTTTATTATTATTTACTTAATAATTTCAAGGCAACGGGTTTCCTTAATTTTTTTAAGTAGTCAACTAATCGATTTTTACTGTGTGTATATATATATATATAAGTTATAAAACCCCTGATGTTTTGTATTTAAGTTTCTTTTACTTCTTTTTTCAAGTTTATTTCAAGTTAAGTAGCATTTATTTGTTTGTTTGTTTGCTTATTTATTTATTTATTTGAGTTATAATAACCCTGGTTTATGGTGTTACTTTACCTTTTTGACAGCATATATGACCCTTCACTTACTTTATTTCATGCTTTCCTTTTAAAATCATTACCATCTGTCATTCATGAAAAAGACATCAAGTTTCTGAAAGCTTTTTCCAATGTTTTTAAAATCAGTAACTATTTATTAACTACTGTCACATGACAGTTTTTAAATGTGTGTTTCGTATGATCGCTCGTGACAGCCTGATGTTGATGAACGCAGATCTGTGTTCTCCACTGACCCCCTTGGATCCTCCTGCAGGTACATTCGAGCAGATCAGAAGCTGAACGCCAGCATCTCGAGCAGCGGCTGCAGCGATCAGCCGGATCAGCGGGTGGTGTTTCTGGAGCACGTGGTGGTGCGCGTCCTCATGGTCCACCCGCGCAGAGGAGACGTGGAGCTCAGCCTCGTATCGCCCTCAGGGACGCGGTCACAGCTGCTGGCTCAGAGGTGATGCACACACACCAGCACGTCTGACAGAGCTCAACTCAAAACAACTCTCCGGTTACTCTTTTAACGGTTTCTGCTTTTTATTGGCTAGATAGTGGAAATGATGAAAGAGTTTGGTCTTGTGTCATCCGCATGAGTGCCGCTGCTCACTAAAATGGAGAAAGTGCTCAGACCACGTTTCTTTAAACGTATAAATTTTATTTTTATATTTTTGATTTCATTTAAATGGTTATATATAAATCTCAGAATGTTTTTTTCATTGTGTGATTAATCTCTCAAACCGCAGTTGGGTTATTTTGATTAGGTTAAATAACACATTAAAACACATTAATAACATAATAACTTAATAAAAAACGTGATTTTTGAAAATGTACAAACTGTTAATTAAGGAAACCCGTTACGATATTTCATCTCAATTTTCTTAAACCTGTTCTTCAAAGGAAATGCATTCAAGGAAAAATGTAAAGTACTGTATGCACCTTACAGTAGCCGCAGCTGTTCAACAAAAAAACTCTGTTTATAAATGTTTATATGAAATTATTTAGTTAAATGTTTTTAAGATATAAAAATATAAAATCATTACAATATAATGTACATTAAATCGAGCAATTAGATAGACAGACTAGATGGATGGAGGTTATTTTGTATTCTAATAATTGAATAGTTCAGTCATGAAACTCTAGATGGCGCAGGCTGAAGGGTTGTTAACGTAACTGGTGATATTCAAAGAGTTAAATGATTTGGCACAAGCTGATTGGTTCATGCTGAACATGCAGCCAATGAGCTTAATGCCTTGCATTTATATGGATTCACTTGAGATTCCTGCAGTGCACGCTTTCAAAGTTTCTCTGAAGCCCTCCACCTTCCCCAGATCTGCTACGGGTTATCTCATATGCTATTTGCGCAGCAGCAGTGTGTCTTTAATAGTAGTTCATATGCATTGGCAGTAGCATGTTCCTGTACTTGCTTGCAGCAGCAGCAATAATCTACACATACAGCAATCACCAACAGCAGCAGTGTAGCAGATCTATTCCACCAAGACCAAAGGCATTAACATTGTCCTATCCATCACCATGCTAAACATTTCTGAGAGTCGTCCAAAATATTAGATTCCAGTTCAATTTTACAGCTAACAAATATAAAGTTACAAAATTATTAAAGACAAGTGAACAGTCAGTGATAAAAAAAAATAATAATAAACCAAGCAATGAACAAATAAACACAATAAAACAAAGATATACATTTAACAAGTTTTCATTGTTCGGGTACAGAAATTGTATAATCAAATGTGCCTTGCCTTGACTTTTTGCATAAGGCAGCAAAATAAAAATAAAGATAATTTATTTTTATTTTTGTTGGTTTATTTAGGATATTACACACATTTTTGGGGGGGGGGGGGGGTGATGTGGCTTTTCAGACATTTAAATGGCACTAAAATCAAATATATAAAATATTATATAAAGTATTTTAGCATAAGGCTGCAACATAAAATCTGAAAAAAATAAAAGTGCTGAATACTTTGAATACACAGTATTTTAATGAATTAACTTTAAAAACATATTGCATAGTGTTGGTCATAGTTTGGAGGATGTCACAACTCCTATTGAAGGAAATGTGTCTCTTCAAACATTAAATGCCAAAAATGTTTGGGAAAACCAAAATGCCACAGCCATCTTTTCTGTCGGTAACAATGTCCGTCACTCTCGTTTGTCTACGCGAACGTCCCTCCATTCTCACTTCTCCACAGAAAGCGTATTGTTTTGACGTTCCTCGTCTTATTTACCGCATGGAGACGGAAGAGCTGTCAAAATCCACCCCTGCACAAACATCTCCCACCGCGCATCTGCTTTTCTGATCACAGACATGACAGCCTAATGGGGCTTCCCGCGTTCGGAGAGTATTTACTAACGGCCACCGGTCGCCCCGCACAGCTCTCTCAGCGCTGAGACTCGTATTGTGGAGTCGATGGAGAGTCATCCATATGATGCCTGCGGATTGCCAGGAAAGACATTTGCCTTGAATTATGGAGAGGGATGCTGTGGTCGGGACCTCCCTTCAGCTCATTTCTTCAACATGCACGCTGCCAGGGCTAAACGTACTTCAGATTTACGCCATACCGCTCCATACAGCGCAGATGCCTCGTTTGGTGGCTGGAGAAGAAAGCGTGCAGACGTAATGTGCGAAACGCCGTCCAACACGGGCCGTGAGAGGGCCAAGTTCAGAAACGCCGGCTCTGCTCAGCTCTCATTAGTAGTGTGATTGTGTGTGTGTGTGGGGGGGGTTATCAGTATGAGTTCAGTTCACAGCGAGCGCTAGTGGTCTGAGAGCACAGAGGGGGAGAGCTGCACTTTTGTTGATGCCTGACGCTTAGACTGAGTTCATGCTGCTCATAAACAGCAATGAGATTCACAAATGACTGGAAGCGAATGCGTTGGTTCTGTTAATGCTTCTTAAACGTGCTACGACTCTTAAACGACTTTACTGTTTTTAGATACATTACTCAGGCCCCAGCTAGTCTTAAAGGGATCGTTCACCAAAAAATAAAAAATTGCCCCAAGATTTACTCAAAACGACTTTCTTCTTTCAGATGAATGCAATTGGAGTTATATTTAACAATGTGGTAACACTTTACAATAAGGTGTCATTTGTTAACATTACTTAACTAAAAAATAATAATAAAAGATTACACTTTTTGCTTATCTTTGTTAATGTTAGTTAATAAAAATACATTGTTCATTGTTTGTTCATGTTAGTTCACAGTGCATTAACTAATGATAACAAATACAACTTGTGATTTTATTAATGCATTAGTAAATGCTGAAATTAACATTAAAGGGCATCTATTATGCCTTTTGTAATATTTTGTAACAATGCAAAGTTGTAGTATTTGTCTTGCATGTCCTCAGAATGTGTCTGTGAAGGTACAGCCCAAAATACCCAACAGATAATTTATTATAACTGCTGAAAAATGTAATTTCTGGCTGTTTTGTTTTGGAGTGCATCGCTTTAAATGCAAATGAGCTGCATATTCCCGCCCCGCCTCCAGAAGACTTGTGTTCACACACTGCTAACACACATTCATCTCCAAACACCATGTAAAAGTAGATTTTGCATAATAGGTGCCCTTTAACTAAGATTAATAAATACGTATTGTTCATTCTTGTAGTTTGTTAACTAATGAACCTTATTGTAAAATGTTACCAAAAACGTCCTGGCTCTTCTAAGTGTTATTATTCCAGTGAATGGCTGTTGAGATTTTGAAGCAAAATAAAGTGCATAAATCCATCATAAAAACACCCCACACGGCTGGAGGGTTAATAAAGGCCTTCTGAAGACATATGGTGTAGCGTAATCTCCGGTGGGAAGAGGAGAGAGCAAAACAAAACACCGGTCACGAATCAGAAGTACCAAATGAGGATTTGTAAAGAGAAATGTTGGAGGATTTCGATACAAGCCAAGAGGAGACTGGTTTTCCTTTGCTGTAAACAAAACTTGGCTCTCGCGAGACTAGCATATTCGCACCGGAGCTTACGCTAAGCCTACGTCATCCGCTGGAATACCACTCGATCGGTATCGGGTCGCTTCAGAAGGCTGGAGCACTTCTTATGATGGATGGAACAACATCTCGACGATCGGTATCTGGGTCGCAGAAGGCCTTTAGTTAACATTAAACCTGGAGATATGTGGAGCACTTCTTATGGATGGAGTGCAAACCAGAAACTTGCCTTTTTTAGGGCGATCATGACATCACTGACCGATACCATTCACTCAGAGCTTGGACATTTTTAATATAACTCTGATTGTATTCGTCTGAAAGAAGGAAGTCATCTGCATCTAGGATAGCTTGAGGATGAGTAAATGATATTTTAACTGTTGGGTGAACTAACATTTTAACCAGTCGTGAGGTAAACGCCGAACGCAAAACTTCATATTCTGGGCTCTTCTGATCATTTAATATCACAGAGTTTACGGGAAGAAGGAGGCGGGAACCGGCGAACATTTAACACATTTAATAATAAAATAAACAAACACAAATCATCACGGACGACTGCCGCACACAAAACACAAACTAGGCCTGGTCCTCTCTCGTCTTCCATATCACCAGCTCCTCCGTCTTAATGTTCATTACCAACCGGCCTCGCTCCGTTCCCATGGCTCTCGGCCCCGCCCCAGTCACAATCACCTTAATAAAAGCCCATAGAGTGGGAGGACTATGACGTCAGAACCCGGATGAGTAATTGGCCGCGGGTTCCTTCGTGATGTTCCTATGGGGTTTTATTATGGGGTTTGTCAATGTATGAGTGAAATAAAGCCTGTGGTAAACACAACATGACGATACTTGTATGTTTTGTTCTACAATGTAAACTGCACACATCCATACAAAAATATCACTATGATTACGTGCCGTTGTGTTAGAAGTGCAGTGTTTGTGACGAGTGCAATGTGAGAGAAAACTGATTCCTCTGGTGGTTGTTTTTTACATCATTAAACCACGTTAAGAGTTTTTCACGAAGGGGCTGTGTCCCGTACACCAACGACGTTAACCTAAATATAGGTTTGAATCATTTTTCAGTTACTGTTGTAGGTTTAGAAAGATTTTGATATAGTGCTGGTGCAAGTTTTCTCCTCTTTTCATCAGTCTTTTTAATATATGTGCCATTGTGATATGTTGATTTCTCCATAGTATTTTAAAGTGGCCGTTTCTCAAAATAATTCAAGTAGATCATATATATATATATATTAGCATCAGCTCGCTCAAATCTTATCACACTTCACACGTGCGCCGGTGAACGATGCAATGTTGGTTACTGGAATTAAGGTTACAGAAATAATCGCATATAGAAACGGTTATGCATTTATTTTGTTATTGCTCTTTTGTTGTTTTATGCATAATAATTTGGTGCAGTTGGTTGTAAAGGTTCAAGTATATCTGCATCAGAAATGCCTGTAAAAATTAGTTGTTTTGTTTGTTTGTTTTAAATCTGTATGGTTATGTAAATATGAATTATGTATTTATATGGTTCTGTTGGTTGTTTCTGTGTTTCTCTCATTGAATATCACTTTAATTTGCTGCTAATGTTTCCCTCTTTATTTCATCCATTATTGAGGAGGTTCAGATCTTTTTGAGGGATCTTCTCTGTGAATAATGAGCAGTTACTAGTGATGCAGCGTATCAGATGACTTTGTGTTTTCTTATCTCTTTATTTTCCTCACACTCTCTGAAACGGTGACCTCTGTTTCTTCTGTCTTCCAGATTGTTTGATAGCTCCAACGAGGGCTTCAGGAACTGGGAGTTCATGACGGTTCACTGCTGGGGTGAGAGGGCGGAGGGCACGTGGACGCTGGAGATTTCAGACTCGCCGTCTCAGCTGCGTAACCCTGAGGTGTTGGGTAAGCTTCAGACGCCCTGAAGTCAGTGTGCAGTGATGCCAGTCGTGTCCAGACTAAACACAGTGTAGTCCCAAAACATCTGACTCGGTTCCCAAATTTGGAGCGTAATACTAGTTTTGTTTACACACGGCTTTTGCTCAAATATGAAGCTGAATTTTACTGCCCCTTCAGTACTAGTTTTCTTTCACACTGCATTGATTTGTACCATAGTGTCATTTGAAATACTTTTTTAGTATTTTTTTATTATAATTTGTCATTTTTATTTGATTATTAATTAATTTATTTCATTATTATTATTTTATATTTCATTTTTTATAATGATCTTATTATGCTTTTCAGTTTAATCTCTATTTATTTTTATTTTTATTGAATTCTATTTATTTTATGATATATTTGTATTTTATGTATTATTTTTCACATTGTGTTTTTATTGTTTTGCAATTTTTTTGATCTATATTCTTTTTATATTTTTATTTTATTGTAATATTTTCTATTTTTATAGCAATATTTGTAATATTGTAATATTTAATTCAAAAGTATTTTAATTTCATATCTCATTTTTTCATATATTTGTTTTGCTTTTTTATATAGAGTTTTATATTTGTATTTTATTTTGTTTTATTTTTAGAATTTTATTCAAAAGTATTTTAATTTCATATCTCATTTTTCATATTTCATATATTTAATTTTATTTAATTTTATTATTTTTATAGAATTCTATTTAATTTTAGTTTTATTTTTAGAATTGTTAAGTATTTTTTAATTTAATTAATTATATTTAATTTTGTATTATTTTTATAGAATTTTATTTTATTTTGTTTTATTTTTAGAATTTGTAAGTATTTTTTATTTAATTAATTATATTAAATTTTTGTATTATTTTTATAGAATTCTATTTTATTTTGTTTTTATTTTTAGAATTTTTAAGTATTTTTTATTTAATTAATTTGATTTAATTTGTTTTATTATTTTTATAGAATTCTATTTTATTGTTTTATTTTTAGAATTTGTAAGTATTTTTTATTGAATTAATTTGATTTAATTTTGTATTATTTTTATAGAATTCTACTTTATTTTGTTTTATTTTTAAGTATTTTTAATTGAATGAATTGTATTTTATTTTGGAAATCACTTTGGCTTTCAGTACTACATGTAGTAACTGTAGCTTACTTGAACCACATTGGCTGTGTTCTTAAAACCTAGTAATATATCTTGCTCTCTACGTAGGCGGCTGATTACTAAGTCTGCATCCTAATCAAAGTGAAATCTCATAAGCAGACCGAGATGGATTTCTTTTTTGCTTGTTTGTAAATGCATTCATGTACTTCCATCAGGTGTGTTTCTTTCTCGAATGAATGACACTTTTGTTTAATACGGACCTTCTTTGAGCCCTGCTGCAGATTAAAGTTGAGCTGTCAGGATTGATGTGATTCATTGCAATGCTTAACAGAACTTGGTCTCCTGCTCTCTCTTCTCTATCAGGTAAGCTGAAGGAGTGGACACTAATCCTTCACGGCACGGCTGAGCACCCCTACCATTCCCAGGGTTCCCAGCACTCGCGCTCCAGGATGCTGGAGACTCCCACAGCAGGCAAGGAGCTGAAAAACACAGATTCTGTGCCAGGAGCCCCTGAGCATGAAGAGGAGGAAGAGGAGGAATATAATGGTACTCGCAGTAATATCTAGACAACTTCAGGAGTTTGGGGTCGTGAGATTGTTTATGCTCACTAAGCCTGCATTTATTTGATCAAGAATACAGTAAAAACAGTGAAATATTATTAAAATGTAAAGTAATTGTTTGCTATTTGAATATATTTTATAATGTAATTTTTCCTGTGATGCAAAGCTGTATTTTCAGCATCATTATTCCAGTCTTCAGTGTCACATGATCCTTCAGAAATCATAATAATATGCTGATTTGCTGCTCAAGAAACATTTCTGATTATCATAAATGTTCAAAACAGTTGTGCTGCTTCATATTTTTATGTAATCATAATTTTTTTTAATGAGTATTTGATGTAAATAAAGTTTAAAAACAGCATTTATATGAAATATAAATCTTTTGTAACTATACAATTTTATTTACTGTTACTTTTGATCAATTTAATGCATCCTTGCTAAATGAAAATGCTCATTTTTATTAAAAACAAAATGAAAACCACAAACTTTTGAATGGTAGTGTATTCATAAAGATTAATTTTAAACTCTTTAAAAATGCAGTTAAATAAGGAAAGCATTTTTTTATTATTAGTCTAAAAAGAAAAGTCATGTTAAAATATAAGCTTTATTAAAAACATATTTGCTACTGCTTTAATACTGGAGCAAAATTTATTACTTCCAAAAAAAATGACTTATATTGAATAAATAGTATGATAATATTATTATGCATTATATATAAATATGATAGTGCTTGTTGACAGTGTGAGATTAATAATATCTTTAAACTGGTCTACCATGTAAACGACTGAAACAATCATACACAAGATGTATATTAATGGACATAATTTCTATGCTTTAATATGCTTTTGTCTTTTCTGATAAAATGAACGATTCCTAGTCCAAAAATGATCCTCTATATGGGATTTATTGCTCTAATAAACCGGGCATTGCATACTATGAATACTGTTGACTCCGTGGGGACGTGCTTCTTTGAATAAGAGCATCTGTTGAATGGCCATGTGTAGTGTTATGTATGCATCTGTGGAGGAGTCTGCTGGAGCTGCTGGTTTGTGACTGTATTTCAGGTCCGTGTCATCCTGAATGTGGAGATCAGGGCTGTGACGGACCAGACGCCGATCACTGCCTCAACTGTATTCACTTCAGTCTGGGCAGCCTCAAGACCGGCAGGTGAACAATCACATAGAAAGACTGAAATACTCTGAACAGAGAAACGCTAGTTGTAGGATTTGTAGGAATAGGATTGTTGTAGTTAACTAAAACAAACAAAAAAACATTTTTAGTACTTGCAGTAAAATATTTTAAATTGAATTAAATTAAATATTTGTTTAACTCAATGTACTAAAACTGAAATAATAATTAATAAAACTATATAAACAGTAAAAATGACAAAAAAATATAAAATAAGATATTCAAGATTTTTCTCAAAACTATTATAGTATCGAATAATAACACTGTTTCCCTCTTAAAAAAGATTAAATATCTAAACTGGCTGTTAAAATGATCAAAGCTTGTGTAAATAAATGTATTTAAAATTGTGTAGAATAATAAGACGATTAGAGTTTTGTTTTTTTGTTGTTCTTTTTTTTAACCTGCAGGATTTTTAATAGTTGCCTAAAACTAAAACCATAAAATACATTTTTGTTACTTCAAGCAAAGTAAACTGAATTAAAACAAAATATTACAAAACAAAAAAAAAAACACTGACACTTAGATTATTTCAGCTACTTGCCAAGATAGTATTTCTTATTTTCATTTAGTTCACAAAATGAAAGTTTCACAAAACTGAAATCAAAATTAATAAAAAAAACTATACAGGCATTTTTAAAACATGTATATACAAAAATCTAAAGGTGTACAAATTACACAACAATTGTTTTAAAGGGGTCATAAACTGAGAAAAAACTTCCATTGATCTTTTGACAAATTACATTTACACATGCATTAGCAGAGCTTTTATCCAAAGCGACTTACAGTCATTCAGTGCTATTACATTTTTTTTTTGTCAATGTGTTCCCTGGGAATCGAACCCACAACCTTTGTGCTCTAAGCAATACTTAACCACTGAGCCACAGGAACACTGGATATTAGAGGTCATTGTGCTATAAAAGTTTCATAACTTCAATACAGGTTATATTGAAGTCAGTCTGCCGAAACAACAGCTTGTGGAATGTTCTACTCTATGATGTCATAGTGTGGATAAGCACCGCCTCCACATCACTGCCTGTTTAGCCCCGCCCACTGATTCACGCACATAGTGTAAATAAAGAAAGGTGAACGTGCACGTCTATGCCACAAACCAAATGATAACAATGCTCAGAAGACAACAAGACCCAGTGCAGTGCCAAGTTGTGGAAAACAGTCTCTGCATTGCCTTCCTTCTGATCGCAACATTAGGAAAGAGTGGATCAACTTTATTTTTAATGAAGACCCAGACCGTGTCAGTAAAAACTCAGCCCTTTGTTTATTTCATTTTACAAAAAAGGCACAATTTGACACAGGATTTTCAAAACGATTGAAACTAACTAAAAGATGATGCTGTGTGACAGTAATGTCTCAACACAAGCGTGAGCTACTGTGTTCATCACATGGTCACTATTGCTTTGTCTGTTGACATGTACTGAGAGACTTGACCTCAATCACAGCAGCGTCCGCCTGTGATGAATGTGTGCTGTCAGACATACACACCTGTTATCATAGCAGGGGGTGTTTACAATCCTCCACGCCTACTCAGAGCGATCTGATGAAGGGGGGGTCAAAAACAGCACAGAAAATAGCCTATTCTAGATGTGTTCGATGGAAAAATCTTGATAACATTATAAGTGAACCTCAGAGAACAGTAGAAAATAAAAACAAAGGCAGTTCACGACCTCTTTAAACTAATTCTAATAACAATCTATAGGACAGTAACAGCATGTTGAATATGTCTTATAGTTTGTTTTCCTCGTTGTCAAACAGACTGACGCTGCTTGTGTTCTTGTGCTCCTCACAGGACGTGTGTTAGTCACTGTCCGCTGGGTTATTGTGAGGACGGAGAGGGCCGCAGATGTCGCCGCTGTCACAGAGGCTGTGAGAAGTGTGTGGCTCGCGGGCCGAACGAGTGCCGCTCCTGCCGGAGAGGGTTTTACTTCTACTCGAAGGAGAGCACCTGTGTGGAGACGTGTCCCGGCCGTTACTTCCACGACGATGGTGAGTCCGACGGAGATCAGACGTCCACTGATACGTCACTTATGAGTTTATGTACAACTGAATGCATCCAGTAAATACCAAACAGAGGTCTGTCGCATAGGCTTTAATTAAGGAGCAGTCATTTTTTTACACTTAAATGAAATGCCGTATTTCATCTATTTATTTACTTCTATTTATCATAGAAGAGCCAACGGTACTCCTCGCAGTTCTGCAACATTTTATGATTAACCAGTTCATTTCAGGCAAATTAATAGATTTAGAAAGTTTCAGTTCATTCAAATAAATTCTTAAATTATGGGTTTAATAGATTTGGGCGTGCTGGTCTGCAAGTTTCAGTTTATTTTGGAAAGTAGCAGTCTGCTGTCCTGCGCTAGATGACGTCATGTTGTTTAAATAGCAAATGCACTTGCGTCCATCATGGGCGTGCTGGTCTGAAAACGAGGTGTGTAATCCAGTGTTGCCAACTATTTCTATAAAACTGTTATCATTTAACGTTCCATATTTTCAATGTCAGACGACGGAAAAGTAGCTAAAGTCAGTTACTCATCTGCAATGAAAAGTCGCTAAATGTCGCTAGATGACGTCATGCGCAAATTTGCATATTAATGACTTAATTACACAAGCACGTACAGTCCTCAGACATAGCCCATTAAGCGATTGCATTCAGAAACTGTAATGAACTGCCTACAGTGCATGACGGTGCATAACTGTTTTCCCTAATCCGTGCTGTTTTACCGATGTATTCACTACGAGAAGCAGGCAAGTTCTGGATCTGGGAACATTGCACATCAGCTCATTCACATCTATGTCAGCTGCCGTGCGCCGTTGCTGTCTATGGAGGGTCAGATAGCTCTCTGCATTACATTTCATCAGGGTCAAAACATCTTAAATTGTTTTCTGAAGAGGAACGAGAGTCTTACGGGTTTGGAACGACATGAGGGTGAGTAATTAGCGTCAGAATTATAATTTTGGGGTGAACTAACCCTTTAAGGGGAATGGGAGATGAGACTCTGATTGGTTTATTGCACGTTATGCCCAAAAACACACCCATTACTCATTAGGAGAATAGGGACAACCGTTTTAGACCACGTGCCGTACACACAGACCGTTTTTCCGTCGTTATACTAGCAAAAAGTGGATTCGGACACGCCCTAAGTGCACATGCGCCGTGCACTTCAAACCATGCGCTTAGATCCTTAAAATAGGGCCAATGTTATAGTGTTTTTTGTCCTTTTTGAAGCCAAACAGATGTGAAATACTCTGAGCAGTTGTGTGGAAAAGAACTGCAGCGATTCTTCTACGTCTGTGTTTCCCAGAAAATAACATCATACAGGTGTGGAACGTCATGAGGGTGAATAAATAGTAAATAGTGTCTGAATTTGTATTTATGGCTTTAACTGGTCTTTTAAAAGACTATATAATCACAGAACAGAGTGTGTTTGTTTAGTCAGCGGTGAAGCGTGGCACGTGTGTGCACAGAGCAGAAGAAGCCAGTGCTTTCAGGGATTCTGCTTCATGCTGTGGCTTCATTGTCTCTCGTTGTTTCCGTCTTGTTGATAACAGCTGCTGGGATGGAGATGAGCTCTAGTTATCTCCACAAATCAGACTAATGATTGAGCGCCTTTCACAGTCCGCCTGCGACGGAGAGTTTGAGTTGGTTTATGGTTGTTTGCGCGCGTCCTCAGCTGCTGAACGGCACATGCTAAGCCGTGCGTCTGGAACAGATGTGTTTAGTGACAGCGTGAATGGATGAAATTTGCACATACTCAAGTATGAATTGTATCCAGATGCCCAGATATTTCACTCTCTGCTGATCGGAGCAAATTAGAGGTAATTTAAAACTGAGGTCTAAATTTCTGTCTCTCTCTCTCTCTCTCTCTCTCTCTCTCTCTCTCTCTCTCTCTCTCTCTCTCTCTCTCTCTCTCTCTCTCTCTCTCTCTCTCTCTCTCTCTCTCTCTCTCTCTCTCTCTCTCTCTCTCTCTCTCTCTCTCTCTCTCTCTCTCTCTCTCTCTCTCTCTCTCTCTCTCTCTCTCTCTCTCTCTCTCTCTCTCTCTCTCTCGCTCTCTCTCTCTCGCTCTCTCTCTCTCTCTCTCTCTCTCTCTCTCTCTCTCTCTCTCTCTCTCTCTCTCTCTCTCTCTCGCTCTCTCTCTCTCTCTCTCTCTCTCTCTCTCTCTCTCTCCTCTCTCTCTCTCTCGCTCTCTCTCGCTCTCTCTCGCTCGCTCTCTCTCGCTCTCTCTCTCAATTCAATTCAATTCAGAAAGCTTTATTGGCATGACAAAAACATACATTTTGTATTGCCAAAGCATTAAGACAACATATAAAATGATTTATCTGAACATTTAGTAAAGCCTAGACAAAATAATAGTAACAATGAAACTAAATAAAAATACAATATTATATAAACACATGGCTAGATATAGTAAAAAATAATAGAATTAGTAAAATAACATTAATAAAATAAATTATTATAATAATAAATAAAAGATAATACAGAAATCATTTAACAACTGTCTCTCTCTCTCTCTCTCTCTCTCTCTCTCTCTCTCTCTCTCTCTCTCTCGCTCTCTCTCTCTCTCTCTCTCGCTCTCTCTCTCTCTCTCTCTCTCTCTCTCACTCTCTCTCTCCCTCTCCCTCTCTGAATGAGAAATGTAGACCTCAGTTTTAAATTACCTCTAATTTGCACCGATCAGCAGAGAGTGAAATATCTGCACATCTGGATACAATTCATACTTGGGTATGTGCAAATTTCATCCATTCACGAATCTGCAACGGGTTCTGTTTTATTATAAAACCTTTGTTCATATCACAGGAAAAGTTGAAGTATTGAAGCGCTAAAGGCTTTTGACAGCGCTTTCATGTCAGTCAGTGCACATGCTTTCAGGCCAGCTGCACAGAGTTTGTGAGATCCATGTGATTGTCATTGACATTGTCTTTATAAACACACTATGTATTTACTGCGTGTATGTGCTGTCGATGCGGAGTAAAAGTGCTCTAAATAGGAAAATGTAATGATAATATAATTGGCTCATACGGCTATTGATTACAGTTAACTTCTTAACTTAACTTCTTTCAGCTAGTTGCTAAGGCAGCATTTCTGATTTTTATTTAGTTTAAATTAGTAAAATCTAGTAAAATAACAAACTATATAGGCACATTTATAATTAAAACTAATAAAAATAAGTAAAATTTCACCTAAGAAAGCGAAAAGTAAAAACAAAACTCCAATTAAAATATTAATAAAAAGACAATATTTAACGATTAAATGAAAAAATAAATGAAGAATAATTCAAAGTATAAAGATTGAATTAATTGTGCATGTTGGTTACAGTATGATCTTAATGTATTATTTTCTTAAGTGTTAATAAAACAATGCATATACACTATTCCGAATATTAAAATAATTAATATACAAAAATATATATATAATGGAATATCCTCTTTGTAATAATAATAATAACAGTAAAGTGTTTTTGTTGTTATTATTATGAAATATATTACAATTGCATATTTTATTTAACTCTTGATGTGAATCGTTTGCATGTTTTTTTACATGTTTGCTGAGACAATTCTGACATATGTATCTGTTGATTAAGTATCAAACAAATAATCAAAATCAACGAATTAATTTATTTGAAATCAAGCGTAGTGTTAGTTCTACGTATAATGTCCATTCAGTATTATCCCGCAGCTTATCGTGTTGCTCAGAAGCTAATTACGCTCCTCCCATCGTCCACAGTCAGGACTTGACCTTCTGATATTCCTCATTGATTCAGACGCCTGTATCCTGAATGATGTTGTTTCATTATATTGTCATTAAGAGCATCAATGATATCTGCTGTATTTATGTTGGTTCTGTTCTGTTGACCCTAAGGGTGTTACCGCTGCTCTTACCCGTGCTAGGCTGCATGGATGGACAGAGAGCTGTATTGTCAATCATCTTTGACTATAGTGGTCCTGACAGAACTACTTATATGTTCATGCACTCTTTGTCTGTGTGATCTTCACGTCACATTTTCTTTCTTTCCAGGCCAGAAACGTTGTCTGAAGTGTCACGAGAACTGTTTGAAATGCTTGCGAGATGCAGACAGATGCACGGCCTGTAAAGATGGATTCAGGTAATACTAATAAACATCAAAACTGTTCAAGATTCAACTGTTAAGCATTTGCACAAAACGACCTGATGAGAACGAAGTGCGCAGCTTCATGTCCCGTGTTGAACCGCTGCTGGCAGTTGAGATGCGTCCCAAGAACATTTGATTGCTGCGTAAATAAAACCAAATGTTTGCAGCTATTGAGCATTTAAAGTCTCATGCAGCTTAATGAGCGTTGACCCCTCTTTGCACTCCATGCACGATATATACAGAGTTCTGAATTATCATGACGTCTGTAGCCTCGCGCTGGTGCGGATGAAATAGCGTAAGAAGCCTGGCTTTGGGGTTTTGTGTGGGTTCAGGACATCTAGGGTACATCTGCTCATCTTTATGCATGCTGTCTTTGCTGTGGTTTAGACGAGCCGTTCTGAGACCGACCGGGCTTTAGGTCTTGAAAGGCAGTCTGGTCTTGTGAAGGGTAAGACGCAGCACGCTTTGCGCCGTGACCTCTCGACGGTGTTTAATCTTTCAGGGTTATATATTGTGTTTTGAAGCGCAGATCGAGAGCGATTGCCTGAAATCTTTTAGATTCACATTGTCTGCGTCACACTTACTCGAATGATTATTGAAACGCCTGTCATTTTACCGCTTACCCACAATACCCCACTTCCACAACAAAACAGCTCTTTTAGCCAGGACTAGATCAACCCACGGCGAGGAAGACTGTAGAGTTGTTTTCTCAGATGCACATTAACTCAAGTCTTGGACTGAGAATCACTGGTTACTCTGATTTGTTTGAAAATATAATTTCATTTGACTCTAGTTTAGATCTATGCCACATTTAGAGCACTAAAAGCTTCAAAGGGATCCCCTGATATGAAGACATGTATAGCTTAATATAATGTAAATTATGTCTCTTATTTAAATATGTAATAGAAAACCCATGTATGTTATTTAAAAAATCGACATTGTATTTAGACTAAGGGGGACGCCATTATTTTATGTGCACCGTGCATTCTGCGTCGATGACGTCAAATGGTTGCACTCGGTGAGCTACTGGCGCTTATCTCTATTGCCTTTGGCTTTTTACCGTTCGAAGGGCAACAAGAGAAGCAATGTAAGACTTTCCTAGCGATAAGAAGAGGAGAAAAGAATGGGAAGATTCCTGAGGATGAATAAAACTACCTAAAGACCCGCTTCTTTTTCTCTCCACTTTAGCGCTGATGCCTTTGAGTCTTTTAGTAGACCACAGCTACTGACAGAGCTTACAAACGGCTGAGACGAGAACCGCTAGATGTCATCTGTTACGATGAAAACACTGCGGCCGCTAGAGGAGTTTCTCAGCCCGGATCTTACTCGATATCAGAGGCGTTTAGACTCCTTGTGGGGGGGGGAAATCCATGGTACAGCATTTGGTTTAAACCTATACTTATATCCATCGCCACCTGTGAGCTCTTTCGGTCGCTGTGGTCATCATATTAGTATTTTATTTTCCCAGTTGTATCGTGGTAAAAATAGCAACAGGTAGCGCTCTAGCTCACTAAGTGCAACCATTTTACGTCATCAAAAAAATGTCACCTCCCATGGTCCAAAATATGTATAAAACGATGTGAAATATTTATGGGTTTTCTACTACATATTTCGGTAAGATACATAAATTACGTTATATTAAACCATACTAGTCTTCATACCCAAGGATCCATTTAAAGGAGCCTCACATACAGATTTGTAAATAGAGCTGTGAAAATTATGACATTTTGATGGTTGATTATTTATCAAACTAACACTAACAATTGACAGTTTGATTGATCTATTCTTGTGGATGTGTATCACAGTGAGAATTTGTATTAATGGTTGCTAAAATAAAGTGACATACTGTAAATATACTATTCCAATTATTCAAATAATAATCATTTCTTTTACATAATGGAAAGTCCACTGTTGTTATAGTAATAACAACAATTAATGTCAATGTTTATTTTTTGCAGTTATAAAAACAATATATAAAATGATCTATTATTATTATTATTGTCTTGTTCTTGGTGTGAATATGTCTTAAGTTGCATAAGAGTTATGTAAATGTAGGCAGTCAAATGTTGAAGATGGTTCTTACTGATGTTTTTTGCTTTACACAATGTTTGCTCTTTAAATCTGTGGAAATATTGCAGTGAACTGCTGTATGGGTTTAATCTTGAATCGTTTCTTCTTCTTTTTCTCCTTTTTCTGATTAAAGTCTGGCAGGAATGACCTGCGTTCCAGATTGTGCCAATGGAACGTTTTTTAACCTGGAAGAAATGAAGTGCAGCCCTTGCCACATCTCCTGCTCCACATGCACAGGTCACATTCTATTATATTATATTATATTATATTATATTTTATTCTATTCTGTCCCATCCTATCCTGTCCTACACTATCCTATACCCTCCCATCCAATCCCATCCTCTTTTTATTATTTTCTATCCTATCCTATCAAATCGTATCCTATCCAATCCCTTCTATTCCATTTAATTCCATTCTATTCCATCCCATTTCATTCTATCCCATCCTGTCCCATCCCTTTCCATTTATTTCTATCCCATCCCGTTCTATTCCATTCCATCCAGTTCCGTTCCATTCCATTCCATCCCATCATGTTCCGTTCAATTCAATCCCATTCCATTCTATCTCATCCCATCCTATCCTGTTCCATTCCATTCTATATCATCCCATCCTATCTTGTTCCATTCAATTCCATCCCATCATGTTCCATCCCATTCCATTCCATCCCATCATGTTCCGTTCCATTCTATCCCATTACATTTCATTCTATCTCATCCCATCCTATCCTGTTCCATTCCATCCCATCATGTTCTGTTCCATTCTATCCCATTCCATTCCATTCTATCTCATCCCATCCTATCCTGTTCCATTCCATTCTATATCATCCCATCCTATCTTGTTCCATTCAATTCCATCCCATCATGTTCCATCCCATTCCATTCCATCCCATCATGTTCCGTTCCATTCTATCCCATTACATTCCATTCTATCTCATCCCATCCTATCCTGTTCCATTCCATTCTATATCATCCCATCCTATCTTGTTCCATTCAATTCCATCCCATCATGTTCCATCCCATTCCATTCCATCCCATCATGTTCCGTTCCATTCTATCCCATTACATTTCATTCTATCTCATCCCATCCTATCCTGTTCTATTCCATCCCATCATGTTCCGTTCCATTCTATCCCATTACATTTCATTCTATCTCATCCCATCCTATCCTGTTCCATTCCATTCCATCCCATCATGTTCCGTTCCATTCTATCCCATTACATTTCATTCTATCTCATCCCATCCTATCCTGTTCCATTCCATCATGTTCCATTCCATTCTATCCCATTCCATTATATCTCATCCTATCCTGTTCCATTCCATCCCATTCCACTCTAACTCATCCCATCCTATCCTGTTCCATTCCATTATATCCCATTCCATTCTATGTCATCTCATCCTATCCTGTGCCATTCCATTCCATCCCATTCCACTCTAACTCATCCCATCCTATCCTGTTCCATTCCATCCAATTATGTTCCATTCCATTATATCCCATTCCATTCTATCTCATCCCATCCTATCCTGTTCCATTCCATCCCATCATGTTCCATTCCATTATATCCCATTACATCCCATTACATTCTATTCTATCTCATCTCATCCCATCCTATCCTGTTCCATTCCATCCCATCATGTTTCATTCCAATCAATTCTTTCCCATCCCGTCTCATCCCATTCCATCTCATCTCATCCCATTCATTTTCATTCAGTTTTATTCTATTCTATACAATTATTTAGTTTTGCATAATATAAAACATATTTAAATGTAGGCAGTCATTAAATTCAGAAGAGCACAAACTGAAATAGCAGTTTAATAAACTAGATTACAGATTGACTAATTTATATTACAGACAAAATGTATGTATTGTTGAAATCTGTGGAAAAACGTCATGTGCACGGTAGTATAGTATCGTATAATGGTATAATATAGTATCAAACTCACCTGAACGAGCTAATCAAGGTCGTCAGGATTACCAGAAAAGGTCAGACATGTAAACTGTAGCAGACCTTGAGTTGAGAAATCAGTGCAATACACTCACAGGGCAACTAACTTGAACTCAAATGCAGATGAATGAGATCAAATATCTTCTTTAACTTGCTTACCAATCAGTTCTGAGTGAGAAACTGAAGAGGAAAGCATCTGTATTGTTTTGAGGACAGCAGGAGTAAATGAGCCGCTGCCAGTCCTACTACTGCTGCTCAGCCATAGAACCTAATTAACTTACTTCATTACACCAACTCACCAGAGACGCCTGATAAGCCCTGAGCTGTTTGCTTTCCAAGTTCACTGAAATAATTGACAGATTAACCTGAACGAATGTGTGTCTGTTTCCACCTCCATTAACATGGGCTCAGGTTCAAACCCTGGTGAGACGTCTTTTAGGGCTACATTTTAAGACATAAAAAAGCAAACATAAGTATATCATTTTTCTCCGCCAAATACTTAAGCAGCATGGCATGCATCATTTCTGGAGACGATAGTCTCACAATGCACTGCAACATACTCCATCTAAACTGGTGGGAATTTAAAATAATTAAATTATATTTGATTTGTGCAATTTTTTGTAATTTTGTTGTGTTTAGAATTTTTATTAGTATTATTATTTGGAATATGTCTAAATAGATTAATTGTATTTATTAGTTTTTTTATGTTTTATTTTAATTAATGTTTATTTTAAGCAAGGACAATAAATTAATTCAACAATAAAGTGCATTTATTTGATGAAAAATACAGTAAAAACTATAATACTGTGAAATATTATTACAATTTCAAATAACTGTTTTCTATTTGAATATATTTTGAAAATGTAATTTATTCCTGTGCTCAAAGCTGAATTTTCCTTCTAATATGCTGATTTCGCTGTTCAAGAAACATTTCTATTTATTATCAATTTTGAAAACAGTTGTGCTGCTTCATATTTTTGTGGAAAGCATAATATGTTATTTAACAGGATTCGTTGATGGATATAAAGTTCAAAAGAACAGCATTTATTTGAAATATAATCTTTTGTAACATCATAAATGTATTTGCTGTCACTTTGAATCAATGTTAATGCATTCTTGCTGAAGAAACAAACCTCTTTATTCACCTCTATAAGAGACTACATGGTTAGGAGAAAGTCTCTTAGAGATGAGCTGATCGGGCCAGATACTGGAAGTAGACAAGAAAGTCATCTTTCTGTGATCTTCAGCTGATGAACATTGTTTTACGTCACTGTTCTCGTACTGATTATTGATCACATTGCTCGGTTAACTTGTGTTCGCAGGTCCAGGACTGGAGGAGTGCATTCAGTGTGCGCCGGACTACTTGCAGCAGGAGTGGCGGTGCGTCCGAAACTGTGCTCCCGGATACTACAGAGGAGAGGCGGCGGGATTCACTCCGAGGATGTGCCGCAAGTGAGTCCTGCACACGTCTCAATGACCGCTGTACTGCTGCATTCAGACACAAACTGTCACCAGTTCTTGGGTTATAAATATACATTTTAGATGCTTTAAAATGCGGATGCATTTCATTAAATATTTTTCTTAAGATGTTTCAAATTTAAATCGGTGAAATGGTCCTCTTTGTCTCAAAGGAGGAAAATGCACATGCTGTTGTTTATTAGCTAAGGCATTGTTAGGTAAATTACTCATTTATATTAGTAATTTTTTTATTTTTACACCTGTAATTATAGCACTAGATCTACTGTTAACCTTCTTTTAAAGGTTCCGAGAGTATAGTCATTGCTTGGCAAAACATCGTTATGTTTGTAACTTGATTTATTTTGAAACTTCTCTGTGCTGCCATTTTGGCCTGGACTCCCTGGAAAGAAGATACTTTGCATCTCAATGGGACTATCCCTGGTAAAATAACAGATAAAATAAAGGTAACACTACAGTCCTCATAAGAATGTACAGTTTAAATTCTTGCAGAGCTCAATTTTAAGTACTAAGACAGCACCACACTTTTAATTTCACATTATGTTTTTTTTATGTTTTTAAATTTTTTGATGCTGTATCTTTTGTGAAGCACTTTGGTCACTTTTAGTCTTGTGGCTGTTTTAATTGTGCTTTATAAATAAAGTAAACTTGAAACTAGCTAACATCTTTCTGTCAAGGCTTTTTCTCATTTTTATTTCTGAGATAGTGATGATCTGTCTCATTGGAATTGCAGAATTGCGTGCTTGGTATTTACATTGAAACTCTTTCTCCTTGCTCTCTGTCAGAAATGTGAACACACACACACACACACACACACACACACACACTCAGTGTACGGGGACTCTCCATATGTACAAATATTATTTTCTGCAACCTTCAACGTCAAAAGAGCCATTTTGGCCCCTTTCCTACCGTATAAAATTCACTTGGAGCCACAAAATATTTGATGCCCAAATAAAGATAACACGGCATATAGCTAAAGTTTCATATTCAGGTATGTTACAGGGCAGAGGATTAGCAATCATTTCAGAAGTGAGGGGGACAGAAATGTCAAATGTAAAAATAATAATAATAATAATAAATATTATAGTATTTTTGTATGTATAATTGACAAAAATATTCTTTTCTCTTACTTTTAATTGGGTAAGAAATAAAATATACTGCTGGACAATAATAACATCATATGGTTATGATTGTACAGTCAGTATATATATATATATATATATATATATACTACAAACACTTTATTTTTATCAATTTCTTTCACAGAATAAGGCAGAAAATATATAAGACTGCTTTTGTGGTCCAGGGTCACAAGTCGTTTGTAGCAATAGCCAAAAATAAATTGTATGTGTCAAAATGCTGATTTATCTTTTATGCCAAAAATCATTAGGATATTAAGTAAATATCATGTTCCATGAAGATATTTTGTACCGTAAATATATCAAAACTTGCCAAGAACTTTATTTGGGCAACTTTAAAACCGATGTACATTTTTTTGCTCCCTCAGATTCCAGATTTTCAAATAGTTGTATCTCAGCCAAATATTGTCCTATCATAACAAACCATACATCAATGTAAAACTTCTTTATTCAGCTTTCATGTGATGTATAAATCTCAATTTCCAAAAATTTACACTTAAGACTGATTTTGTGGTCCAGGGTCACATTGTATCATTCATATTTATTACCTGGAGAAGACTTGAAAAACACATAAACCAAATCATCTTCACGTTTCATCAGTTCAGTTTTATGCTTGTTATTCAGCTTAGCTACAGCGATAGTGTGATACCTGTCAAACGTTACTATTACTTTTCTATGAGTCCGTTTTGGACTTTCTGCTCGAGAGCGCCCCCTGGCTTCGAGAATGAATGAAACGCGCGAGAGTGAGAGTGCTCAGTGCTCCGTGATGTTCACGTCGTTTTGGATACGAATAAAACGTATCCAAAACGACGTGACTATCTTTTCTCTCTTAATTTAAATTTTGATTTACTCACATTGGCCCATGAAAACTTCTACTTTCTTGACCTAGAAAAAGTGCAGGGGAAGAGTTTAGGTTGTATTAAAAGTCAGGGGGACACCTCCCCTGCATATTGTACACCCACGCTACAGGGAGACACCACAGAGGGATGAAAGAGCTGCACCCCTGCACTACACCAACCCTACACCTAAACCGACCCCTTACAGGAAAATGTTTAAACATACACCATTTAGTGTGTTCTATTTTAAGTTCTTGGTTCATCTGTATAATGATCGATAAGCAATTGTTTTTCCCGATAACCCAGAGAGAACCAGCAGAGGAAAGTGCAGCACAGATCTTTCATGCATGGCTGAGATTTACAGCTCCATCACAGCGTTTTAGATTCCTGTAATGTGCAGCGGGAGAGGATACGCCTCTGCACTCCACAATTCATAAATCTACAGTCTTCTGCTTTATGAACGCTGTCTAAAGCAAATAGAGGCTTTTATGAGGGTCACGGGTGGTGATTGCAGTAGAGATGGGTTCTTCTCCGAGTCCGGTTGAGCTTCACTGGAGGCAAATAGATCAGAAAAACAGAGGTAAAGGTGTGGCCCTTAAGGGAAACCAATGCATGCTGGAAGACATTGAGTTTGAACTCGTATAGCAGCAAATGACAAAGTACATCTAGTAAATACTGTATAAGAGCAACAGAGGTCACACACGCGGTGTCAAGGACGGTTTACAGCTGTTCTTAGACTCCACAGCTGTTATGGACGACCGTAGAGGTTGTCATTTTTATGTTAATCAGAGCCTTGTGTATTTTATAATGGTAAAGTAGCCCCCTTCGAATTATAATGGGCTTAGGCCTATATAAAAGATGTGCATTGTGTTTAACTGGTTTGGAGAACAGCATCCATGCTTTACTTGAAGATTCATCGACATTAAAATTAAGATAAAAGTTGTTTAGTACATTCACAACTGTTGTTTTCTGTACATTAACACTGCTGTTTAATGTGGTCATTAGGAGTTTATTTTGATAAATGAATAGTTTAATTCTGCAAGGATGCATTAAAGTGGTCATAAGTGACAGTGAAGACATTTATAATGTTTTAAGATTTCCTTTTTGAAAATGCTGTTCTTTTTGACTTCATATTTATCAAAGAATCCTGAAAACACATTAATCAGTTTTCAACATTGATAATAATAATTAATGTTTCTTTTCTTGAGCAGTAAATCAGTATATTAGAGTGATTTCTGAAGATCATACAGCTGTGCATCACAGGAATAAATTACATATTAATATATATTCACATAGAAAACAATTATTTGAAATTGTACAAAATATTTTACTGTTTTACTGTCATTTTGATCAAATAAATGCGTCCTTGGTGAGCAGACGTCTTTCAAAATCATTTGAGTCAGTTCGGGACCGCGGATCGCGAATCATTTGAGTCAGTTCGGGACCGCGGATCGCGAATCATTTGAGTCAGTTCGGGACCGCGGAGCGCGAATCATTTGAGTCAGTTCGGGACCGTGGACCGCGAATCATTTGAGTCAGTTCGGGACCGTGGACCGCGAATCATTAGAGTCAGTTCGGGACCGCATGCGCAAATCATTTGAGTCAGTTCGAGACCGCGGAGCGCGAATCATTTGAGTCAGTTCGGGACGAATAATTTGTGTCGCGGAGCGCGAATCATTTGAGTCAGTTCGGGACCATTTGTGCATGCGCAAATCATTTGAGTCAGTTCGAGACCGCGGAGCGCGAATCATTTGAGTCAGTTCGGGACCGCGGAGCGCGAATCATTTGAGTCAGATCGGGGCCGCGGAGCGCGAATCATTTGAGTCAGTTCGGGACCGTGGACCGCGAATCATTAGAGTCAGTTCGGGACCGCATGCGCAAATCATTTGAGTCAGTTCGAGACCGCGGAGCGCGAATCATTTGAGTCAGTTCGGGACCGCGGAGCGCGAATCATTTGAGTCAGTTCGGGACCGCATGCGCAAATCATTTGTCAGTCAGTTCATTTGAGAGACCAGTTCGGGACCGCGCGAATCATTTGAGTCAGTCAGTTCTGGACCGCGGACCGAATCATTTGAGTCAGTTTGGGACGCGAATCATTTGAGTCAGTTCGGGACCGCGGAGCGCGAATCATTTGAGTCAGTTCGGGACCGCGTGCCGAATCATTTGAGTCAGTTCGGGACCGCGGAGCGCGAATCATTTGATCAGTTCGGGACCGCGTGCGCGAATCATTTGAGTCATTGGGACCGCGTGCGCGAATCATTTGAGTCAGTTCGGGACCGCGGGAATCATTTGTGTCAGTTCGGACCGCGCGAATCATTTGAGTCAGTTCGGGACCGAATCATTTGGTCAGTTTGGGCCCGAATCATTTGAGTCAGTTCGGGACATTTGAGTCGCGGAGCGCGAATCATTTGAGTCAGTTCGAGACCACGGAGGGACATTTGAGTCGCGGAGCGCGAATCATTTGAGTCAGTTCGAGAGCGCGAATCATTTGAGCGTCCAGGACCGCGGAGCGCGAATCATTTGAGTCAGTCCAGGAGCGCGAATCATTTGAGCATCCAGGACCGCGCGAATCATTTGTGTCAGTTCGGGACCGCGAATCGCGAATCATTTGAGTCAGATTCGGGACCGGGACCGCGTGCGCGAATCATTGGAGCGCGAATCAGTCAGTTCTGGACCGCGGAGCGGGACCGCGGAGCGCGAATCATTTGAGTCAGTTCGGGACCGCGGAGCGCGAATCATTTGAGTCAGATCGGGACCGCTAATCATTTGTGTCAGATCGGGACCGCGTGCGCGAATCATTTGAGTCAGTTCGGGAGCGCGAATCATTTGAGCGTCGGGCGCGGAGCGCGAATCATTTGATCAGTTCGGGACCGCGGAGCGCGAATCATTTGAGTCAGTTCGGGACCGCGTGCGCGAATAATTTGTGTCAGTTCGGGACCGCGTGCGCGAATCATTTGAGTCAGTTCGGGACCGCGTGCGCGAATCATTTGTGCGTCGGACCGCAGAGCGAATCATTTGATCATTCGGGACCGCGTGCGCGAATCATTTGAGTCAGTTCGGGACCGGGAGCGCGAATCATTTGAGCGTCGGGACCGCGGAGCGCGAATCGCGAATCATTTGTCGGGACCGCGGAGCGCGTCATTTGAGTCAGTTCGGGACCGCGTGCGCGAATCATTTGAGTCAGTTCGGGACCGCGGAGCGCGAATCATTTGAGTCGGTTCGGGACCGCGGAGCGCGAATCGCGAATCATTTTAGTCAGTTCGGGACCGCGGAGCAAGAATCATTTGTGTCAGTTCGGGACCGCGGAGCGCGAATCATTTGAGTCGGTTCGGGACCGCGGAGCGCGAATCGCGAATCATTTTAGTCAGTTCGGGACCGTGGAGTGCGAATCATTTGAGTCAGTTCGGGACCGCGTGCGCGAATAATTTGAGTCAGTTCGGGACCGCGTGCGCGAATCATTTGAGTCAGTTCGGGACCGCGTGCGCGAATCATTTGTGTCAGTTCGTGGCCGCGGAGCGCGAATCATTTGAGTCGTTCGGACGTGGAGCGCGAATCATTTGATCATTCGGGACCGCGTGAGAATCATTTGAGTCAGTTCGGGACCGCGTGCGCGAATCATTTGAGTCAGTTCGGGACCGGGACCGAATCATTTGAGTCAGTTCGAGACCGCGGAGCGCGAATCATTTGAGTCAGTTCGGGACCGCGTGCACGAATCATTTGTGTCAGTTCGGGACCGCGTGCGCGAATCATTTGAGTCAGTTCGGGACCGCGGAGCGCGAATCATTTCAGTAAGTTTTTTCTTTCTCTCTTTTTTTTATTAAACAGTACAAAACTTAAAATCATTAACACAGTAGGCTAAAGTATAACAAAACACATAAAATACAAATCCCTTAAGAAAATGAACCACGCTTTTATTATAGGCTGTAGGCCTATGGTTTGATTTGATTGATGTTTTGCTGTATGACGTCAGAGTGAACGCTCGTGAATGCAGCATTAGAGCAGCTCGTGATCAGATAACACACAGAGTCGTGAAGGGTTCATTAGGAGCTTGTTGTTGGTCTTCTTTAAGCGTGTTGTAGTTGCTGTTCTTGCAGTCAGTGTTATATTCCAGCACTAATGAAGCGTGTGTCTGTCGCGTTCTGATCTTCATCTTAAACGGTATTTCTGGAGCTCAGCTGCTTTGCTCTGTTTTTATAAGCACAAAAAAAATATTGTCTTATATATACTTCTTTGATTATGAATGTAGCCTACCTGGGATGGTGCCCTACGCAAACAACATACACTGCATATAGTATCGTTCATATCACACAGACCGGGCCGCAAGGGCACTTTAGTGTCGGACCTCAAAGGAGCAGGGCTCGAGGGTTTCAAATTGTGATCCATGATATTCTGTGTACTGTTTTTAGGTCCAATAAGTAATATCTCTGTCTTATCTGAATTTAATAGGAGAAAATGTATGGTCATCCAACACACTGAAACATCACAACCTGTGTGTGCCCACTTTATGAACTCCATAAACTGGATTTCTTTATTAGCCGAGCACAAATAAGCAATTAAAATAAGTGGTCGTGCTCTGCAAAGCAGCCTTCTTAACAAAAACAAAACACGACAGCTCTGTCGACGCTGTAATTGTGGGACATAATAAGTCTTTGGTTGCTGTAATATTACTTTGGTCAAAAATAGTGGATACCAAACGTGCAAGATGGCAAAACATTGCTACAATGGCAGTTTCGAGAGTGAGTTCTGTTCCTTATGCACACAAAACATGGGATTCACTTGTTAATATACATATTAGATTAATAAGTAAACAGACATGTTTGTTAGCTGTAGAAGCAGCATCAATCCCAACTCAGTGGACCAGTGAGACACGCACTTAATGAGCTTTAATGAGCCGTCAGAAACACATACCTGATCTCTCTCAACTCCAGAACTAATGACCTGGACTAGATGCAGTGCTGAACGAGCTGTGCCATAAACATGAGCTCAGTGTTCCTCTGCCAGGATCAGTTTTACCACACCGTCTGAATCCTGCTCTTGATGAGAACAAGAGTTTACTAAAGTAACTAACGCTAAAGAGTACTACAGAGTTTCTGTGGGTCTTAAAAAGATATTAGACATCTTCCACAAATGAAGGCTTAAACGGTCTTAAATCAATGCATGTTTTCCAGTACAAATATCTAAACATAAATCAAGATTCATTTACTCGAGATGCAGATTGAACATACAAAGTCTGGTTTTCTGAGAAATTCAACACATTCAAGTGAAGTCAGCGAGTGCTGCTTTTAAAAACATTTAGCAATTTTACTGAAACATCATTTTGCTTCTCAAGTAAATGGTCTTTAGAAATTTGCACTGGAAAAGTGCACTTTGAAGCATTGCTTATGCAAGAGATTTATATTTAGAGACCATATTGACATATTTTGTTCCCTTCAGATTTCTTTACTTGTTCTTAAAAGGTCTTAAATTTGCCTCGTAAACATGTGCAGAAGCAGAACTTTGTAATCGATGGCTGTCAGTCACTGGCATTAATGCATCAGATGATGCAGATATTAATTTAACGATCCTCCAGTTCTGATTGCCTGGTTTCCATCGTGTTTTCAGGAAACCTGTCACTGTGGAGTCATGAAAAGCTGAAGCTGCTGTGTGTTTTCAGGAAACCTGTCACTATCGAGTCATGAAAAGCTGAAGCTGCTGTGTGTTTTCAGGAAACCTGTCACTGTGGAGTCATGAAAAGCTGAAGCTGCTGTGTGTTTTCAGGAAACCTGTCACTACCGAGTCATGAAAAGCTGAAGCTGCTGTGTGTTCTCTTTCATAGGTAACTCTACACTGCGTTGCTTAGCTTAACGCATCGGGAACGCCTTCGCGTGACCGAGTCCTGAACCCATATAGAATCACGCCAATTCATTGGCTGATGGCGCGACGCCGTCTCTGACGCAATGACGTCGTCAGGTCATACTGGCGAACGCGCCATCCACTCCTCAGATTTCTCTGCCTTCACGAAGCGGCCACATCGCCCTTCGTTGTTGCGATTTCCTACCCATCTAATAACTTTGCGATTATCCATTTGCACTTCGGCGACTGCCTCTGTGGAACTTTGTTCTCCTCGCGGTGAAGTGCCATGGAATTTCGCCGCTGTATGCCACCGTGCACGCGTTTCATCGCTCGCGAAGACCCACACAGTAAGTGTATTTTGTGTTTGGGTTTTTCGCACGCACGTGAGGCGGTTTATGGGACCTCTAACTGCGAAATTTGCGACGATTTCCGTCTCATAACCCTCCGCTCTCGGCTTGAGGATTATGAACGTGAATCCTCCAAATTTTCACGGCGCGCATCGAGCACCAACGCGCCGCCTCGTGAGATCGCGGCCTCTCGTGAGGCCGCGGCCTCTCGTAGAGCCGCGAGCTGGGGTTCAGATGTCGAGCTCGAGGAGATGGAGAGTGAGCAGACAGGCCTCGCCTTTTCTCTCCCTCCCTCTTCCGAGCGCACACGTGCGAATTCGCCGGTCGAATTTTTGCCTGATTTTCATTTTCCTAGCCCGAAAGCACGTGATTTCGTTTCTTTCGGGCTAGATGATATTCTGCACACGGCAGCCTCCGACTCCGAGGATTTCGGGCCTGCTTTAGCAGATGCGCTCCCGCCTAGCAGCCAGGAGGCGCGGCCTTCAGCGGCCTACTCTGAACTCGTGGACGTGCTTTCGCGCGCCACCGAAAAGCTTGCGCTTGATTGGCCCGATGAGCCCCGCGAGTCTCGAGCTTCGAAGCTCGACGATCGCTTCCTCATCGGCGCGCACTCCAAGCTTGAAAGGAGGAAGCTGCCATTTTTCAGCGATCTGCATCGTGAGATCTCCAGTTCCTGGAAGCAGCCATTTTCCTCCCGCCTTACTAACGCGGCAGCCGCTGACTTCACCAACCTTGTGGGTTCTGTGGAGCAGGGTTACACCGCCATGCCGGTGATTGAGGATACTTTGGCCTCACATCTTTCACCTTCTTTGGCTCTTTCTTGGAAGTCCCGCCCCCTCCTTCCTTCCAAGCCGTGTAGGACCACTTCCGCCCTTATCGGGAAGTCCTACATCGCGGCCGGTCAGGCAGGTATGGCCCTTCACACAATGGCCATCCTTCAGGCCTACCAGGCGGACGTCCTGAAGGAAATGGACGAAGGGACCGGCTTGACTCCTGAAGCCGTGAAGGAGCTACGAAGAGCCACTGACTTGGCTCTGAGAGCCACCAAGCACACCGCACGTGCCGTGGGGCGCTCTATGGCGGCTTCGGTGGCCGCAGAACGCCATCTGTGGCTCAACCTGACCGAGATTCGGGAGAGGGAGAAGACGTTTTTAATGGACGCACCCATCTCACAATCTGGGTTGTTCGGGGAGGCTGTTAGCGCTGTAGTGGACAAGTTCCGCTCAGCCAAAACCCAGTCGGCTGCTCTCAATCAGTTCATGCCGAGGAGAGCAAGGGATTTTTCAACTCCCTCCTCCTCTGTGTCTAGGGAGCAGCCGCCCCCCAGGAGGGAACCCCCTAGCGGCGGAGCCCAGGCCACGCGCCTTCCCCCCACTACGGTTTGGGGAGCCCGCGGCCGGTCTTCTTCCCGCCAACAACCACGCAAGCGGGTTAACATGAAGCGGCCCAACAAGCCTGCCGCTTCGGCTAACCCGGGTCGTTCCTGACCTCCGGGTCGGAATGAGGAGAGTCGTTTCACCGTTACGGGGCGAGGCCAGACCGCGAAAGCGTTTCTGCCTGCCCCGAACGCGCTCTCCTCACTTAAATCTGTCACAACCACCCTTCGAGGCTTGGTGTGCAGATCCAATTCACCCTCATTTTCACTCGGGCTGGCAGTTGGGGGACGCATTCGTCTTTCCCCCTATGCAGCCCGTCCACTCGCCGCCGGCGTGCCGCATGTTAGGAGACATAGCTGTTTCTCTCCTGCAGTGTACGGAACCCGTGCCGGCCACCCGTCAGCCCAGCACTTCTCTCTCCGCCATCCCGAGCAAGGACGCCGAGGGCTTTCCTTCACGGTGGAGGGTGCCGCTGCTTCCAGGCTTTCTCGACACCCCATCTCAGGTATGTGTTCCCTTGCATGACACTATGATTCCTCTGTCACACTTCCTTCACGAATGGGAGCGTTTACCCGGGGTATCGCTGTGGGTTCTCCGCACAATTCGAACCGGTTACACTCTTCAGTTTGGGAAAAATCCCCCCCGTTTCGACGGGGTTCACCTGACAGTAGTAAACAGCGCCGCCAAGGCTTCTGTTCTACAACAGGAACTTTCCTCCCTCCTGCAGAAAGGAGCAATAGAGGAAGTACCGCAGACGGAAGTCGAACGAGGTTTCTTCAGCCGCTACTTCCTCGTTCCAAAGAGGGACGGCGGCTTGAGGCCTATCCTGGATCTACGGCGTTTGAATCTTTCCCTCTACAAAGGGAAGTTCAAAATGCTGACGATGAGAACCATCATGTCTCAGGTTCAGGAGGGAGACTGGTTTGTCACCATCGACCTGAAGGATGCGTATTTTCACATCCAGGTCGTTCACAGACACAGGAGATTCCTTCGGTTCGCCTTTGGAGGGAAGGCTTACCAATACAAGGTTCTGCCCTTCGGCCTGGCTTTGGCCCCGAGGACATTTACCAAATGCATGGATGCTGCACTGGCCCCTTTGAGGCTCCAGGGCATCCGTGTACTGAACTATCTGGACGACTGGCTCATTCTGGCTCACTCCAGGGAGCTAGTGAGTCGTCACAGGGATATCGTTCTCGGCCACATCTATTCTCTTGGCCTCAGAATGAACGCCAAGAAGAGTGTGCTCCTCCCATCTCAACGAACTGTATTTCTAGGAGTTCGTTTGTATTCCGTTCAGATGCAGGCCCGTTTGGCTCCTGCCCGGATACCAGTTTTTACAGCATGTTTGGCCCGCTTCAAGCTAGACCATCATGTCTCTGTAGGTACCTGCCGCAGGCTGTTGGGCCTTATGGCAGCAGCCTCCCCTGTGTTGCCCCTAGGGCTGCTTCACATGAGGCCATTCCTTTGGTGGATGAAGGAGCTGAGGTTACACCCCACTGTACCAGCTACTCGCCTTGTCAGAGTGTCGCGCAGTTGCTGTCGACACCTGTTAATGTGGCGAGACCCCGTCTTTCTCCGGAGCGGGGTGAGAATGGGTGCGATCCACCGTCGCCATATGATCACGACGGACGCATCAATGACAGGCTGGGGCGCGGTCTTCGAAGGAAGGCCGGCGAGTGGAGAGTGGAAGGAAGAGTTCCTCTTTTGGCATATAAACTGCCTGGAACTCAGGGCTGTCTTCCTGGCTTTGAAGTATTTTCTCCCCGTTCTCGGGGAGCATCATGTCATAGTCAGGACGGACAATATGGCGGTTGTGTCCCACATAAACCGCCAAGGAGGTTCAAGGTCGCGCACCCTGGACAGGCTTGCGCGCCATCTTCTCCTTTGGTCTCAAGACAAGTTCCTCTCTTTGAGGGCGGTTCATGTTCCGGGAGTACTGAACCTGGCGGCCGATTTTCTGTCGAGACAGAAGCTCAAGCCGGGGGAATGGATGTTGAACCGTCAGACGGTATCCCAGATCTGGGATCTGTTTGGCAAAGCGGAGGTGGACCTCTTTGCTTCTCAAGAGTCATCCCAGTGCCCGCTCTGGTTCTCCCTGAGTTTCCCGACGACTCTAGGCATAGATGCGTTCGCCCACCCATGGCCGAATGTCAGTCTGTACGCGTTTCCGCCAATAAAGCTGATTCCGGCAGTACTATGCAGAGTGAAGGTGAGCGGTGCCCGTCTCCTTCTCATAGCCCCATTCTGGCCCTCCCAGACCTGGTTCTCGGAGCTAACTCCCCTCTTGTATCGGCCTCCTTGGGAGATTCCGATCAGGCGGGACTTACTGTCCCAGCTTCAGGGCAAGATCTGGCATCCTCAGCCGGAGCTCTGGAAGTTGTGGGTATGGCCCATACAGGGCCAAGGGCTGTAATTGATGGTTTGCCTGCCGAAGTTCAGGAAACCATAGCCAGTGCCAGAGCCCCCGCTACCAGGAAGCTATACTCTTCCAAGTGGGGCGTCTTTGAATCGTGGTGTTTGACTCGTGCAATCGACCCAGTTAACTGCCCTGTTGGTCCAGTGCTGGAGTTTTTGCAAGAAAGGCTGACAGCGGGGGCGGCTGCTACCACCCTTAGGGTTTATGTAGCGGCCATTGCAGCTCGGAGAGAGCTGGATGAGATCCCCTTGGGGAGGCATCGGTTGGTCTCCGCTTTCATGCGTGGGGCCAGACGCCTTAGGCCTGTTCGCCCCACGGCAGTTCCTTCTTGGGACTTGTCAGTCGTCCTCGAAGGACTAGTGACGGCCCCTTTTGAGCCCTTAGAGTCAGCTTCGGATCGGATACTGACTCTTAAGGTTGTTCTTTTACTGGCGCTTACGTCACTGAAAAGAGTTGGAGATCTGCAGGCTTTTTCTGTCAGTGAAACGTGTATGGACTTTGCCCCGGGTCTAGTCAAAGTTACCCTGCGGCCTAGGCCGGGTTACATTCCCAAGGTCTTGTCCACGTCGTTTCGTTCTCAAGTGGTCACTCTTCACTCTTTCCATCCCCCTCCCTTTGCTTCAAGTGAGGATGAGAGACTCCACATGCTCTGCCCGGTCAGGGCATTGAAGCTATATGTGGATCGCTCCAAGGTTTGGAGAAAATCTCCCCAGTTATTGATCTGTTTTGGTGCTGGTCGCCGCGGGCTTGCCACGTCAAAGCAGAGGATTTCTCACTGGGTGAGAGATGCTATTTCGCTGGCTTATGAGGCGCGGGAACTCCCTTCACCTCTTAGTCTTCGGGCGCATTCTACTAGAGGCGTAGCCTCCTCTCAAGCTCTTTTTAGAGGGGTACCCCTGGAGGATATTTGTGTTGCGGCAGGATGGTCCTCTCCGCACACCTTTGTCAGGTTTTACAACCTTGATGTTGATACGGCTCCAGGTTCTCAGGTCCTGTCTGTTTGAACCGACCGTATGTTGTTGGTTCATTATTGGGCCAGATAGGCAGCGTTTTCAGCTTGGCGTGTTTGGTATATCGTTCCCGATGCGTTAAGCTAAGCAACGCAGTGTAGAGTTACCTATGAAAGAGAACGTCTCGGGTTACTCGCGTAACCCTTGTTCTCTGAATAGGGAACGAGACACTGCGTTCGCTGCCAAGCTTCTCAGGCTGCCGACAGGATTCTTTTCGGCAGAGAAATCTGAGGAGTGGATGGCGCGTTCGCCAGTATGACCTGACGACGTCATTGCGTCAGAGACGGCGTCGCGCCATCAGCCAATGAATTGGCGTGATTCTATATGGGTTCAGGACTCGGTCACGCGAAGGCGTTCCCGATGCGTTAAGCTAAGCAACGCAGTGTCTCGTTCCCTATTCAGAGAACAAGGGTTACGCGAGTAACCCGAGACGTTTTCAGGAAACCTGTCACTGTGGAGTCATGAAAAGCTGAAGCTGCTGTGTGTTTTCAGGTGTGAGGAGCACTGTTTGAGCTGTCAGGCTCCTGGAACCAGCTGCACGCAGTGTAAGGACGGATACAGCCTCATCAGCCGGACCTGCATCATGAAGGCCAGCTGTAACAACGGTACGTGTCTTCAGCCAGCCGGCACACAGATATAAGAGACAGACCCAGCCATCAGCACGTCTCACTTAATCGCTCACCCTCAGCCGTCACTGTCTTAATTGCGCAAATGATAATCTATTTAATTATCCAATTCATCTTTCTCTCTCTTAAGATCAAGACGAATGTTTTACATTCTGTCAAACATTTCATTTTCCATTTGACAAAAGATTTAATTGTATTAATAGAATTAATTTCATCTTTCTCTGTCATATGCCCAACCAGTCAATAATTACGCTGATTTGCATCTCATGAGGATTAAATAATATACAACAACAACAACTCGTAAGTTTAGGACTGATTCGAGAGCTGCTGTGGATTCATTGAACTGAACCAGTTTTGTTTGTAAATCAGGCTAATAATTAACTATGTAAATTTTTTTATTTTTTAGAAAATATATGCAAATAAATATTAATTGTTAAAAAATCTAACATTGATTTCCCTTATATTCCAAACTAAGAATTTCTCTATTCTGTGTAAGGTGTGTGTGTGTGTGTGTGTGTGTGTGTGTGTGTGTGTAAGGTGTGTGTGTGTGTGTGTGTGTTGTGTGTTGTGTGTGCGTGTGTGTGTGTGTAAGGTGTGTGTGTGTGTGTGTGTAAGGTGTGTGTGCGTGTGCGTGTGCGTGTGTGTGTGTGTAAGGTGTGTAAGGTGTGTGTGTGTGTGTGTGTGTGTGTGTGTGTGTTTGTGTTTGTGTGTGTGTGTGTTTAAGGTGTGTAAGGTGTGTGTGTGTGTGTGTGTAAGGTGTGTGTGTGTGTGTGTGTGTGTGTTGTGTGTGCGTGTGCGTGTGTGTAAGGTGTGTGTGTGTGTGTAAGGTGTGTGTGTGTGTGTAAGGTGCGTGTGCGTGTGTGTGTGTGTGTAAGGTATGTAAGGTGTGTGTGTGTGTGGGGGGGGGTCACTGAGACATTCTGTTGAACATCTGATTTAGTTTTTGAGGAAAGAAGAAAAATGAAAATGTAATGTAAATTGTAAATTATGACGTTACTTTTTAAATGATTTTTAAATGAACTGTCCCTTTAAAGTATATTAGGTTAGTTTTATTTTATTCACAAAGAAGTTTGGACGAACAACATGGGCAGCTTTTATGAGACTTGTTGCTTGATTCTAAAGTGAAAAAATCTCATATGTATTTACTGACTTCCAGTTTGTTTATTTATTTATAATTTTTTGATCAAGTTTTGCATCATTCATATGGATGATGTCACGTCAAACTGACCCGACCCCGGTGTTTACGAGGCTTTCAGACTTCATCTCTAACACAGTTTGTTGTAGCACAGCTATAAACGCTGACGCTAGAGAGAGAAGAAAGGAACACAATGAGTAAAATGATTTCAGAAGAGAGTGACGTACGGAGAGAAGATGAAAGGGAAGAACAGGAAAAACAGGGCTTGTTGTTATGTGAGAGAGGCAGAGCTTTGGCAGGCCTGCAACAATGCTTTCACCGGGATCCACTGGAACCTTCTGTCTGTCCAAACTTACATGAGGTGACCGTCAGATCACCCAGAGAGGAGACAGAGGGGCAGAAGATGGTCAGTGGCACTTCTGATTCAAGCGTAGGGCATTTGGGTTTCATCCCAGACTCTTACAAACTAAGCTTCTTTATTGGCACTGATGGTTCCACGAGGGACCTTGAACATCCGTGGAACCTTTCAAATGCAGTTCTTTAGAATTTTAAAAGGTTCAACAGTTCAGTGCTCACTGAACGGTTCTGTGGGGAACCAAAGCGATTCTTCTATCACATCACTATAAAAACAGCCTTTATTGAGTGTGTTTGAGGAAAATACTAGACTCGCTTTGAAGCAAATCTCTGGAACATGACATACAAACTCACTCTCCTGGATCGTTCAGATCTGTGATGAGTTTGATAAATAGACATGAGTGAGATCTGAACTTTCTCTTTGTCTTTCCCAGCGGATGAAGTGTTCTGCGAGATGGTCAAGTCGAACCGATTGTGTGAGAAGAAGCTCTTCCGTCAGTTCTGCTGCCGGACGTGTTTGATGACGGCTGGATGATAGCTAGAGAAGAGGCGGATGGACTGACCTCCTCTTTCTGTGGGTGTATTATCTAATGGACATTTGAAACTAGTTAGACTGTGATTATTAAAGGAATAGTTCACAGAAAATGAAAATTTGCTGAAAATATCCTCATTTCAGGCCATCCAAGATGAGTTTCTGTCTTCATCTGAAAAGATTTGGAGAAGTGTAGCATTACAACACTTGCTCATCAATGGATGCTCTGCAGTGAATGGGTGCCGTCAGAATGAGAGTCCAAACAGCTGATAAAAACATCACAATAACCCACACCACTCCAGTCCATCAGTTAATCTATTGAGAAGTGAAAAGAAACAAAACGATCACTAAAGCGCTTAAACTTTAAAATGTCACTTTCAGCTAAAATATGAGTCCTATATCCATAATACTGCTTTCTCCAATGAAAAAGTCATCTTGTCTGAATCGGGAGAGAAATATGCACAGTTTACAAGCAAAAACAGTCCAAAGTTGTTATGGATTATGAACTCGTATTTTTCACAGAAGTGACGATTTAAAGCTAAAACGTCTTAATGATATATTTGTTTCTTAAAAACACATGGCTTTTAGCTTCAAAAGACATTATTTGATGAACTGGTTGCTATCGTGATGTTTTTATCAGCTGTTTGGACTCTCATTCTGACGGCACCCATTCACTGCAGAGCATCCATTGCTGAGCAAGTGATGTAATGCTACATTTCTCCAAATCTGATGAAGAAACAAACTCATCTACGTCTTGGATGGCGTGTGGTTGACTACATTTCCAGCAAATATTCATTTTTGGGTGAACTACTCCTTTAATGACAGAAATAATCCTCCTCATTTCAAGAAACCTTGTCAGGGTGCTCTTTGATTTAAACAAGATATATTTTTAAGATTGTTTGTTTTTTAACCATGCAGTACATGTATACATTGCTTCTTTTTTATTAAAAGACATCACTCTGAATTATGATATAGCTGTAAATGAGAAAGCCGTTCTCATAACTGATCATGTGACTTCCAGTGAGAGTGATTACGTTGGAGAATGCCAGATAACAATTGGAGTGAAACTGCAATGTTAAGAGAGATATTAAGCTTTTAAATCACAAGAATGATCGAGAATAAAGACACTGTACATTTTAAACTATGTATCTAATGGTATTTTAAATATTTGAAGGTGGAATAAGTCCATCAAAGCTCTGAAATATAAACCTGCCCTTGATGAAAATGTGTGGCCAAGTCTCTTTTTCCCACAGTAATGATGCATGTGCCTGGTGGTCTGCGTTTAAACTCTAATGATCATCTGTTTGTTGAGGTTTTTCAGTGTTTTTCCATGTTCTGAAATAAGAGCTTATAAATATTTAGATTGGGCTCGACTATTTGCAATGCATCTTGGGGAACTGTCCGAGTCTGACCCACAGTGACCCGGTGATGCTTTGACTGCAACGTCCTGAAGGGCAATTGATGAACACGCACACACACACACGCACGCACACACACAGACACGCACGCACAGACACACACACGCACGCACACACACACACACACACACGCACACACGCACACACACGCATACACATGCACACACACACACACACACACGCATACACACACATGCATACGCACACACACACGCACGCACACACACACGCACGCACACACACACTGATCATTGCAGTGAAGGTTCACAGCTGCTCTTAATACCATCCGCACTCAGACGAACCTGTGACACATGCTCCTCATTGTGATGTTACTGAACTCTTCAAGCTTCAGTGAATCTCTTTAATGATTCTGGAGTCACTTTGTGTGAAAACACCACGGAACTGATAATAACCAGTATCATGCATAACCTAATGCTTTATTAATGAGCCCTGAACTATGATGATACTGTGCTGTTATCATTGCCATTATCATTATCATTGCATTATAACGCTTTAGATTAGGGAACACCATTCACTCTTAACTAGTTGCTTAGTAGCATGCATATTGCTAGAATATTGGCTGTTTATAAAGCACATGTTGATGTCTTATTCTGCATGACCATCTTCTAGATCACTTCATACTCTAACAACTACCTTACTAGCAATAAGCAGCAAATTATGAGTTTATTGAGGGAAAACTCTTAGTTAATAATAGTGAATATGTATGTTCTAATACCAGGTATTTAAAGATGAAATGTGTGCATTTGATTGCTCTGATGATATTTGTGAATTCTTAGTTATGTCTTATGCATATATGCCTGATATGTGTTTTGATCTATTGATCTTTGAATGTTCATTGAATGTTGTTTGGAGTCTCTCAGACTCTAATAGTGGGTTTAGATTGAGAGACATGAGGGTTATTATTTTATTATTTTATATTTTACTGTATGATGAACAGATTCACCAGAAATTGATATTGTTCAGATGGTTATGGTTATTTTACATGCCTAACGATCAGCTTTTTCTCAGATGTTTCTCTTGACATTCCTCAGACGAAATCAAATGAGTCCCTTGTTGTCACGCAGTAGGAGTATAAAGCTGTACTGGATATGGACAGCAGTTCAGATCATTCAGTCAAGGAAGAATTTGATGAGAAACAGTTGAGTTCTTGCTGAGAAGATTGTCTTATGTTGCGATCTCTGAAATGTGATTACTGGGGTCTTTTTCACAGAAAAAAAGTATTTTAATGAATGACTGATGCATTTTTTTATATAGCGCTTTATTGTGTATTGTTGTACATCCAAAGCGCTTTACAATCGGGGGGTCTCTCCTCAACCACCACCAGTGTGCAGCATCCACTTGGATGATGCGATGGCTGCCACAGGACAACGGCGCCAGTGCGCTCACCACACACCAGCTACAGGTGGAGAGGAGAGAGAGTCATAGAGCCAAACAAGTGTATGCGCTCACCAGACACCAGCTACAGGTGGAGAGGAGAGAGAGTCATAGAGACAATCAAGTGTATGCACTCACCACACACCAGCTACAGGTGGAGAAGAGAGAGAGTCATAGAGACAATCAAGTGTATGCTCTCACCACACACCAGTTACAGGTGGAGAGGAGAGAGAGAGTCATAGAGCCAATCAAGTGTATGCTCTCACCACACACCAGCTACAGGTGGAGAGGAGAGAGAGTCATAGAGCCAATCAAGTGTATGCTCTCACCACACACCAGCTACAGGTGGAGAGGAGAGAGAGTCATAGAGACAGTGTATGCTCTCACCACACACCAGCAAGTGGAGAGGAGAGAGAGTATGCCAATCAAGTGTATCTCACCACACACCAGCTACAGGTGGAGAGGAGAGAGAGTCATAGAGCCAATCAAGTGTATGCGCTCACCACACACCAGCTACAGGTGGAGAGGAGAGAGAGTCATAGAGCCAATCAAGTGTATGCGCTCACCACACACCAGCTACAGGTGGAGAGGAGAGAGAGTCATAGAGCCAATCAAGTGTATGCGCTCACCACACACCAGTTACAGGTGGAGAGGAGAGAGAGACATAGAGACAATCAAGTGTATGCTCTCACCACACACCAGCTACAGGTGGAGAGGAGAGAGAGTCATAGAGCCAATCAAGTGTATGCTCTCACCACACACCAGCTACAGGTGGAGAGGAGAGAGAGTCATAGAGCCAATCAAGTGTATGCGCTCACCACACACCAGCTACAGGTGGAGAGGAGAGAGAGTCATAGAGCCAATCAAGTGTATGCGCTCACCACACACCAGCTACAGGTGGAGAGGAGAGAGAGAGAGACATAGAGTCAATCAAGTGTATGCGCTCACCACACACCAGCTACAGGTGGAGAAGAGAGAGAGTCATAGAGCCAATCAAGTGTATGCTCTCACCACACACCAGCTACAGGTGGAGAGGAGAGAGAGTCATAGAGACAATCAAGTGTATGCTCTCACCACACACCAGCTACAGGTGGAGAGGAGAGAGAGTCATAGAGACAATCAAGTGTATGCGCTCACCACACACCAGCTACAGGTGGAGAGGAGAGAGAGTCATAGAGCCAATCAAGTGTATGCTCTCACCACACACCAGCTACAGGTGGAGAGAGAGAGAGAGTCATAGAGACAATCAAGTGTATGCTCTCACCACACACCAGCTACAGGTGGAGAGGAGAGAGAGTACATAGAGACAATCAAGTGTATGCGCTCACCACACACCAGTTACAGGTGGAGAGGAGAGAGAGACATAGAGCCAATCAAGTGTATGCGCTCACCACACACCAGCTACAGGTGGAGAGAAGAGAGAGTCATAGAGCCAATCAAGTGTATGCTCTCACCACACACCAACTACAGGTGGAGAGGAGAGAGAGACATAGAGACAATCAAGTGTATGCGCTCACCACACACCAGCTACAGGTGGAGAGGAGAGAGAGTCATAGAGCCAATCAAGTGTATGCGCTCACCACACACCAGCTACAGGTGGAGAAGAGAGAGTCATAGAGCCAATCAAGTGTATGCTCTCACCACACACCAGCTACAGGTGGAGAGGAGAGAGAGTCATAGAGACAATCAAGTGTATGCTCTCACCACACACCAGCTACAGATGGAGAGAAGAGAGAGTCATAGAGACAATCAAGTGTATGCGCTCACCACACACCAGCTACAGGTGGAGAGGAGAGAGAGTCATAGAGACAATCAAGTGTATGCTCACCACACACCAGCTACAGGTGGAGAGAGAGAGAGAGTCATAGAGACAATCAAGTGTATGCGCTCACCACACACCAGTTACAGGTGGAGAGGAGAGAGAGACATAGAGACAATCAAGTGTATGCGCTCACCACACACCAGCTACAGGTGGAGAGAAGAGAGAGTCATAGAGCCAATCAAGTGTATGCGCTCACCACACACCAGTTACAGGTGGAGAGGAGAGAGAGACATAGAGACAATCAAGTGTATGCGCTCACCACACACCAGCTACAGGTGGAGAGAAGAGAGAGTCATAGAGCCAATCAAGTGTATGCGCTCACCACACACCAGCTACAGGTGGAGAGAAGAGAGAGTCATAGAGCCAATCAAGTGTATGCTCTCACCACACACCAGTTACAGGTGGAGAGGAGAGAGAGACATAGAGACAATCAAGTGTATGCGCTCACCACACACCAGCTACAGGTGGAGAGGAGAGAGAGACATAGAGACAATCAAGTGTATGCGCTCACCACACACCAGCTACAGGTGGAGAGAAGAGAGAGTCATAGAGCCAATCAAGTGTATGCTCTCACCACACACCAGCTACAGGTGGAGAGGAGAGAGAGTAATAGAGACAATCAAGTGTATGCGCTCACCACACACCAGTTACAGGTGGAGAGGAGAGAGAGACATAGAGACAATCAAGTGTATGCGCTCACCACACACCAGCTACAGGTGGAGAGAAGAGAGAGTCATAGAGCCAATCAAGTGTATGCGCTCACCACACACCAGCTACAGGTGGAGAGAAGAGAGAGTCATAGAGCCAATCAAGTGTATGCGCTCACCACACACCAGTTACAGGTGGAGAGGAGAGAGAGTCATAGAGCCAATCAAGTGTATGCGCTCACCACACACCAGCTACAGGTGGAGAGAAGAGAGAGTCATAGAGCCAATCAAGTGTATGCTCTCACCACACACCAACTACAGGTGGAGAGGAGAGAGAGACATAGAGACAATCAAGTGGATGCGCTCACCACACACCAACTACAGGTGGAGAGGAGAGAGAGACATAGAGACAATCAAGTGGATGCGCTCACCACACACCAGCTACAGGTGGAGAGAAGAGAGAGTCATAGAGCCAATCAAGTGTATGCTCTCACCACACACCAGCTACAGGTGGAGAGGAGAGAGAGACATAGAGACAATCAAGTGGATGCGCTCACCACACACCAGCTACAGGTGGAGAGAAGAGAGAGTCATAGAGACAATCAAGTGGATGCGCTCACCACACACCAGCTACAGGTGGAGAGGAGAGAGAGTCATAGAGCCAATCAAGTGGATGCGCTCACCACACACCAACTACAGGTGGAGAGGAGAGAGAGACATAGAGACAATCAAGTGGATGCGCTCACCACACACCAACTACAGGTGGAGAGGAGAGAGAGACATAGAGACAATCAAGTGGATGCGCTCACCACACACCAACTACAGGTGGAGAGGAGAGAGAGACATAGAGCCAATCAAGTGTACGCGCTCACCACACACCAACTACAGGTGGAGAGGAGAGAGAGACATAGAGCCAATCAAGTGTACGCGCTCACCACACACCAGCTACAGGTGGAGAGGAGAGAGAGTCATAGAGCCAATCAAGTGTATGCGCTCACCACACACCAGCTACAGGTGGAGAGGAGAGAGAGTCATAGAGTCAATCAAGTGTATGCGCTCACCACACACCAGCTACAGGTGGAGAGGAGAGAGAGTCATAGAGCCAATCAAGTGGATGGGGATTATTAGGAGGCCATGATAGACAAGGGCCAGTGGAGGGAAATTGGCCAGGACACCGGGGTTACACCCCCACTCTTTACGAGAAGTGCCATGGGATTTTTAATGACCACAGAGAGTCAGCACCTCGGTTTAACGTCTCATCAGAAGGACGGTGCTTTTATTCAGTATAGTGTCCCCGTCACTACACTGGGGCGTTAGGACCCACACAGACCACAGGGTGAGCACCCCCTGCTGGCCTCACTAACACCTCTTCCAGCAGCAACCTAGTTTTCTCAGGAGGTCTCCCATCCAGGTACTGACCAGCTCAACCCTGCTTAGCTTCAGTGGGCAACTGATCTTGGGCTGGAGAGTGATATGGTTGTGGCTTTTAAGTTTGATCGAACCCTAAAATGCTAATTCTGTTATCATGTGCTAAACTTTGTCATTATAAACCTGTGAAACACAAAAGATAAATTATATTAACCTTATAAAGCCTATTAGATTTAATTTCTAAGGCCTCTAAATAGTCAAAACGATCAAAAGTTGGTGGAAAATCTACATGCCTTCTGTGATCTGACTGATACATTTTTGCAAGCAAACATATTTTAGTTATAATTGTATACGTCCACCTTTATGTTTGACATCTTTTTTTTACTGTGAAATCTGATTTACTGATTTGTAAAGTAAGCTAAGAATAACTTCTAGCAATATTTCAAGATGAATATGATCATCAGGCTTTTGTTCATCTCTCAATCGTTATTTCATTAATTGCTTTGATCATAAAACGAAGCATTTGAATATCATCATTATTGAGAGATATAGAGTGACGGCTGATATGTATCTGTATTGTATGTAAGTATACTGTTAGAAAGATCTCTGGTTTACATTACAAGCATCAGAAGTCTGACCACATTAAACAGGGATAGTTGACATGTAGCTGATTATATGGTGTGTTTTTATGTTAAAACAAAGAGTAAGCTACATACAGGCCTACTGCATATATTATACTTTACAAACTCCATCAGGAATGTTTCATTGACTTTTTAATTTTCTCCTGGGACATTAGTGTCAGCAGTTTTCTTTACATTAGACATAGATCACATTAAAACTGCCTGGTAAACGTATTACCACATCTTCATCGGTCATTTCTAGCTATGCTTCATCTGATGATACACAGACTTTCATACTGAAAACATCTGCTGAACGTCTCCAAAAGCGCCCTCCACATCTGGTCAGAGCATCAGATGCAGCGCTGTATGAAGTGACAGATGTGGAGATGAGTTTCGGCAGAGGAATGAAGGAAATGTTCATCAGTGACAGTGTATTTTATACAGCTTCCACAGATTTAGATGAGGGACAGAGACCAGCAGGACTGTGCTGCACTCTGGTGGACTCGAGACGGGTCGCTGGAGATGGTGTGCTCATTTCTAGGCCCACCGTTGTGTTCATTTAGTACGGAAGCCCGGAATTAAAACACAATAATAAAGGCCATTTTCCTCATTAGTTCATGTCTCGCATGCATTTCTCTCTATTTTCCCTCTTCTGTTTTTTTCTCTCTCCACAGAATAAAATATAAAGGCTTCACAGACAGTGCCAAGATAAGGCCATAGTTCAATTAGGACATTTAAGTCATTTTTATAAATGTGCATAGAAAAAGAAAAAACATTCTGGTGTGCAAAACAAGTCAAAACTGATATACTCACAAATATATATTTTAAAATAAGAAGAAAAAGTCTGAAGTGTGCGATACAAACTCAGAATAAAAGTCCCAATTACATTTTTGATAAATTAATTTTATTTATTTATTTATGTAAATTAAATTATGTTACATGAAGTTTAACCAGTGGCATAAATAAGCTTCAGTCATTTCAAGTTCAGTATGTTTTTTTTCAAATTGTGTTACAAATGTAACTATTAAATGCATAATAGCCAAAAATAATTACTGTGATATCTTGAGAGAAAGATAAAATGTGAAGATGTCTAAAAGGCTAAAAAAAATTATAAACAACATTTCTTACATGTATAATTTTGATTTATATTATTTAAACAGCAAATAACATCCGCCGAGGTAGACATGTCGAGTATTGTGCTATTCTGGATTTTCATGGATAGTTTGCATTTTATTTTTAGTCTGGTTAAACCTTTGGATTAGAGGTAAACATAATAGGCTTACAATATAATAATTATATTTTATTAATTATATATAATATACTATATTAACATATAATACTTATAGTGTTTATGTATATATGAATGTGTGTGTTTAGAATTTGAACTTAATTATTATATGCAATAGCTTTTTTCTAAATATACATCTTCTGAAAGTTTATTTTTACACTTGACACATTGTTTAATTCTTCCTCTCTATTATGTACCAGTGTTTATGTTTGTACACCGCTGGCGCGCGTTCCTCCTCCAGTCCGCCTGGTGGCGCTGCGGCTTTCTGGCTAACGTGGTGTTTGTCTCGAGAAGAATAAAACAGACGCTTCCGTTTGGCGGCAGCGTGTGTGTGAAAGCTGTACGTTCATAATAAACTTTCGAGCGAAGTCATCTCTCGCGGATCAAACTAATTCCTCTCAGCGGCTGACATGGTGAAGCTGACGGCGGAGTTAATCGAGCAGGCGGCGCAGTACACCAACCCTGTGCGGGACCGAGAGCTCGACCTGCGCGGTGAGTCCGGCGCCATCGCTCATACGCGAATCACTCATTTATGTGCGAATAACTGATGCTGTGTTTGCAGGCTATAAGATCCCTGTGCTGGAGAACCTGGGCGCTACACTGGATCAGTTTGATACCATTGATCTGTCTGATAATGAGATCAGAAAACTGGATGGGTTTCCGCTGCTGAAGAGACTCAAAACACTGCTGCTGAACAACAACCGGATCTGGTGAGATTTGTTATATTTATGCACAGTTATTATTGTTATATATGACCCTGGACCCCAAAACCGGTCAGTTATTTTGAAATTGAGATTTATAAGTTACATACTAAATAAGCTTGCCATTGAATCTGGCCCACTCCTGCAGAGTTTAGCTCTAACCCGAATCAAACACACCTGTACATGCTAATCATAGTCTTCAAGATCATAAGAAAATCACAGGTAGGTGAGTGTGATCAGGGCTGGAGATGAACTCTGCAGCAGATTGGCCCTCCGGGGAAAGATTTGAGGAACCCTGTATGGCAGGGGTCACAAAGTTCGGTCCTGGAGGGCCGGTGTCCCTGCAGAGTTTAGCTCAAACACACCTGAAGCAGCTAATCAAGGTCTTACTAGGTATACTTGAAACTTCCAGGCAGGTGTGTTGAGGCAAGTTGAAGCTAAACCCTGCAGGACACCGGCCTTCCAGGAACACGTTTAAGGACCCCTGCTGTATGACACTGGTCTCAAACTCAAATTCCTGAAGGGCCACAGCTCTGCAGAGTTTAGCTCCAGCCCTAATCACCTTCTTCATTGAAGTTTAACGACGGCTTGCATCCAAGAGCGTTGCATTACCATCGTAATCAAACACACCTGATCAAGCTCTTCAGGATCACTAGACACTTCCAAGCAGGTGTGGTTTACAGCTAAACTCTGCAGAGCTGTGGCCCTCCAGGAACTGAGTTTGAGACCAATGCTGTATGGTTTATGATAGGATCATATTTGGCTGAGCTGAAAATCTGGAATCTGAGGGTGCAAAAAAAACTAAAAATTGAGAAAATCATCTTTAAAAGGTGTTCAAATAAAATCCTTAGCATTCATATTACTAATAAAAAAATGATATATTTACGGTAGGAGGTTTACAATACATCTTAATGGAACATATCTTTACTTAATATCTTTATGATTGACATTTATGCATTTAGCAGATGCTTTTATCCAAAGCGACTCAGGTTATACATTTGTATTGTCAGTATGTGTGTTCCCTGGGAATCGAACCCATAACCTTTGCAATGCTCTACCACTGAGCCACAGGAACACTGGAGATGATTTTTGTCATAACATAAAAATGGATAATTTTGACCCATACAATGCATTGTTGGCTATTGCCACAAATACACCCGTGCCACTTAAGACTGGTTTTGTGCTCCATGGACACGTTATACACGGTTTATCATCATTTAATCTCACGCTGCTCCGCACTGTTCTTGCAAACACACATTAATCTTATGAAGCGTGTTAAAAAGCTTGAAGGTTATGACTGTGTCTGTCTCGCTCGTTGCAGTCGATTTGGAGAGAACCTGGAGCAGGCTTTACCAAACCTGAAGGAGCTCATTCTCACAAGCAACAACATTCAAGAACTGGTGAGTCCAACCATAGATCTGCGTTCATGCACGATAATCAATCAATCCATCTTTGAGCGTTAAAGCTGGGTTTCGATGAATTGTGATCATGTGGTTGTTTCTGGTTCTCAACAGGGTGATTTGGATCCTCTTGCGACTGTGAAATCACTGAACCTCCTCAGGTACCGGCTGAAGAAACGTCTTTTACACGCTGTATTGTGTTTTAATGTTTAATCGTGAGATTAAATGAGCTGTTTTTCTGTTCTACAGTCTCCTCAGGAATCCAGTTACCAACAAGAAACATTACAGATTATATGTCATCAATAAAATCCCTCAGATCCGAGTTCTGGACTTCCAGAAGGTCAAACTCAAGGTATGAGTATGTTATTAATGTATTTTAGCTACACTATCATCCAAAGGATTTTTCAAAAGAAACGAATGCTTTTATTCAGCAAGGATGCATTAAATTGATGTGAGTTTTTTGAACTTAGTCATCTCTATTCATTCAGAATCCTTCACTGAAATATGAAGCTGTTTTCAACATTGATAATACCGGTAATAATACATATTTCTTGAGCAGTAAATCAGCATATCAGAATGATTTCTGAAGATCATGTGACTGAAGACTGGAGTAATGATGCTGAAAATACAGCTTTGATCACAGGAATAAATTACATTTTGATATATATTCACAGAAAAGTGTGATTTGAACGTGTAATAATTCTCAATATTGCGTTTTTTACTGTATTTTGATCAAATAAATGCAGCCTTGGTGAGCAGAAGAGACTTAAACCTTTTAAAAAGTTTGGACCCCTGACTTTTGAATCGTGCTTTAAATAAACAATATATGTCATGTGACAAAATACATATTTTATGAGCAGTTAATGTTTGTTTTTTCACATTTAGGACTTTATTTTTAGCAGATTATTTCTGTTAAAATGTCTAATCGTATCTATTTTGTTAGTTTGTTGATCAGTATCGGTGAAGGAGATTAATCTGGTTAAATATTGTACACTTCTGCATTATGGCTTAAATATTGGTCTGGTTATTTACTCATATTTTTGTACTGAATTTGTTGTTTAACAATTAACAAAACTGACAATTTGATGATTCATACTGCTTCCTTTGGACAGATTATTTCTGGAAGATTCATCTCTTATCATGTTATTTATCACTAGTCTAGTCTCTGGACCCTGTTCTTCATACGTTGCGTAGTACATGTGGTATTAGTTTTTAAATGCACATGCGTGCTGAATTGGTTCGGTTGAGATCACTCAGTAATGCACGTATGAAGAACCGGGTCGTGGTCTGTTGTGAACGTCTGCTTTAACTCTCTGCTGTATCACTGTAGGAACGGCAGGAGGCTGAAAAAATGTTCAAAGGCAAACGAGGTGCTCAGCTTGCAAAGGATATTGCCAAGCAAACCAAAACGTAAGATGAAACTCCTTGATCAAGCACAGCTCTCCCGAATTACTGGACTGTGTAGTTCTGAACCCAACACTGACACTCGATTGGCTGTTTAAACCTAAATGTCCATGTCAAACTTCAGCAGTGTTTCTCAGGGGAGCTGGCTCAAGGCTTTTCTGTCTCGTATCAGTTTATTCACATTGATAAGATACTCGGATACTACACTCTGATTGTGGGAACGGTGGTTGAAGGGCTGCAGACGCATGCAAACACAGTCACATTGTCTGAATGCCAAATGTTCTCCGGTTCTCTCAGGTTTACTCCAGGAGCAGCACTTCTGACTGAGAAGAAAAGCGGCCCGACTGCTGCAGATGTGGAAGCCATCAAGGTACGGAAGAACTGAATATATATATATATGCATACACACACACACACACACACACACACACACACACGCATACATACATGCACACACACACACGCATACATACATGCATACACACACACACACATACATACATACACGCACACATACACACACATACATACATACACACACACACAATTAGGGGTGTAAATGGGAGGGTTCGTCATGATACGATATATATCGATTCTCATACCCAACGATACGATATTTGCCGATACTTCAAATTATACGATATGGTTTCAATGCTTTTTTCTATTCAGGAATATATTGATCGATATTATGTACCTATTTTAAACAACCATTTACATTTTTATTAACTCACAAACCCAATCAAAATATACAACTTGAAACATTTTCTGAAATGTCCTCATCTTGTACCGCAATTTGGACATTCACAACAAAAAAATGGTCCTACGTCTTTTTTCAAAATGATAATGAAAAATAAATAATTGAATAAAAATAATCACTGTCAAAGATCAGTTATCTTATGACATTACGACAGATCTTTCAGGCTTCTGTGCTAAAAAGTGTAATTAATGCGTAAAATATCATAATTATTAATTAGGAAAAAACTAAAATTAGGTATTTTTTACCAGTTGTACAAAACATTTGAATGTTATGTTTTTCATAATAAATATGAAAGATTTAAAATCATTGGCGTAATGCATTGTGTAAACTAAGGACGAAACAAGGTGCCTATTTCTACTACAGGGATCGATATTATATGTGTGGCATTGATGCATCGTATTATTAGACATATATATATATATATATATAATATACATGCATACTTATATGAACACTCAAGAGCAGGGGCTTAATTTATAAAACTCTCTGTAGATTATCCTAAGAGTGTATGTAGGCTCAAAAGCTTGATTTATAAAGCATGCGTATGCGCAGAAATCCCTTTATAAATCCCAGTCAGGGGAAGATTGTGCGTACATGCATCTCCACCCTGTATCCTCCCCGAAATCACCATGTATGGAGCTTACAACACCAAGATTTACGATGCATAACCTCATCTGCATACCATTTACATGCATAACACGTTAAGGAAATATGAGATACGGACTATAAATGGCATTTGTGCCAAACATTTGTTTTTTTTTACGTCCAATATCCTTATGTTTTAGAATAAATATATCAAAATATTCATAAACTAAACTGTAAAAATATTGATCACAAAATAAATATATTAGAATAAAGTTTTAAAGCTATAAAGAATGAAGTTGATCTCATTCTCTTCACTGGCTATGTTTAGTGGAAACAGATAGGCCTATATTTATTGCAGTGTAAATACAATTGTCTGACTGACGTATTTTAAAAATGAAACGTGCAAATCTTACCGTTTACTTCCAGTATTTTTCATGTTTTGGAGATGCTTTCGCATGACATTAACACCTCCGTGCAGCTGCGGTTGTACAGTAAGTTATCACTGGACCTATTCAAACCAGGCAATGGACCGTTCGCATCATTTATTGTTCTCGCTAAAAATATTACCATGAGATCCGCAGTTTAAAGATGAATTATTGTGCACTTATAGCATTAAAACATACTGTAGCATGCCACAGGAAAAGTGATGAAGCGCATCCACTACAAATATGTCTACATTCATATAGCCTAATTTTTTTTTACCTTCTGCATAATGACCAGTGTTGGGGAAAGTTACTTTTAAAAGTAATGCATTACAATATTGTGTTACTTTACCCTTAAAAAAGTAACTAATTACGTTACTTAGTTACTTGTTATGGAAAGTAATGCGTTACGTTACTTTTGCGTTACTTTTTAAATATGAGCAGGGGTTGATTGTTTGTTTTTAATACAATAAATTATATTTATAGCAAATGTAAAAGCCTTTCACACCAAAAAGTGTAAAGAATAAACCTCAGACTGAAGGACACAGGAGAAGTTCAACACTCTTCAGCAATTAAAACAATGATGTTTATCTAAAGTAATTTTTGCTTATTAGTATGATTGAACTGATCATCAAAGATCATCAGCAAACACATCGGTTAATAAAATGAGATTAGATATTGTTGTGTTGTTTAACATATTTAATTATTGCAGGTTTGCATCATATTGCATCATATATTGAATTCATTTTGATGAATACTGAATCTGTTTTTTGTGAGTGTGATGAATTAATACACATTCATATTTAGTCTAGATTAGATCTACAGTAAGATCATGTTCACACGGCGCAGTCATTAATAAATGGAAAAAACTAACTCAGATATTTTCTAGTAAATTAAAAAGTAATGCGTTACTTTACTAGTTACTTGAAAAAAGTAATATTATTATGTAACGCGCGTTACTTGTAATGCGTTACCCCAAACACTGATAATGACTTTATGTAATTTAAGTGCATTATGGGAGTGGAATATTTAATATAAATGTGTATATAGACATGAAAACAGAGTTTGACTTTGTTTACTTCATACATTTTCTCACTCCTGGAAAAAGAGTTCGTACGCATGGGTCAGAGTTTGCGTGGAGGTGCGCAAAGTTTGTGTTTATAAATGCCATATTTTGCGTAGGAAGTGGCGTGCGCTTCTTTCAGGGCAGGTTTGTGCGTATGCAACGGTTATAAATGAGGCTCAAGGTTGTCCAAACTCGATCCTGTAGGACCGGTGTCCTGCAGAGGCTGTATCCGAAATCACCCCCCCATACCCTCATTCACTACTCCCTACATTAGTCCACTCATACAGTTCACTTGAAGGAGTGAATGAAGAGCAGTGAGTGAATTCGGACCCTACGTGCATCAGAAGGACTGCTGGTTTTGCACAGTTTGCTTGCGGTTTAATAATCATGAGACGGGCAGCTTCAGTAAGATTAAAGGATTTATCTTGAACTGTCACGGAAATTATGAATAAACCCTAATAGTCCATTTACAATTAATTTGTACCTGTGCTGTATTATGTCGCGGAGGAGCGCTTCTAAAATATGTTTGTTAATGAATGGCCTCATTTATTTATTTTTGCGTTTGAATTATATATATAATATATATTCAGCTGTAGTAGTTGGTCCATTACCACCACGGTAAAAATCTGCCACCTTCACGCCTTGATGAGAAATCTTCAATGGGATGGAATGGCGAGACGCGGGAATTCATTCGGCGATATTTATTTCATATATATTTTTGTTTTAAAGGGGTGGTTGATTGCGATTTCATTTTTTTAACGTTAGTTAGTGTGTAATGTTGCTGTTTGAGCATAAACAATATCTGCAGAGTTGCGGCGCTGAAAGTTCAATGCAAACGGAAATATCGTCTTTTAAAATTCTGGAAGTTTAATGCCTACAAAAACGACTGGTAAGGGACTACAACGAGTTAAAACCGTATATTAAAAGCTAACAGAAGCAGTAGCACTTACAAATAGCAGCGTATTTAAAAGTATGAGACAACAACAACCAAACATATCATTAAGAGGTTCTGCACGATCCTCTTCACTAATATCCTCTGGGTCTCAATCGGGCTCAAATTGATGAGCATTATAGACAACACCACTGTTTACAATTCAACCGGAGCACATGGTGAGGGGCGGGACGTTCAGACGGTTTAGCCAATCACAACACACTAAGCCAGCTAACCAATCTCAGCCCATCGCGTATTTCTGAAGGAGGAGCTTCATAAAACCAGGAAATAAATCGAGATGTTTGTCAGAGAAGGGACAGAGAGGTGTGGAATAAAGGTACATTATGTGAAAAATAATGCGTTTTAAGAAAAAACAAGCATGAACACATGCTAGACTGCACCTTATAAACACAATCAAGCCTAGAAAAAAAACAGTCAACCACCCCTTTAAAAAGTATCTTATGCTTACCAAGGCTGCTTTCTCTATATTGTAAAAACAGTAATATTGTGAAATATTTTCTATTTTACTATACCTTAAATTGTAATTTATTCCTGTGACGCAAAGCTGAATTTTACTCCAGTCTTCGGTGTCACATGATCTTCAGAAGTCATTCTGATACGCTGACCTGCTGCTCAACACACATTTCTGATTATTAGCAATGTTTTTATTCTGGATGTTTTGATGAATAGAGGATTCGAAAATGGAGATCTTTTGTAACATCATAAATGTCTTAACGGTCACTTTTGATCTATTTAATGCACGCTTGCTGAGTAGTTTCTCGCACTTAAATGTCGGTCTGTGTAATTCATATAGGATATAATATTGTCCTTATGTTGTTTGCGTGCAGAATGCTATCGCTAATGCCACGTCACTGGCTGAAGTGGAGCGGTTGAAGGGACTCCTGCAGTCCGGACATATCCCGGGACGAGAGCTGAGATCAGGTATGACTTTTAATATGCACTTACACAAACATATTCGTCAGGAATGATGGGAAAAGTGCTGGAAGTTGATTAGTAAGGAGTGGGAACCCTGTGTGTCGCTGATAGGGCTGTAGTCAAGTCCACCTTTGTCGAGTCCAAGACAAGTCCAAGTCCAGGACTATCAAGTCCGAGTCAAGACCGAGTCCAAAGAGGTTCGAGTCAAAGACAAGTCCAAGTCCAGGACTATCAAGTCCGAGTCAAGACCGAGTCCAAAGAGGTTCGAGTCCAAGACAAGTCCAAGTCCAGGACTATCAAGTCCGAGTCAAGACCGAGTCCAAAGAGGTTTGAGTCCAAGACAAGTCCAGGACTATCAAGTCCGAGTCAAGACCGAGTCCAAAGAGGTTCGAGTCAAAGACAAGTCCAAGTCCAGGACTATCAAGTCCGAGTCAAGACCGAGTCCAAAGAGGTTCGAGTCCAAGACAAGTCCAGGACTATCAAGTCCGAGTCAAGACCGAGTCCAAAGAGGTTTGAGTCCAAGACAAGTCCAGGACTATCAAGTCCGAGTCAAGACCGAGTCCAAAGAGGTTCGAGTCCAAGACAAGTCCAAGTCCAGGACTATCAAGTCCGAGTCAAGACAAAGAGGTTCGAGTCCAAAGAGGTTTGAGTCCAAGACAAGTCCAGGACTATCAAGTCCGAGTCAAGACCGAGTCCAAAGAGGTCAAGACCGAGTCGAGTCAAAGACAAGTCCAAGTCCAGGACTATCAAGTCCGAGTCAAGACCGAGTCCAAAGAGGTTCGAGTCCAAGACAAGTCCAGGACTATCAAGTCCGAGTCAAGACCGAGTCCAAAGAGGTCCGAGTCAAGACCGAGTCCAAATGAGACGGTCAAAACAGAGAAAGAAAGAAATAATCTACTTCAAAACTACATAATTATTGATAATTGATGTGATACGAGAGACGGCATATCTTCTATTCTAAGATAATCATTTTGCATTATTGTTTGTAATGATCTAAAAGCATGTGCAGCAACACTAGGATCAAATTAGGCTATTTTATTTATTTTAGCTTTAGCAATTTCCCTAAAGTCACATAACCATTATAGTGTAACAATCATAGTATGGGTTGCCAATGGAACATATTACAAATAACAAGCAACATGTGTGTAAAAAAATCACCATGTTCCCATTCTTGAACTTGTTACTTGTTCTAAAGCAGGGTGTCCAAACTCAGTCCTGGAGGGCCAGTGTCCTGCAGAGTTTAGCTTCAACTTGCCTTAAAACACCTGCCTGAAAGCATAGATGAGCTGTTTCAGGTGTGCTTGATAAGGATTGGAGCTGAACTCTGCAGGACACCAACCCTCAGGACCAAGTTTCGAGACCTCTGTCCTAAAGAAGCCATAGTACAATATAGACAAGTTTCGAGACAAGTCCGAGACGATAGAAAAACGTCTCGAGTCCGGACTCGAGTACTACAGCCCTGGTCGCTGAAACCTGTAGCCCTGATGCAGTGAATTAATTACAACTCAAAAGTATAGCTCACTTGAGTCTCAGGCGGAGGCTTTTCTGAAAAGCTGATCTGCGTATTGTTCAATCAAGCAATGGGAGGTTCGGATTCCTTAAGGGTTAAAAATGATTAAGCTTCCCACATGTCTTTAATTGGCCTTTTCAGGAGCACCTGACATGGAAGAGGAAGAGGAGGAGGTCCAGGAGGAGATGCAGGAGTCTGTGCCCATGTACGAGGAGGCAGAAGACGGAGGCGACGACGACATGCAGGAGGACGTTCATATGAATGGATCATAGAGATGCGGTGTCCATGCTTCAGATTCCTATTTGTTCTGACGCTGTTTGACAGAACTTGTTTCAATAAGTGTTTTTGTTTTTTTTGTAAATTAAATTACATTAAACATTTGTTTTTTTATAAATAACAATGATGTGAATTTTTTTTCTTCCTCTCTCTTTATGTATATCTCTGAACGTGGTCAAGAGTTGTTTTCAGTTTTCAAAAAAAAAATTTAACCGAAAATTGACCACCGTCAAAGACTAGAAATTAAAATATGAATTCATAATGATTGTTTGTTCAGTGTTCTCATTCGAGTTCTAAAAGCATGGCACATTTCTTGACTAATTATTTTCCACATGGTTTATAAATAGTTAGGAAATATGATCTAGGACTCAGGTTTTGATTTTCAGGTTTTTATATTTATTTATTTAGATAAAGTGAAGCCACAAATATGACCATCATGCAAGGAACCCATTCTAAAATTTGAAAGGCGTTTACATATTTTCTTGTATGAATACATAATTTAAAATAATTTTCTTGAATTTTTTTTAAATGTTTCGAATATTATTTAAAAAATATTAAGTTTGAATCAAATTGTGGCTTTTTTATAGTACTGTAGTTGCATTATTTATTTTACACACTACCTACACTACTCACAGTACTGTAGTGTTAAATTTATTTATATTTACTCATTTAATTTTAATATTTTTAACCACCGCGTGATAAGCAGCGGCAATCCACCTGTCACTCAAGTGGACACGCCCTTAATTATGCAGAACGTAAAGGCTTAATATAATTTAAACGGATGAGTTATAACCCCTCCAGGTGAAAGGAAGGGCAAAATTAGCTATATAAACATAAACCACTTTTAGTACCAGGCTGTAAGCATACTTTGTTCTGCTGTACAGTTGGGCATTTTAACATGGGAGTCTATGGGATTGACTCCTTTTGCAGCCAGCCTACAGTCGATAAATTGCAGTTTTAGTCACTTCCGTGTTAATTTCTCGGGATGTTGCCGTTTGGACTAACCATTAAACGCACTTTGAGTCCTCTGTGTTCTCTATTTCAACATTTAGACTGGTAACTGGTAAGTCTTAAGAGTAGCCCCAACGCGTCTTCTATACTCTTTGGTAGCCCGTTCTGCTTTGATCTGATTGGTCCCAGCCGGGCTTCCGTAAAGCAAGCAGCTCGCGCCTCCACGTCATCTTAAAGCTGATTGGCTGTGTTGTGACTGCGGAAGTGAGTCAGTGTGTTTGTGTGAATCAGGGTAGCTCGACGGAATAAAAATGCGCTAATTATTGGATATTCTCATAATAACATTAAAAAACAAACATCTTAAAGGCGTTTTAGTATGGAGGCGCAAGATGGCGCGCATGTCCGAGATGAAGACGTTCCTCCTCAGAACCAGGATCTGGGTTTTCTGCTGCCGTCTGGTATGTAAACACGAGTTCACCGAGCTGCCAGCATTCACCGGAGCATGATCCCTCATCTGTGACTGGCTTATTAAAGGACACATTTGATATTCTAGAGCGCAGTGATGCGGATCTGATCCGGACATGATTAGTCACACTGTATAGGTTACAATGTGTAAGCCAATAAGATACATTAGGTACACTATCTTATAAACATAATACAATGCTTAATGGATTAATAAACCAGCAGACCTCTTTTTGCTCGAAAAGTGTCATTCTTTCGTTAAAAAAAGAAATACGTTGAATGTTTTGGCTGATGCAATGGTATTCTGGCATTTTAGGAGATTTAGGTATTTAAACATATTTTTGAGTCTTTATTTTCCATAACATACAAACTTTAATATTTGAATAAAATCTTACGCACATTATGTACTTATACATAAGTATACATTTTATGCTTCTAATTTTAAAACATACACATAGCATATATTCAATAAAGTATATATTTGATATAAAATTATGTAGGTTTCTTGACACTGTAATTATTTTTAATGGTATCCATAAAAGTTGTTAAACATGTCATGTAATGAGAAATACAGCAAAGATGAGTAGATTCTTATTAATATCTGTCTATTATTATTATTATTATTAATCTGTTATATTATTTTGTTTGTAATTATTTGTATTTATTGTTTTATTATTCAGCCAAATGGATTTTAAACATTTGTGGTTTTTCACATCTGCTAAAACGAGTTACGTGTGTGTGTGTGTGTATATTTTTGATATACGATTTTTGACTAATGTAATGTTTGTTATTCATTATATTAGTTACTGATACAGTTACCAACAATAATCAACTGTATTGCAGTCTATTTATCATGCTCTATAAAGTGCATACAGTCTTTGCAGTGCCTGGATTGTGAACGTGTGATGTTCTTGTGACAGTGTCATCTTTCCTGTCGGAGTACGGCTGGTATGCGGCGTTCACGTGTGTGGGAGTGTATCTGCTCCTCCAGCATCTCCGCAAGAACAGATCCACAGCTGGTCAGAGCTCGCCGGTCTCCACCAGCAGCCAAGGTCAGAACGCACAGTGACTGCTGTCTGCAGATTGAGATGTTAGAGGTGCATGTGTGTGATAGCAGAGGTGTGTGTGTGTCCCGTCTGCAGACCCGGACTCTGTGGTGAGGCGTCAGACGGCTCTGGAGGCGTCCCGCAGGAGATTGCAGGAGGAGCAGGATGCCCGAGCGGCAGAGTTCAGAGAGAGGCAGCAGAGGGTGAGTGTCCCGCTGCACGCCGTCTGTCTTACTGTACTCATGCTGCACGCCGTCTGTCTTACTGTACTCACGCTGCACGCCGTCTGTCTTACTGTACTCATGCTGCACGCCGTCTGTCTTACTGTACTCACACTGCACGCCGTCTGTCTTACTGTACTCATGCTGCACGCCGTCTGTCTTACTGTACTCACACTGCACACCGTCTGTCTTACTGTACTCAACGCCGCGGCCGTCTGTCTTACTGTACTCAACGCTGAACGCTGCGGCCGTCTGTCTTACTGTACTCACGTTCTGTCTTACTGTACTCACGCTGCACGCCGTCTGTCTTACTGTACTCACACTGCAGTCTGTCTTACTGTACTCATGCTGCACGCCGTCTGTCTTACTGAGCATCTGCACTGCCGTCTGTCTTACTGTACTCACGCTGCACGCCGTCTGTCTTACTGTACTCACGCTGTCTGTCTTACTGTACTCACACCGTCTGTCTTACTGTACTCACGCTGGCCGTCTGTCTTACTGTACTGCTGCACGCCGTCTGCACACTGTCTGTCTTACTGTGCTGCACGCTGCACGCTGTCTGTCTTACTGTACTCACTGCACGCCGTCTGTCTTACTGCTGTCTGTCTTACTGCCGCTGCACGCCGTCTGTCTTACTGTACTCACGCTGCACTGTCTGCGCACGCCGTCTGTCTTACTGTGCACGCCGTCTGTCTTACTGCGCTGGCCGTCTGTCTTACTGCTGCACGCCGTCTGTCTTACTGTACTGCACGCCGTCTGTCACGCTGCACGGCCGTCTGTCTTACTGTCACTGCACTGCTGCTGTCTGTCTGTCTTACACGCTGCACGCCGTCTGTCTTACTGTACTCACACTGCACTGTACTGCTACTGTACTCACGCTGCACTGCCGCGGCCGTCTGTCTTACTGTACTCACTGCTGCACGCCGTCTGTCTTACTGTACTCAACTGCGCTGCCGTCTGTCTTACTGTACTCACGCTGCACGCCGTCTGTCTTACTGTACTCACTGCTGCACGCGCCGTCTGTCTTACTGTCACTCACGCTGCACGCCGTCTGTCTTACTGCTACTGCTGCGCTGCACGCCGTCTGTCTTACTGTACTCACGCTGTCTGTCTTACTGTACTCACGCTGCACTGCCGTCTGTCTTACTGTACGCCACGCTGCACGCTGCTGTACTACTGTACTCACTGTACTGCACTGTACTGTCTCACGCTGCACGCCGTCTGTCTTACTGTACTCACACTGCACGCCGTCTGTCTTACTGTACTCCCGCTGCACGCCGTCTGTCTTACTGTACTCACGCTGCACGCCGTCTGTCTTACTGTACTCACGCTGCACGCCGTCTGTCCTGCGTCGTCTGTCTTACTGTACTCACGCTGCACGCCGTCTGTCTTACTGTACTGTCTTACTGCACTGCCGTCTGTCTTACTGTACTCACGCTGCACGCCGTCTGTCTTACTGTACTCCCGCTGCACGCCGTCTGTCTTACTGTACTCACGCTGCATGCCGTCTGTCTTACTGTACTCACGCTGCACGCCGTCTGTCTTACTGTACTCACGCTGCACGCCGTCTGTCTTACTGTACTCACGCTGCACGGCCGTCTGTCTTACTGTACTCACGCTGCGGCCGTCTGTCTTACTGTACTCACGCTGCGGCCGTCTGTCTTACTGTACTCACGCTGCACGCCGTCTGTCTTACTGTACTCACGCTGCACGCCGTCTGTCTTACTGTACTCACGCTGCACGCCGTCTGTCTTACTGTACTCACGCTGCACGCCGTCTGTCTTACTGTACTCACGCACGCCGTCTGTCTTACTGTACTCCCGCTGCACGCCGCGGCCGTCTGTCTTACTGTACTCACGCTGCACGCCGTCTGTCTTACTGTACTCACGCTGCTGCACGGCCGTCTGTCTTACTGTACTACGCTGCACGCCGTCTGTCTTACTGTACTCCCATTGCACGCCGCGGCCGTCTGTCTTACTGTACTCACGCTGCACGCCGTCTGTCTTACTGTACTCACTGCACGCCGTCTGTCTTACTGCTCGCTGTCACGCTGCACCGTCTGTCTTACTGTACTCACGCTGCACGCCGTCTGTTACTGTACTCACGTCTGTCTTACTGTACTCACGCCGCGGCCGTCTGTCTTACTGTACTCACGCGCGGCCGTCTGTCTTACTGCTGCACGCCGTCTGTCTTACTGTCACTGCACGCCGTCTGTCTTACTGCACGTCTGTCTTACTGTCACGCTGCATGCCGTCTGTCTTACTGTACTCGCTGCACGTCTGTCTTACTGTACTCCGCTGCACGCCGTCTGTACTTACTGTCGCCGTCTGTCTTACTGTACTGTCTGTCTGTACTCTTATCTGTACTGTACTGCTGCACGCCGTCTGTCTTACTGTACACTGCGCACGTCTGTCTTACTGTCACTCACGCTGCTCGGCACGGCCATCTGTCTTACTGTACTCACGCTGCACGCCGTCTGTCTTACTGCCACGGCCGTCTGTCTGTACTGCTGGCCGTCTGTCTTACTGTACTCACGCGCGGCCGTCTGTCTTACTGTACTCACGTCTGTCTTACTGCGGCCGTCTGTCTTACTGTACTCACGTCTGTCTTACTGTACTCACGGCGGCCGTCTGTCTTACTGTACTCACGCTGCACGCGGCCGTCTGTCTTACTGTACTCACGCTGCACGCCGTCTGTCTTACTGTACTCACGCTGCATGCCGCGGCCGTCTGTCTTACTGTACTCACGCCGCGGCCGTCTGTCTTACTGTACTCACGCTGCTCGCCACGGCCGTCTGTCTTACTGTACTCACGCCGCGGCCGTCTGTCTTACTGTACTCACGCTGCACGCCGTCTGTCTTACTGTACTCACGCCACGGCCGTCTGTCTTACTGTACTCACGCCGCGGCCGTCTGTCTTACTGTACTCACGCTGCACGCCGTCTGTCTTACTGTACTACTGCTGCACGCCGCGGCCGTCTGTCTTACTGTACTCACGCTGCACGCCGTCTGTCTTACTGTACTCACGCCGCGGCCGTCTGTCTTACTGTACTCACGCCGCGGCCGTCTGTCTTACTGTACTCACGCCGCGGCCGTCTGTCTTACTGTACTCACGCTGCTCGCCACGGCCGTCTGTCTTACTGTACTCACGCCGCGGCCGTCTGTCTTACTGTACTCACGCTGCTCGCCGTCTGTCTTACTGTACTCACGCCGCGGCCGTCTGTGTTACTGTACTCACGCTGCTCGCCGTCTGTCTTACTGTACTCACGCCGCGGCCGTCTGTCTTACTGTACTCACGCTCACGCCGCGGCCGTCTGTCTTACTGTACTCACGCTCGTCTGTCTTACTGTACTCACGCCGCGGCCGTCTGTCTTACTGTACTCACGCTGCACGCCGTCTGTCTTACTGTACTCACCACGCGGCCGTCTGTCTTACTGTCACTCTCTGTCTTACTGCGGCCGTCTGTCTTACTGTACTCACGCGCGGCCGTCTGTCTTACTGTACTCACGCTGCTCGCCGTCTGTCTTACTGTACTCACTGCACGCCGTCTGTCTTACTGTACTCCCGCTGCACGCCGTCTGTCTTACTGTACTCACGCTGCACGCCGTCTGTCTTACTGTACTACTACGCCGCGGCCGTCTGTCTTACTGTACTCGCCGCTGCACGCCGTCTGTCTTACTGTACTCACGCTGCACGCCGCGGCCGTCTGTGTTACTGTACTGCCGCTGCACGCCGTCTGTCTTACTGTACTCGCTGCACGCCGTCTGTGTTACTGTACTGCCGCTGCACGCCGTCTGTGTTACTGTACTGCACGCTGCACGCCGTCTGTCTTACTGTACTCACGCTGCACGCCGTCTGTGTTACTGTACTCACCGCTGGCCGTCTGTCTTACTGTACTGCCGCTGCACGCCGTCTGTGTTACTGTACTCACGCTGCTCGCCACGGCCGTTTGTCTTACTGTACTCATGCCGCGGCCGTCTGTCTTACTGTACTGCACGCCGTCTGTCTTACTGTCTGTCTGTCTTACTGTACTCACGCTGCACGCCGTCTGTCTTACTGTACTCACGCTGCACGCCGTCTGTCTTACTGTACTCACGCTGCACGCCGTCTGTCTTACTGTACTCACGCTGCACGCCGCGGCCGTCTGTCTTACTGTACTCACGCTGCACCTCTGATCTGTTTAGCTGGAGGAGGACAAGAGAAGACAGAAAATCGAGATGTGGGAAAGCATGAAGGAGGGAAAGAGTTACAAGAGGAAGGCAAACGTTGCACAAGTAAGTCTCCTGTGAGCGACTAATGTCTCCAGGCGTCAGGTGCTGCGTTTACATATTATTTCTCATTTCCAGCAGAGCACAGAAGAGGCCAGTTCCTCCAGCTCACTGAGACCAAAGACAGACACAAAGCCCCTTCGCAACAGTGGTACGCAAGCCTTACATGTTCTCTTGTGATCATACAAATGGTTAAAATTTGTTTTCACTT
>CM049867.1:45067119-45084619 GCA_027474115.1 Schizopygopsis malacanthus | reverse complement strand
AAACGACTAAAAGTGGAAAAAAATGCAATTATTTTTTATGAAAAAAATATATATATATATAAACAATATGATCTTGATACTAAAATAGCACTAGAAGTTCGTTAGTAGAAGTCAGGCAAAAATAACATCCATACAGAGCAGTGAAATTATTATAATTCACCCTAATGCTTATGATTTTAAAAACAATATCCATCTTGTCTGTTTAATATTTGATCCATATACGATGCGACATGAAAACCCACTGCAGAAGAGGAAGGACCCGGCTGAAATATAAACTATAATCTCGCGAGAACACACTTCATCCACCAGGGGGCGAGATTAGCGCGTGATTTAGAACATAACGGCGTCCGTCACAGTTCTAGAAAACGGAGGAATTCCGTTACAAAATATATATATAGAGAATTAGGAAACCGTCATCTGACTATTAAATATGAAATATAGAATTATTATATTGAATTTCAAACATAAAAAACTTAGCTTTACCTGATTAAACGTATTTTATTGCAGTATCTAAATATAAGTATGGTGAGAAACTATTTAAATAAGCCTCGAAGTGATTGCTAGATTTGGTTAATAATTAAAATAAATATATTTTATAATTATTATACATTTTTTGTATAGGTTTTTGAGAGATAGGCAAGAGAAATAAACATGTTGTGATAAAATGGAAACCTAAAAACAGATGAATGTCCCTGAAAATGTTGAAAAGATTACTCCAAAATAACTCATAGATACAGACCCTTTTATTTAGCTTTATTCTGAGACTTAAATCGAGTTGTAAAGATCTTCTATAATTCTGTAAAAGGACATAGAAAGTGGCTTCTGGTTTGACAAATTTACTTTTTTTAATACATGACGTTAAATACAACGTTCATTAAATCTAATCCCATTATTTGTTTGTTTTTTTGTAAATAAACAATATATTTTTATTTCAAATAAATAAAACTGACAACAGTTTCCTGGCGAGTCTTACAAAAGAAGTTTCCGTTCACGAGAAAAAAGACGCAACGCTTTTGCCTACATGAAACGTCATCAGCCAACTCCGCTCGGCCAATCAGCGACGAGCTACGGCGCCTCCAGCGTGTCAAAAACCCTCGACGGTTAAGCCGCAGACGCGGTTATAACGCTCGCGCTCACTCACAATGGCGAGATAGTCGCGAGAACGAGGATGCAGCCGCGCTTCTTGAGACAGCAGACTGTTCATTTTTCCTGACTTATCACCGATTCAGGCGCGAAGCGACCGAGACACGTTCACGAAGCCGATCATGGCTCGCGAGGAGCGGATAGTCGGCGATTAGATGGCAGTGGCTGATGATCTACGGGGATTGGAGCGCTGCAACGTACTCAGCAGCGGCGCTAAACGGTGATCAGCGGTGACCATGCTCGGACCCAAACCCAGCGTTCTGGACGGGACTGCAGCAGCGCGTGGCGTTTAAAAAACCGAAGGCGTGAAGACATAAAAGCCCCGAGCGAACCGGAGGTGTGAGCGTACGCTGCAATGACAGGCAGAAGCCGCAGGTCGTGGTTCAGCGTGCTGCTGGGGCTGGTGGTCGGGTTCACACTGGCGTCCAGGCTCATCCTGCCCCGGGCCACCGAGCTAAAGAAAGCGGGTCACAAGCGGCGGGCGAGCGGCGGCGGCACCGGCGGCTGCGGAGGAGGAGCGGGGATGATGATGATGATGAAGAAGGAGTACGGAGGGGCGCTGATGCCCGGCACGGAGAAGCCCGCGGTGCCCCGGTCCAGCAGTTTCCTGTTCGTGGGCGTTATGACCGCGCAGAAGTACCTCAACAACCGCGCCGTGGCAGCGCACAGGTAACGTTAACTCAACGTGTCTGCGTACGAGAAATCACCATGGTAACGTACTTTCTGCCCAAATATGGCAGAGTTGCGACGTAGTTATTGTGTTGGTTGCCACAGATTTATCGGTGTAGTAGTAGTAGTAACGATCATTTTCATGTTTTTAGGCATTAGACAAGTTTCCAAGGTAAATCATGGTAAGCATGGAGAAAAGTCTGTTGTAAGTTTGATTTTTTTAGACAGCGGTAACGTTATATGTGTTGAGAAAAAAAAAAACGTTTGTGTGGGCGGGAAAATATTCGTCCGTGTACGAGGAATCACCATGGTAACCGTAGAACCGTAAACATATTATACAAATACATTTTAAAAAAAAGTAATTGTTGAATGAATTGCGGTGAATTATGGTACGGGTATAGAAAAGTACGCGATAGATCTTTTATTTCATGAGAAATTGCCATGGCAACCGTACTTTCTGCCTAAATACGGCAGAGTTACGACGTTAAGGTGCTGGTTGCCGCCGATGTATCGTTGTTGTAGTAATAGTAGTAGGAACGATAATATTCGTGTTTTTTATGTTGACAGGTTACGTTACCAAGGTAAATCATGGTAAGGATGGAGAAAAGTCAGGACTATGCTGGATATGTTTTATATCTGCTTTTAGACCGTGGTATTTGTTTAAAAAACAAATATGTGTGTGGGCATGATAATTTTCAGAGAAATCACCATTGTAACCGTGGTTTCTGCCTAAATGTCAGTTAGTTTTTACTTCTATATTTTCTGTAAAGAAATAATTGAATATGGAATCTTCTTTAAAATAATTATTTTGGGACAACACTAGTTTTCTTGTTGTAGTAAAATCATTTTTTTATGATTTTGGCAGAGAAAGTGGTTAACGTTACCACTGTAAATTATGGTAAAGATGGAGAGAAGTCCTGGAGAAGTCCTGCTTTTTAGTCAGTTAGTTTAGTTATTATTGTTTTGTGTGTAGGTGGGGAAAATGTCAGGCCCTTTCTCTGGGAACATGCAACACAACTCCTTGTTCAGGCTCTTGTTCTGTCCACACTTGACTATTGCGATGCTCTCTTGGCAGGACTTCCAGCCAGTTCCATCAAACCTCTACAATTAACCCAAAATACTGCTGCAAGATTAATCTTTAATGAGCTGAAAAGAACGCACGTCACACCTCTGTTCATCAATTTGCACTGGCTACCAATAGCTGCTCAATGCATTAAATTCAAGGCATTAATGTTTGCCTACAGAAGCACCTCTGGCTCTGCACCCCTTTACCTAAATTCATTACTTCAGACTTATGTGCCCTCTAGAAGCTTGCGTTCTGCAAGTGAACGACGCATTACTGTACCATCCCAAAGAGACACAAAATCACTTTCACAGACTTTTTCATTAACTGTTCCCATCTGGTGACCTGCCCAACTCAATCCCAGCAGCTGAATCCTTACCATCTTCAAGAAACGGCTAAAAACACATCTTTATTTGACCCTCTAACTCTAGCACACTCTATTCTAATTCTATTTTATCTAATCTGTCTTCTTTTTATTTAAACTCACACACATTTGACCCTCTATCAACTGCATATTTATTCTCTAACTGCTAGCTTTTCTTGAAAAACTAACACTAGCTTTCTTTTGATTGCTTCTATAATGTCCTCATTTGTAAGTTGCTTTGGATAAAAGCGTCTGCTAAATGACTAAATAAATAATAAATCAATAAATATTCATAACTCAACAGTCTGCATACAAGAAATCACCATGATAACCATAATTGCTGCCGTAATGTCATAGTTTATTGGTACTTCTGTGAAGTCGAAATAATTAAAAACATTTTTATTGTAGTGGTACCAGTAATTTTATGCTAATTTGGTGGAGACAGTGGTACCATTTACCATGGTAAATTACGGTAAGGATGGAGAGAGAGACCACAGTTAATTTGAGCCAATTTGTTTGAAATTTTGGTGTTATTTCTTTTGTCTGGTGTTAGGAAATTATAAGTAATTAAATGCATCCATGTACAAGAGAGAACCATAGTTTCTCAAAATGTCTTTTTTTAATGTAAATTCAAATAATATACAGCATCTTTCTGGAAAAATAATTGACCGATTTTTACAAACAAACACACGCTTTTATTGTAGTTGTAAAAGTAACTGATAGAGGCGGTGGATACCACGGTAAATCCCTCTCCTGGATTGGACTAATTTAAACGATGACCCTTGTAAAGCGGGCATTAATCAGGTTAATTACCATCTTATGGTAAATCACTCGTTGTATTCCTCAACTGTTAGCCGCTTTGGATAAAACCATCTACCAACTGAATCAATCTAAATGATGGTGTGGATGGAGAATCGGTTTAATCAGCATTATAATTAAACAAATTCATGTATGAAGAATCATCATGGTAACCCATCATTTCCTCCGAAGTTATGTAATGTTACTTCTGTACTCGTAATAATTTCATGCATGGTCTTTCTCAAACTGGAAAGAGCGAACAGGGTTATGCTGAATCATTTTAAGGCCGCTTTATTTCCTCTTTTGTGTTCATAGAAATCACATAGATTACTGTGGTTTCTGCCAAGGTGTTATAGTTACTACATAATGTTAGTTCTGTAAAGTCATTATAATTGAATATTCAATATGTAAATAGTATATGAAGCCTTCACTATCCTCCTCATTTTTAATGTCACGTTTGACTAATGCCAGTTTACCACATTATTATTATTATTATTATTATTATTATTATTATTATTATTATAGGAATAGTATTCGTGTGGTGCTTTGGCAGAGGCTGTGGTGTTATATGGTAATTTGTATAAGGATGCAGAGGACGGAGATGTGCTGAAGCAAGCATTTATGTCATACGTGTAATCAGCAGTAATTCCTCACCGGGGAGGTTTTTCGATGTGAATTGGTGGAAAGGCCCGAGCATCATGGGAGTATTTAAGATGGCTGATTCTCTTGTTGCTGTATTTCCTACAGCTATAGTCCTGCACAGGAGCAATTTACATTCATGCATTTAGCAGACGCTTTTATCCAAAGCGACTTACAGTGCATTCAGGTTATACATGTTTTGTCTGCATGTGTGTTTCCTGGGAATCGAACCCACAACCTTTTGCGCTGCTAACGCAATGCTCTACCACTGAGCCACAGGATTTAAAGATGTTCTCAAACCCACATTACTTCCCCTGGTCTGCAGTCTCCGTTATTTAACTGCAGTGTTTGATTTGCATATGTAACCGAGATGCATGCATATGAACAAGGTTGTCTTTCAAAGCAGATCTGGGCTGTTTCTCTGGTTTTGAGTGCTGAATGTCAGACTGACATCTTGTTGTCACTGCAGGAGTGTGCGAAAGGTTAACACGGTCTCTCTGGGTTCCCCTTTAGTTTGCAGAGAACAGGAAGAAGGGTTTTGTTGGCAAGCAGAGTGGATATTATCTGAAGGAAAACAGTGCTGGACACTGAGTGTATTTCAGAGGCTCGTGCTCGTTTGTCTGCGGTGTTAAATCAGGTTCAGCTGCTGTGAGCGTCCTCCTACAGGGTCATGACAGTCCTGGGCATTTTATCCTCGTGTTGAGCGCTGCGTTTAGTTTATCGGTTTTCTTTCCATGTGTTTATAATGAATCCGCTTGGGACATTTGTTTTTAAACCACGTGAATCATCCTAATGCTGCTCTCTGCTTAATATTTTCATCAATCTGATCATAACTGGTGCTATTTCTTCCCAGAAGCCTTAACTCCCCTTTACACTAAGAATGATAACTATAAAGATAACGATATTAGCACACCAGTAGACGATATGTGACCCTGGACCACATTTTTTCCATGGATACATCATAAAGCTGAATAAATAATATTACCATTGATATATGGTTTGGTAGGATCAGACAATATTTGGCTGAGATACAACTATTTGAAAATCTGGAATCTGAGTGTGCAAAAAAATCTAAATATTGAGATTGTTTTTACTTATTATCATAATGATTTTTGGCATAAAATAAAAAATTATAATTGACCCATATAATGTATTCTTGGCTATTGCTACAAATACACCCCAACGACTTAAGGCTGGTTTTGTGGTGTGAACGGGCATTTAGGCTGATGAGACACAGTAACTTTTTGAGCAATGTTTTGTTTAAATGTTGCCATCAACCGGCAACCAGATGTCCACGGCCGATCTAAAGTATCCAGATAGACATTTGTTACCCATCTCAGACTGGGAAAGTGCCCAAGTAACACTGCTCAAAACCTGGCAAAATTGCTCAAAAGATGCCCCGTGTATCAACCGCCTTAACGTGCTAATGTCAATCGCACTTAACCAAGGTTTGTTTGCTTGTTTTTAAACGATCAATGCTGATATTTACAGTGCATAATTAGTATTTTCCATATTTATATTGATTTCTGTATTTTCTGAAGTCTGTGTTCGTTTACACGTGAGCAGCTCATGTTTTCAGTGTCTCGGAGCGGCTTGGTTTGCTGTTCTAAGCAAGTTTTGAGTTTGTTTATTGATGTACGGTGACCTTGAGTAATCTGAAAGGCGCCTTAAATTAAAAGTGTAATTTTTATTGTTATATTCAGAGTCAGAAAACAGGCTTTCCTGCACATGCCTGATAATACCTTTTAATGATGATGTGAGAATGTGCACACAATACTGCTTAAATAAAACTTACTTAACATTGAAAAACATTGGTTTTAGCCAATTTTGGTATTGATAAGAAAGGTTTTCTTTTTATTACGGTGCTCACACACACATTTCTCCTTGTTTTTGCATTATAGGACCTGGGCCAAGACCATCCCGGGCAAGGTGGAGTTTTTCTCCAGCGAGGGTTCAGACCCGACGATCCCCATCCCCGTCGTGGCTCTGCAGAACGTGGACGACTCGTACCCTCCGCAGAAGAAGTCTTTCATGATGCTTAAGTACATGCATGATCACTACCTGGACCAGTTCGAGTGGTTCATGCGAGCCGACGATGACGTCTACATCAAAAGCGAGAAGCTGGAGAGCTTCCTAAGGAGTCTCAACAGCAGCGAGGCCATCTTCCTCGGCCAGACGGGCATGGGTGCCCGCGACGAACTGGGCAAGCTGGCGCTGGAGCCGGGCGAGAACTTCTGCATGGGCGGCCCTGGCGTGATCATGAGCCGTGAGGTGCTGCGCAGGATGGTGCCTCACATCCGCCAGTGCCTGCAGGAGATGTACACCACCCACGAGGACGTGGAGGTGGGCCGCTGCGTGCGCCGATTCGCCGGCGTCCAATGCGTCTGGTCCTATGAGGTAAGAACGTGCAATACACCTGGGTACGCTTGTAAAATTACAGGGCCAAACGACAGCGATCCCGTGACCATTTGCATAATTACTAGAGTCCCATATTTCCTGCAGCTCAGGTTTGAGGTTTCTAATGCATATTGTTTGAAATCAGCCTCTTCATTGAACTCGCAGAGCTGCAATTTTCCGGTCCTAGAAATTATAGGTTGTAGTGAATCAGAAAAGCATGCTTTCTTTTCACCATCAAAACTCCCAGACGGCTTTGATCCTTCAAAGGGCTTCGCCGATACCTGAGCAGGTATTACAGAGAGAGCCTCGGCTGTCCAGGGATGGGGCGTCTAGATCAGCTGCTTTCTCAGAGCTGTTATGGGGTGTCTCGTAGGAAATGAAGCTTTGGGCGGTGACTTTTTTTGGAAAGGGTGACCTCTGACCTTGGAGAGATGGGATGAGTCAGTCATCGTCTCTTCAATGGTTGGGGTTCATAACCTGCTGTGATGCCTCTTTCTCTCCTTCTCTTTTTGTGAACATAAAGACTGAGAAATGCTTTGTATAAAGGAGTCGTTTGGATCCAGGTGAATCTCATGCACATATCCATCATATTTCACACAAATAAACTAAACATTTTCTTATTTTTTTCTTCCTTTAATTTCTATTTTAAAAACATTACAAATTTGACATAATTTCCCAGATGTTTAAGCAGTTTATTAAGACCCAGTTCTTATTACCACAATGCTTTTATACTGCTTTTATGATTAATTTTTGTAATTTGAACTTTAGATTTTTGTTAGATTCTTATCATTTTTCATCCAGGTATTTTTCATTTCATAACATGGTAAAAAATTATAATAAGGTCCCATTAGTTAACATTAGTAATTGCAATAACTAACAACGAGCAATACATTTGTTCCAGCGTTCATTAATCTTTATTAACATTGGTTAATAAAAATACATTAGTTAATCATGTCAGGGACATTAAATGATATTAACAGACAAAGTTGGTTTTAATAATATCTCATTAAATGTTGAAATTAAGATTAATAAATGTTTTCATTGTTAATAGTTCATTTTAACTAATGTAGTTATATAATGTTAACAAATAAAACTTGATTGTAAAATGTTGCTTATTGCACTAAAAATACATCTTTATTATTCTTACATTGATAAAGTACTTTATAAAATATAATTATATACATTTAATTTATGAAGTCAGTTTTCATTACTCCAAAAATAATGATTATTAATTCATTAATATTCGTTTTCGGTATTGAAAATGTATCGAGAATGACTGTTGCCTGTAAAAAGATCCAATTTGCTTCATTTTCATAAATAATTTTTACAATGCGAAATGTAATCATGGTCCTAAATGACTTTTTTTTTTTGATTTTGGAGTGAGATGTGGAGCATGTTGCTTCATCTACATCTTCTGGCGTTTACTATGGAAAAGAGAAAGCATATTTAGTGTGGCTCTTTAATGTTTTATCTGGATTTCCTTCTTTCAATAGACGTTGGATTCAGGCACACGACGGGAAGCGGCTCTTTCCCGTCTTCTGCTAGTTTTGAGTAAAGCGCTTTGAATTTTTCTCCAACATCTCGAATAAGTCTTTGCGTATCGATTAATCAACCAAGACCATCCGTCAAAGCGAGATGACCCTTTTCCCATCTGCTCCCGATGAAGGAGCCACACGCGCAATCCGTCACCGTAAATGTGACATCGCTTTTCACAAAGTAGCAGAACGGAAAAATGAAAGGGTTGGAAAGTTATCAGAGGTGCTCCATGAGTCTTTTTGGGCTTGTGGAATGAAGTCTTAACGAGTCTCCCCGTGACTGTGGCCGCTGGGATCTTAATGCACATTTGATGTGTGCTTTAATTACAGCCGTGCAGGATTAGTTCGAGAAGGCACAGCTGGGGAACCTGCTATTAATGTCGGAGCGTTCGGCCTCTGGTTCTTTATGGATCTACTGCACTGCAAGTCTCGACAGGGCCACCGAGTATAGTGACCTCAGGACTCAAAATGGCAGCTTTAAATACTGATATTAAGCGTCTTTGTCTGTTTGGAGCTCCTCTGATGTGTGTCTGTTTGTTTATGGCCAGAGCGCAAACAGTCTCCTCTGAGCTCTGCTTTGGGCTCGCAGCTACTTGAGATGATTCCTGTGCACCGTTTAAGCTGTAATGAAACGCACACGTTTTCTCTGAATTGCACGTTTAGGTCTAATTTGACTAGAGTTGCACAAATGATTCCTCGATTGAACGCGCCAGGATGTCACCGTGACGTGTGTGTGTGTGTTGTGCACGGACAGACAGTCTTTTATCTAATCTGTTACACTTCAGCAGACTGATATCAACCCTTCGCAGAGCTCAGCCCGGAGCTGGTCACCTGGGTCATATTAAAGCTGTCGATCTGGGATGCGTCTCTCACATGATGACCTCGTCCTGCCCTCATCGCTGCTGCTTTCCTGAGTTTAGAGTCTAAACATAACTCCTGCTGAAGTGTGCGATTGATGGACCGTGTCTCTGGCTGGTGGTGACGGATATATACAATGACCTATGGTGATACACACTACTCTTCCTAATTATTATATATTTATAATATTAATTATTATTGGTATTTATTTTCAATCAATATTTTATTAATTAATATTATTATTTAATATTAAAGACACATTTTTGTATTTTTAATATAATAAGATAATTGTCTTTTTAATAATAATATACACATGTATTAAATATTAACATACACTTTTTTTTATAAATATGTCAAATTTAATAAATAGTTTTCTTTTAAAAATGATACAATTATAAGGTTGAATTAGAACATTTAAAATATGAATTCTGCATGTTATAAATACAAATAAATGTAGTAATATAATAATGCTAATACTACCACTAATAAATTCTGTTTTATTTTAAAATGATACAATTGTTAAATGAGAACATTTTAACAATATGAAATAAAAAAGTAAAATAAATTACAGTACATAATAAGAAGAATATACTTATTTTTTTTCCGTGATTGCAAAGCTGAAAATAATGAATGTATATATTTATAATAATATTAAATTATTCTAATATGTGACCCTGGAGCACAAAAGCAGTCTTCAGTCGCTGGGGTATATTTGTAGCAATAGCCAAAAATACGGTATGGGTCAAAATTATCAATTTTTCTTTTATGACAAAAATCATTAGATATTAAGTAAAGATCATGTTCCATGAAGATATTTAGTACATTTCTTACCGTAAATATATCAAAACGTAATATGCATTGCTAAGAACTTCATTTGGACAACTTTAAAGATGATTTTTCTCAATATTTCGATGTTTTTTTGTTTTTTTTACCTCAGATTCCAGATTTTCTAATAGTTGTATCCCGGCCAAATAATGTCTCATCCTACCAAACCATACATCAATGGAAAGATGATTTATTCAGCTATGTATCAATATCAATAAATTGACACTGGTTTTGTGGTCCAGGGTCACATATGCTGACTGAAAGAGATGAAGAAACATTTCTAAGTGTAGTACGAGTGTAAAAACAGATGTGATTTGTGGAAACCGTGATTCAGTGTATTTTGTAAAGATTCTTTGATAAAGTTTTAAGCGCAGCATTTCTTTGAAATCTTTTGTAACATTATAAATGTGTTTACTGTCAGTTTTGACCCAGCTGTAGTGTAATTTCTGATAACGTCCATCCTTCGCTCATGCTGGTGTGAATGCATGTTAAAATTGTGTTTTTTAGTAAAACATAGAAAGTTGTTGTTCAAGGAAAAATCATAAAAATCCCGTTTCTGAAGCGTGTTATTGAGCGTAGACACACTGAAGGCGTCTTGTTCAGCAGAGCACTTTGTCTAATCTTTACACCAATTATATTGTCACAGATGTCTGAACGACGTGTGGAACTTCAACTCGCAAATTACAACCGAAAGAAGAGCGGTCTTCGTTATTCATAACAAATGTGCCAATCAGGAGCGTTGTGAAGTGCTAGTTTGTTCCATTGAAAATAGCGAACAGGCCTCGAGCAAGAACAATGCAAGATGCTTGTCGAGTCGTACACGTTTTGTCTCCAGTCGTGTGACCGAGTGATCGCTCTCATTCTGATTGATATCGACAAGCCGTTATTTAGTTGTCAGCCCATCTGTTTGCTCAGAAAACAGCCGTAAATTGCGGCACAAAGAATGGAAGCTGAAAGCCAATATTGAGCTCCACATTTTTCCATCTGCGCCTCTTGATTTATGACTCTATTGTCACTAAACTGTCAGTGCATTTATTTGGTCAGGTCGTTGTCTTGCTGGAATAGATAGATCCTCTCAGAATCGTGCACAGTAAGGCCAGGGACGTTTTTATTGATCGAGTAAATTACAAAAATACTTTTATTCTGCAAGGATGCATTAAGAGACATCTTTCTATTCCTCAAGGAATCCTGATTAAAATGTATCTCAGTATTCACAAAACAACTGATTTTAACATTGATAATAATAAGCAGCAAATCAGCATATTAGAATTATTTCTGAAGGATCATGTGACACTGAAGACTCGAGTAATGATGCTGAAAATACAGCTTTGATCACAGAAATAAATTACATCTTTTGATATATTAAAACATAAACCAGATATTTAAAGTTGCAATAATATATCACAATATTACAGTTTTTACTGTATTTCTGATCAAATAAATGCAGCCTTGGTGAGCAGAAGAGAGCTGGGTGTGCTGTTGTCTTTTCTCCTTCACACGGTGTGTAACGGATACGTCTCGTCTGGCCTGTAGCCAGGCCCTCCAGTCATTTTGACATCTATCCTCATGCTGGCGTCGTGCTGTGACGTTATCTGCTTCCGGTTCCCATGTAATGATGATTGCATCTATCTGAGTTCAGTTTCAGGCGCGCTCATGCATGATTCAGCTCTCTGTGCAAACTCAGCAGAAGTGAAACCGGTCTTCTCAAAAACTCGTATTTCCACGCAATCTGTTGTGTCTGCGTGACCACAGACTGTCATAGACCTTCACCGAATTGCTTAGCCATTGCATTTGAGTTGCTGTTGGTTAATGTTGATTCAATGTGATTTTTATCAATATTGTTCTTAAATATGGAACAGTTTTTGACGATTGAGTTGTTGCACCATTTAGAAAATAAGTCTGGGTTGTTTTGTTTTCATTTTGGCTTTTATTTGTTTGAAATTATGGTTTATGTAATTGTGGAAAATTATTTTCGTGCCTATTTATAGCAGATACTCAAAATATTGAGTAGTGTTTTAAACACGGTCATATGGCTGAAGTATGTAGATGTTGTTGAGTTTTCTCTTAAAGCGCTTCATGGTCCAGACCGCCGTTCTCTCACCTTCTCTATGTGTCATATAGTGTGTCAATATGACTTGGGTTTCTTTCTCTGCTCAGACATCCACAGGAAGTCCGCCTCCCACTCGCATATTCTGTTCTTCCAGCTCTAACAAACAAATGCCTGTATTCACATCTATTTCTTGCCACTCGGCAAGCCGGGAATTATACTGCCATGCAGTCCTGTATTTTGTGGCCATTTTCATGGGATCTGTTTTTGGAGATCTTATGCGAGATGGGTCATTATTGCACTCTGTTATACTGTTTTGAGGATAGGCGGCTGTGCGCAGATATGTGAAGCTTTTCTCAAAAGCTCAGTTTGTGCTGGAACTTCATCCGCAATGTTTGTCCACCATAATAAAACAATTATTGTGCATTTGTATGCATCGCTGTGGCATTATAACAATGGATGGAATTTTGTTTTCCATATTTTATCTGTTTTAAAATATTATTGCCTGTAGACGGCATATAATCATAGATGCGCTCCCCAAATATGCTGTTCATTTCTAAAGACACATGGTATTTTAATGGAGTATACTCTCCCAGAATGCTCTGCAATATTCATGGCAAAATCAAAGAGATATTTTATTTCAGCAAGGATGCATTACATTTATCAAAAGTGAGACATTTATGATACACAAGAGTTTTTTTGGACTTTCCATTCATCAAAGAATCCTGAAAAAATGTATCATGGTTTCTGTTTTGAACATTGATAATAATCAAAAATGTTTTTTGAGTAGTAAATCAGTATATTATTATGATTTCTGAAGATCATGTGACACTGAAGCCTGGAGTAATGATGCTGAAAATACAGCTTTAATCACAGAAATAAATGACATTTTTAAAATCTGTTATAATACAAAGCAATAATATTTCACAATTTGACTATTTTTAATAAAATAAATGCAGCCTTGGTGAGCAGAAGAGACTTCTTCTGAAAACATTAAATCTTACTGACTTTAAACTTTTGATTCGTAGTGTATACTAGTCTTTATTTTACACTGAACAAGTCCTAAATTAATTAGACATGATCTGTTTTACCCAAGTTATGTGTGTGATATGTATTGTAGTTTATGCATGTATTGAAATCCATTGAAGTTGCTCCAAATTGGCGGCTTATTTCAGTTTAGATGGAGTAGAAAGCTAGATCTAGTTTGAAACACTTGATTATTCATGTTTGGGTTGAAGCCCAGTCTCAAGTACTCGGTCATATTACACATCCCCAATGATCTGATGCTCTGAGCTTGATCCGATTTACCCTGGTAAAGTACAATATCTTCTTCCACAGGTTTTAACCCAGCATAGTTTCTTCTTTAGCTCTGTTAGAGCATCGAGTGGGTTCACCGTAAGTCTTTTCTTCCCAAGTCGTGACCTTTTATTATTCACCCTTTAATTATGTTTGACAAGTTCTGATGCATCTTTCCCCAGACATGCCTTCACGCAGTCTCCGGCTGTCTTTGCACGTTTTTAATTTGTCTGTCTAACGAGGAGCAACCGAACGTGACGTGTAGATCTTCACGTTCAGAGCTTGAACACGGAGGTGTCTCTGTGTCTCTGGCTCACGGCTCATTCGAGCTCTTCGCAGCAGGCTGCCGTGTATGTGGCAAACCTCGTGTATTTTCAGACATCCTGTGGCCGCTGGACTCCTGTATGTCTTATTCTGTTGCTCCTCGGCGCTCCCGAGCAGGATGCTAAAATTATAGCTGCAATGAGCAAATAAATGTTTACTGGCTTCATTTAAAAATGCACACAAACAGAGGCTAAAGGGTATTTCTGGAGCGTGAAAGCCAGCGAAACGCTCTTTCTGTGGAGTAACAGCTGTAAATATCTCTCCAGCTGTTTGTGTACAGATACGATTGCACAAGTCAGTATGTCGCATGCTTAATCAGTCGTATTGCTTGCTTATTCATAAACACAAAGAGCTTCCAAGTCTCTGTCAGCCTTTGAGTGCACTAACTCTACGTTTTGTGATATTTTGGCCTACATGGGTCGTATTGCACTCATGGTTTGCTTGTAGCTTGAAAGACTTCACTTTGTTTGTATCTTTGTCTTCAGTTTCAGCGTAGTTGTTTAGATTTAGTTTATCAAAACATTAGTCGACCCCTTCCTAATTTAAATATTTTTATACCGTTTCAAAATTATCCTTGACATTCGTGCAACTTCCTTAAGGAGCTATTTTTTGCGATGCAGGCCATGTCTTCCCATCCGTGGGATTGATAATGTTATCATCATTCAGTTCTTTATCACATCATTTGGAAACTGAATGAAGGGGTTTTTCCACCAGATCAGCAGCGTTCCTCTTTCGCCGTGTCTCTGTTCTTCTCTTGTACAGTATAGATCCATCAGTCATTGCAAATGTTACTCGCACGTTGTTATTTTTCCAACACATGTTTTTCATTTGTCTAAGTAGATTGATGGATCAATTTAAAATGTCCCTTTCCCTTCTTAATTCACTTTGTAAGGGGGAAGTTTTGGCCTAATGTTAGAGAGTCGGACTCGTAATTGAAAGGTGGTGAGTTCGATTCTCAGGCCAGCAGGGATTGTGGGGGGGGGGAGTGAATGTACAGCACTCTCTCCACCTTAAATACCACAACTGAGGTGCCATTGAGCAAGACACCGAACCCCCAACTGCCCCCCGGACGCCGCAGCATGAACTGCCCACTGCTGTGTGTGTGTCTGTGTGTGTGTGTGTGTTCACTGCTGTGTGTGGTGTGTGTGTGTGTGTGTGTGTGTGTGTTCACAGTGTGTGTGTGTGTTCACTGCTCCTGGTGTGTTCACTGCTGTGTGTGTGTTTGTGTTCACAGTGTGTGTGTGTGCGCGCACTTAGGATGGGTTATTTTCAAGCACAAATTCCGAGTATGAGTCACCATACTTGGTCGTATGTCACGTTACTTTCAAAGAATGTCATGTTTCTCTTATCTTTTATCAAAAAATAACTTGATCTGCTTTTGAAACGGCTTTGCTTAAATTACATTATTGATCAAAAATACCGTAAAAACTAATACTGTGGAATATTAATGCAAAGTTTTCTTTTTGGATCTATTCTAAAATGTGTTTTTTTCTGATGCAAAACAAAATTTTCAGCATCATTACTCCAGTCTTCAGTGTCACATGATCCTTCAGAAATCATTCTAATATGCTGATTATCTATTATTATTATCAATGCTGGAAACGGATGCATTTTTAACGGGGTCATCGGATGCAAAATTCACTTTACAAGTTGTTTGAACATAACTGTGTGTTGGAAGTGTGTGTACACATCCATCCTATAATGATAAAAATCCAGTCAGTGTTTTTTTTTTTTATCCCTTAAAAAAAATTCTCAAGTCAGGCTGTTCTGAGAGTCCTGTCAGAATGTAGTTTTTGTTTTTATGAATCTTTGCAAATGGCCTTTCCTAATAACATGTTAGTTAGCCAGTTTTGCAGCTAAAGTAAACCCCACGGAAGAGAGGGGCGGAGTCAGCCGAGCTCATTAGCATTTAAAGCAACATGAACTAGAATGGCTTGCTAAAAACAGAGCTGGTTTTGATAGGGTAAAGGTGTTTTTTACACCACATTGAGAAATTAATCAAAGTATATTGTAGACTTTTCATTAAGACACTAAATAATCATATCAACTTGTGGAAAATGAGCATCGAATGACCCCTTTATTGATTCCTTGATTTAATAGAAAGTTCAAAAGAACAGCATTTGAGAAATACAAATATTATTAACATTCATTTACTGTCACTTTTTGATATAATGTATCGTGTCCTTGCTGAATAAGTGTTAATTTCTATAGAAATGCATTTCAATGGTAGTGTAGTAATTCAAAGACCGCATACAATTATGTATCATATCTATTGAAAAGTAGATTTTGCTTTGACCTTTTAAGATGTTAGCTTTTGTAATAGTTTTGCATCAAACCCCTGTCTGTTGGAGTGAAGCAGGATTTGTATGCAGCACTAAGTGCACGGACGGCTCTGCGTGGCTCTTGTGGTTTTGGCATCATTTCTATGCCAACAGACAGACATGCCAAAGCACAGCTAATGCTAATGAAAACCAACAGCATCTGTTTCCTACAGGTCTGTCTCTCTGAGAGATGCGGACTCGTAGAGCTGGGCGGTATGACCAAAAATCTGTATCACGGTATTTTTCTAAATTATACCGGTTTCACGGTATATGACGGTATTTATTTTTTTCATGCATGACCGGGTGTTAACCACATTTTCTACTGACTGAGGAAAAACTGCAGTAGATTGACTTAGAATGCCATATTTTAGTGTCATGATGAGTGAATATTGTAGAAAAAGTCCACACTAAATACAGGGGTTAAAACAAAAAAAAATATTTTGACTGAAAATATTTCCAGGCCAAACCCCATTCCACAGCCATACGGCTACAGTCACACACACAGTTTAAGAGCTGTGTTTTTCTTGTAATTAGGAGCGCTTGTCCTCCTAATTAAAAACATAGGAGTACCTTCTGATCAATAAAAAAAATTCTGATAAAAAAATTTGCCTTCCGAATACAAGGTGAGGTTTGACTCCTTAAAGTGACGTACAGGGTATTTTATTTTTACCTTTGCAATAGCATCATTTACATCTACTTCAAATTCAAAAATTTATGTTTATAAGCTTTTTAAAAAATATATAAAAAAAAAATAGAATAAGTACAATATGACAAATAAGTTACCAATCATGAAATTAGTATTAATAAAACAATTATTTGTATAATTTGGCACAGAAGAACACAAAAGTGGCTTGTACGTACATTTTCAGACGTTTAATGAGGCTCAGAGGTGGCATGAGTGCAATTACATTCATAGATTCATGTGGACATTAATGTTTTAAATATAAATTAGCTTTTAGAGATGCACAACGGCTCAGCTGTTACTTTATTTTGAACTATTTTCGTTGATGAATAGAATAAAACATGCAGTACTTGTTTATTGATCTTTCGTATTAAATCAATATATCACATTTGCAAACTCCCTTATAATTATTAAAAGCTGTCTCCTGATCGCGATCTGTGGGCGCACAGAAATAGAGAGGTGCGTGAGGTGAGCTCAAGAATCAAAAGCACGTGCACAATGTGATGCATTCTGTCAGAACCTGTGGGAATGAGTATATT
>CM049867.1:45046783-45067019 GCA_027474115.1 Schizopygopsis malacanthus | reverse complement strand
TATATATCTCATGGAACATGATCTAATTTATTTAATGTCCTAAATGATTTTTGGCATAAATAAAATTGTATAATTTTGACCCAAATAGGCTATTGTTAGAATTATACCCAGCGACTTAACACTGGTTTGTGCTCCAGAGTCACATTAATGATTGTTTTTCTTTTTCTTTCCAGACACGGGACACGATGTGCTGTGTGAAGTCGCTGCTGTAGCCAACAACTCGCACTGCATTGTGGTATAGCCTACAACGCCCCATAGGAGGTACGCCTGAGTCTGTTTACAGCTCGTCTTATTTTCTCAGAAATGTCAGATGCTATTTCAGTTTCAGACCCGCCGCAGCCGGCTCTCAACACACACACACACACACACACAGATCAGCGAAACTGACCAATTGCCGCAAGTGACTAAACCCTGATCGAGCAACAGGTTTCAGACACAATCGGAGCAGATAAGACGGGATTATTCCGCATGTGTGCACAGGATTAAAGCGGCGAGATGTCGGAGAGTTCATTAATTTAGTGGACAGCGAACCGCCCGACACTCATGCGCTCATAAGCAATTAATCCTAAGAAAAGGCCGATCAGTTTTAATCAAAATGTGGATTTCATGATATGCCATCAGCCATCTGGGGCCGTTTTGTTCAGGCCCACAGCTGCGCTGAAAGACACGGATATTTCTTTATTGTACTCGCAGGTGGCAGGACTGACAAATGCATCCTTTGCTCGGACTTGGCGGGGTTTCTGTCCGTCTTGTTCCAGTTGCACCATATGCCAAATGCATAAAGTTTAGCGATGCAACTGCGAGTCCAGGACAGGGCAGCATATGCAAGGCTCTTTATTAGGAGCCAAGTGCGAGTTCCATTCATTTGCTTTCATTCGTTTTACTAGTTGGCATTGGAGCCTGTGGCAGCAGTTTGAAGGAAAGTTGTAAAATGTGACTTTTACACCAGAGTTCCTTAGAATTGAATAATTTCATAACCCACACTGTTTGTGGATCCACTTCAACAATATTAAAATCCACAACAGATGAGATATTAAGAGTGTTTGTTAAGCCGGTGCTAAAATATTATACCTTTTTCTAACAAACTCATCATTTTAAGCACTAATTGAATGAATACTCAAAAAAATGATGTGTTAATAGAGACTTGCATTTTCAGTCTCTTCAGCGCAAACCACAAAAACTTCTGCATAACAGTAAATATTTAAATGTCAAACATAACAGTGTTAAACAGGTGTTTCCCTTCACTTAAAACCACTGGATTTCTTATCCAGTTTTTTACACATTAATCGTTTACCAAAATAATCATTAGTTGCAACTTTTGTGTTTATTGTATACGAGTAGAGAAAATAGTTTGGTGACTAGATTAGCAACTTTTTGCGTCATTTATAATCTGCCAGGTAAACATTTTTGAAGTCGGTTTTCCTCAATAAGATGCATGATCTGAGGATTTTAGGGTTAAATACCATTAATAACCACATTCTGAAGTGGACAGTTGATTGACTCGTTCCTCATCGAAATGCTGGCTGCACATCTCGTAATATATCTCAATTGCAAAGTCTTGTCAGCTAAATATTCCTCTTAAGAATTGCGGAGTGATGTTTGGTCATTTGTCCAAGCCAGATACAGACAGATCAGCACAATGAAAGACGTGCTTTAGGTCTTTTGGCCCAGCAGTTGACGTTTTTCCCTGCTTAATCACTGAAACGCCGCCAAAGCTAATACGTGTCAGATTCAAGCCAATGACTTCATCGCCTTCTAATGACATTTCTAATCGCCTCGCTTTGGCTGCTATGTAGAACTTCACGTCCTTTAACCATAATTAGAGATGTAGAAATGTTTAGTTCTCCTGCTCTGCGGTTCAGAAAGTGTTTGCTCGGTGCTGTTTGAGAAGTCGAGGAATCAATTGGAGGTGTAATGCAGCTTGTTAGAAGTGAGATGAACGATAGAGAAGTGTTAAGCCTCCTGCGTTTCCTCAGAGGTGTTTCAAGGAAGGAAAACTCACATATGGTGTTAGAAAAAATAACACACGCACAGTCGCACACACTTTCTCACACTATAGCACATTGAGCGCATTGGAAAACAAACACATGTTTGTTATTATATTATGGCAGGCTTATTGACTATCTGAAATAAGCTGATTCATTGTGCCTGCTCATTTCAGAAGTCCATCTAAGATCTTGGCTGGTGTCTAAGCGGATGTGGGTTTGAACCCGGACTATTACCATTGTGCCGTTGGGCAAAGCTCATGAAACTACACCGTAAACATGTATTTTTCAAAGTTGTATACAACGATCGTTGGAGTGTGTTTTCCAAGAAAATACTATTTCAGTCTTTTTACTTACAAATATCTTATTCAATTCATTGTGTTACTTTATTACTATAACAAATTCAAAATCCCTCCACCTCCCCGATCTCCACCTTCTTCTTAGGTACCTTGCCCTCCACCTCCCCAATCTCCACCTTCTTCTTAGGTACCTTGCCCTCCACATCCCCCATCTCCACCTTCTTCTTAGGTACCTTGCCCTCCACCTCCCCCATCTCCACCTTCTTCTTAGGTACCTTGCCCTCCACCTCCCCAATCTCCACCTTCTTCTTAGGTACCTTGCCCTCCACTCCCCAATCTCCACCTTCTTCTTAGGTACCTTGCCCTCCACATCCCCCATCTCCACCTTCTTCTTAGATACCTTGCCCTCCACCTCCCCCATCTCCACCTTCTTCTTAGGTACCTTGCCCTCCACCTCCCCAATCTCCACCTTCTTCTTAGGTACCTTGCCCTCCACCTCCCCAATCTCCACCTTCTTCTTAGATACCTTGCCCTCTACCTCCCCAATCTCCACCTTCTTCTTAGGTACCTTGCCCTCCACCTCCCCAATCTCCACCTTCTTCTTAGGTACCTTGCCCTCCACCTCCCCCATCTCCACCTTCTTCTTAGGTACCTTGCCCTCCACCTCCCCAATCTCCACCTTCTTCTTAGGTACCTTGCCCTCCACCTCCCCAATCTCCACCTTCTTCTTAGGTACCTTGCCCTCCACCTCCCCAATCTCCACCTTCTTCTTAGGTACCTTGCCCTCCACCTCCCCCATCTCCACCTTCTTCTTAGGTACCTTGCCCTCCACCTCCCCAATCTCCACCTTCTTCTTAGGTACCTTGCCCTCCACCTCCCCCATCTCCACCTTCTTCTTAGGTACCTTGTCCTCCACCTCCCCCATCTCCACCTTCTTCTTAGGTACCTTGCCCTCCACCTCCCCCATCTCCACCTTCTTCTTAGGTACCTTGCCCTTTGTAATCACCTTATATCAAGTCCCTGGGGGGTGTATCAGAGCTTGAGCCGAAGCTGCTTCATCGAGCCCCTCATCAGCGGACAGCAAGCCAAATAACTTTACTCTATTACTCTAATGATTATATGGGCAAACAAACTCGTTACATTCTGTAGAATATAATTCCTCGTATTCTGTCACTACAACAAATTCTGTCACTATTACAAATTCTGTCACTATTACAAATTCTTCGTAGGTGTAAACATACCTGGCCAATAAAGTTAATTCTCTCATTATTACAGTTAATTTATGCCACACAAAAAAAATCAAAATTCAGACTTTCTTGCATTTCTGAGTTTTTTCCTCAGAGTATTCTGTGTAATTATTTTGTTATTGTTGTTTCCACCACAAAATAAAAAGATATGTTTTTACTCTTTATCCCACGATTCAGACTTTCCTTCTAAGAATTGTGAGTTTCTTTCTCAAAATGGCTAGTTATAAACTCACAATTACAAGTTAATGTCTGCTAGTTTTGTGTTTGTATCTCCCAGTTCAGTTTTTTTCTTAGAATTGCGAGAAAATAAGTCTTAATAGTTATATAAAGATTCAGAATTGTATACGAAAAAGTAAACTGTTGTGTAAAATAAAATCTAAATTGCAAGCAAAAAGTAATTTTGAGAAAAAAAGTTGCAATTTCTCTCTTTAATTTTTTTATCTCATGGAAACAAGCCACAATAGTTCATTTTCAAGTTCATTTCTTTAGAATTATTTGTGAGATGTAATATAATTTTCTGAGTAAAAATAGTTTCAAAGTAAATCCTACAAATGTAATAAGTAAAAGGATTGTTGCAGAGGCTTTGGATAACATTTTCAGCTTAATGACTTGCATTGATACGAGACTTTTTAATACCCATTCTTTGTGTGCTCGTTAGTGAACATATGGCATATGATTCTGTGTGGGTTTGTGTGTCAGTCTCTGTTTGCTCCATTGCATGCATAAAGAACGGCACTTTTAGCCCAAACACTGTTGGTTCTTGCGTTTTTGCACACTAAATGTTATGTTTTGAAAACCTGAATAGCATTTATCTTTGTAAGAGGTCAGTCTGGGAATTCAGTTCATACAAAACTATAATATGGCTCATTGACACTAGGATTACAGTGCACAAGTCCACTAGACTACTTTTATATCACTTCCATGGTGCTTTTTGGATCTTGGCAGTGTAAAGCACCATCTGTTTACGTTGCATGTAATCTTAGCATCTCAATTGTAGTTTCACAGAGAAAAGAAAATAATACAGGTTTGGAACGACGTTGGCTTGATTATACAATGACTGTATTTGTTCGTATTTGGATGAACTTTTTCTTGAAGGTGTCCGAATGCTTGATGGAGACGTGACTGATGTGGTTGAGGCCAAGTCTCTGGGAATAAGGCCAGACTACATTGACATTTACAGTGCCAGCTGGGGTCCCGACGATGACGGAAAGACCGTGGATGGACCGGGGCCTCTGGCCAAACAAGCCTTTGAACTGGGAATTAAAAAGGTTGTTGTCTCAAACTCGCACACAAATGGGAATTTAGCATTGAGTAACTGGCATTGTCAGGTTTGATCAATTTAAGACTTAATTGAAACCACAACATTTGAAAGGAAGCTATTGTCTAAAGCTGATCTGGACTAGTATGTTATGATGGTTTTGTCAGGGTCTGGGCAGTACGATTAGTCTTATGTGTAAAAGTTTGTATTACTGTAACAGTGAAAATATTATCATATTGTTATTAGTGTAGGATGTTTTAAAATACAATATGACCACGTACTGATGTATATTTTCCAAAATCAAGTGGGTTAAATATTTAGAATATGTTTTAATAATATTTGTAAGATTTGAATAATGAATAGCTAATCTTTTAATTTTTTTCTTGCTTTTTAATTTAATTATTTTATTCTTTGCAAAAGTGGTCTGTCTGTTAGAGGCAGTGTTATTTTCAGTAATTGGAAAAAAAAAGTTTTAATGTTAAAAAAAGTTACCGGAATAAAAAAAATACTTTAGATATAAATGGAAGTGCTAAAATGACTAATACTAAAGTAAAAATTCAGAATATAAATATTAAAAACAAAATTATTAAAATAAAAAAACTGATGTATATTTTCCAAAATCAAGTGGGTTAAATATTTAGAAAATGTATTTTTTAAATCGTAAAATGTTTTAAATAATAGTTGTAAGATTTGAATAATGAATAGCTAATCTTGTAATTTCTTTCTTGCCTTTTTAATTAATTTATTTTATATAATTTTTTTTGCAAAAGTGGTCCATCTGCTAGAGGCAGTGTTGTTATTGGATTGTTATTTTCAGTAGTTGAAAAATGTTTTAAAAATGAAAAAAAAAAAGTTTTAATGTAAAAGAAAAAAGCTTATGGAAATTTAAATAGATAAAAAATAACTTTAGATATAGATGGAAGTGCTAAAATGGCTAATACTAAAATAAAAAAGCTAAATAGAAATATTAATAAAATCTATAAACAATAATAATGACAAGCTCATTTACAAAATTGCAAAACCAAACACAAAAATAAATGTAACATTAAAACTAAAGTGTAAATATAAAAATGAAAGCTAGTTCGAAATATAAATGCATAAATATTACTAGTAAATAAATAATGCTACATTAACACTCGTGTTTTCGTGTGTCTGTGCAGGGCCGTAAGGGTCTCGGCTCCATCTTTGTTTGGGCGTCTGGTAACGGGGGCCGGCAGAGCGATCACTGCTCCTGCGACGGCTACACCAACAGCATCTACACCATCTCCGTCAGCAGCAGCACAGAAAACGGCAACAAGCCCTGGTACCTGGAGGTCTGCGCCTCCACCCTCACCACCACGTACAGCAGCGGAGAGTTCTACGACCGCAAAATAGTTGAGTCGCTTACATCTGTTAGACCACCACGAGAAAGCTCGTTTACATCTGTTAGACCACCACGAGAAAGCTCGTTTGCTCCCGAAAACCACTTACAATGTTAATCAAGGTTTTTTGGAGCGGTACTAATTAATAGAGTATTTCCATATTTCATTAAAGTTAAAACTCTTTTGCTCACCAAGGCTAAAATTACAGTAAAAAAGTACTGAAATATTTTTACGATTCAAAAGAACCATTTTATATTTGAACACGTTTCAAAATGTAATTTATTCCTTTAATTAAAGCTGAATATTCAGCATCATTATTACAGTCTTCAGTGTCACATGATCTTCAGAAATCAGTCTAATATGATTATTTACTGCTCAAGAACATTTCTGATTATTATCAATGTTCAAAACATATATATATATATTTCAAACTTCGAAATGAACAGCATTCATTTGCAATAGAGTTATTAACTGTCATGTTTGATCCGTTTAAAGCATCCTTGCTGAATAAAAGTATTCATTTATTGACTTAATTCTTCTTAATTATTGACAGAATTAATTACTGAATAGGAAAATAGTTTTCCTATTCAGCCTCTTTCATAAGTTTTTGCATATTGTTTGGCCTGTGCGTCTCATGGTAATCAGTAAAACACTGCAACTCAATCCTATTTAGGACTTTTTGTTTACTTTTATACAATAATACATTTTGCTGCTCTATTGTGATGCTTCTTGCGCCCTGAAGCAAAACCGTTTGAACAGATTGAGCTTTTCAATTTCAAAAGAGCACAATAAAATCTTGTTTTCCGAGATACGACCTCTTTAAGCGTGTATCTCTCCATTTGTCTTCTCCATCTGTCATCTACTCAACCTTTTGTCCTCGTCTTGCTTTCGGTCTCGTAAGCATGTTCTCTGCTTTATTGGGTCATTTACTCTCTTGATGCCACATATTGTGTCCTACAATTCATCTCAATTATTTCTGACACATTCTCCTTTCTTTCCTCCTTCACCTCTTTTTAAAGTATTAAACATCAGCCTGTATTCCTAAAGATTATAAGAATACTCTCAGAGCGCTCCTAATTTAGCTTAAACATTTCTAACGAGGAGTCTTATCTTAAAAGTGATTCAGGACCAATCTGAGAGCAACTCTGAGCGAGGAAAAGACAAACACTTGTATCTTAGTGAGGAGGCGGGGCTTACCCGCTGCTAGCTATGACACAGTCTTTTGAAGACCGTGATTGGTTGGTTGTCCAAGAAGGAAATAAAAGAGCGCTTTTAAGAGTATGGTTTATTATAAGCCTTCACTTTGAAATTACAGGAGTAATGTTTCCATACTCTCTCTCTCACACACATAATATACGTATATGTATTTTTTATTTACCATGCTGTCATACTTAATGTATTTTATAGGAAATAAACCGCAACATAAGTGCTGTGACAGACCCAAATCATCACTGCTGCATAGTTGTATTTTAATAAGTTAATGTAGAGATGACGTCCATTTCTGGCGCGATGGCGTTTCAGCGCGTGTCGGAGATGTTAGCATGTCTTTAATAAGATCGGTCACAAACATGATCCCTGCACGATCTAATGTGTCGTGTCTTATTAACTCACTGTCATGCATTGTGTGCAACACATTTCTTCTCTCTCTTCATGTTTCGTCCATTTTCTCCACCGCTAAAGAAACTCTTAAAAGTCCTCGTCCGTACTCCTAACAGTTTTGGTCCTTAAGACCTCTTTTAAGGGGTGAGATGCTTTCAGAATGACTTTCTTCTTTACTAGGATCTTTTCTTTCATTTTAAGAGGAATTTTGTTACTAGGAGCAACTCTTAGCATTAAGACTCTTCATAATTACGGGCCCCGACCATTTGTCCAAATAGATGTGCTTTAAGATTCATAAGCATTCAAATGTGTTTTATTTTTTGTCTTATTGGTGTAAAAAAGGTTGAGAAATCCCAACACTGACGCAGAGATCTATCATCTTTTGACCAGAAATGTTGTATATGCATGTTACTAGCAATCAGTCATCTTCTATAGATCTTCTGTCCCAGATCCTGATGCTCATCCTGCTAATACAGCTGAGCTCTTGTTGTTCGCCTCTTTCCACAAATATCTTTTGATGAAATGAGACGGTTGGAAAAAAGACTGGGGCTAAATGTTTGGTCTGGCACCATACGCAGGGAAAACCGCAGGGTGCCGCAGGATAAAGATGTGTGTGAATTTGCGTTCTCTTCCAGCGGCGCAGATTATGACATTATCCTTAAGAATGACTACTGTGGGTTTTTGCTTTTCTTTTGGTGCTGGGTTTGTAGTCGAGCTCATTTACACATGCATGACAGGATTCTTCTTCTTTTCTCACATACCTTTTGTTTAGTGTTAGAAATGATTTAGTAAAATAAATGATTTTATATAAGGTTTAAAGCTTGAATGCTGTGGTTTTATTTGTGGAGCTGCTAAAGAAGCATCACTATTTCTATTACTCATGCTAAAATTTTACTTTAGAAAAACGTGAGTGTGGAAATCATCCCAAACTGCCTTGAGTGATATTTTACATCATGCTGCAGGCTGTATGTTGTGTAATTCTTAAGTTTACAAATATGATAAGAATGTAGTTTTGCTATGACTTATTTAGTTTGTGCATGCAACATTTTTAACATACTATAAAACAACTGCTATTTGATCCAAATGATTTGATCTATTCCAGTATCCAGCAATACTCACATCTTACAATTCAGTCAAAATACGATAGTTTAAATTTAGTTTTCTTGTTAAATAAGCCGTTATATATATTTGGTATCAAATGTGCCATATATATATGTTGTCTTTAAAATGTCTTAAACTCCATTTTAATTTTTTATTTGCAGTCTTAAAAACCTCTTACATTTCCTTAAGCATGCAGATAAAGTGGTTAACGAGAAGTCTGTTAATACTTTCCTCAAATGTCTGTAGAAAATGTAAAAGTAGTGTTGTCTTGTATATTTCCTAACTGCTGTTTATAAACACGAACATAAAGCCCCGACACGCACACATATCTCACAAGAGCATGTGTCTCCAATCTCAGCATCTTCTTCAGGACCCCGTCGGTGGCACTGACCCCATTCATGTTTGTCCTTTTGAGAAACGCCAGTGTAATCAAGCTCATGTTTGATGGAAGACACACTCGAGCGCTCGCTCGCTCTGCCTGCGGGCTACCAGAACAGCTCTGTGGGTGACCCGCTGGTTCCCAGAATACCAGAACGACGAAATATTTACAGAGCACTTTGCAGAAAACCGCTCGTACAGTCACGGAAGCACATTCTTTCAGAGAATAGCTGGAAGCTTTAAACCCACAAAATTTTCAATTTACTGAACACTTACTCACACTCAGAACATGTAGATGTGGATGAGTTTATTTCTTCAACAGGACAGATTTGGAGAAGTGTAGCATTACATTACTTGCTCAGAAATAGATGCTCTGCAGTGAATGGGTGCCGTCAGAATGAGAGTCCAAACAGCTGATAAAAACATCACAATAACCCACACCACTCCAGTCCATCAGTTAATGTCTCGTGAAGTGAAAAGCTGCGTGTTTGTAAGAAACTTAAACTTAAAACTATTGTTTCTAGCTAAAATATGAGTCCTTTATCCATAATATAGCTTTTTCCAGTGAGAAAGTTGTCTCGTCTGAATCAGGAGAGAAATATACACAAATCAAGCACTGTTTACAAGCAAAAACTGTTCAAAACAAATGTGTGGGTGAATTTTGATGTGAAAGGACAACAGGAGATGGATTTGTTTTCACTGGAGGAAGAGTGCTATTATGAATTATGGACTCATAATTTGGCCAGAATCGGCGGTTTGAAGATAAAAAAAACATCTTGATGTATTTCTTACAGACATGCAGTTTTTCACTTCACAAGACATTAACTGATGGACTGGAGTGTTGTGGATTATTGTGATGTTTTTATCAGCTGCTTGGACTCTCATTCTGACGGCACCCATTCACTGCAGAGCATCCATTGCTGAGACAGTGATGTCATGCTAAATTTCTCCAAATCACGAAATATGTGTTCCTGTGTGGCTCAGTGGTTAGAGCATTGCGTCAGCAGCGCAAAAGGTTGTGGGTTCGATTCCCAGGGAACACACATACTAATGAAAATGTATAACCTTAATGCAATTGTAAGTCGCTTTGGATAAAAGCGTCTGATAAATGTAAATGTAAATCTGTTCTGATATAGAAGCAAACTCATCTATATCTTGGATGACCTGAGGGTGAGTACATTTTCAACAAATTTAAATTCTATTAAGGAGGACTTGACATGTTGCTTAAAGAGAAGTCATGCAAATCTAGAAGACCTGCTGTGCCTGTTAATAAGAGTTAAGGACAAAATGTGAAAATCCATGTCCACTTTGCTGCATCTAAACTGAAGCTGTTAACTCTTTCATGTTCTGTGTTTCTGTGTTTCTGGTACCAGGTGACGACAGACCTGCGGCAGAGATGTACTGATGGACACACAGGCACCTCTGTATCTGCACCGATGGTGGCGGGGGTCATCGCTCTGGCTCTGGAGGCAAAGTCAGTTTTCTGCTCCTCTTCATCACTTTCTATATTTTTGACATTATATTTCCATAAAACAGATGCAGAAAGCTGCACTGCTTCTTTATATTCAATTTTTATATTTATTGTTTAATTTCTTTTGGCTTAAAGAGGCGCTTCTGTCATCATTTGATCAGCCTCAACTGTTTAAGAAGATCTTTTGAAAAAAATGGATTTCTTTGCACATGCAATAGGGTCCAATTTTGTTACCTTTATTTCTGTAGTGCTTTATACAGTGCATACTGTTTAAAAGCAGCTTCAAAGTAATAAACAGAGAAATAATAGAATCATTGATGCAAACTTCTTCAAATATGAGACAAATTCAAATTCTGCTGTAAAGCAGCTCTAAAAAGAGAATAGTGTCAGTATTAGTAGAGCATGGCGCTAGCAACGCCAAGATCATGGGTTCGAGTCCCAGGGAAAGCAAGAGCTGATCGAATGTAAAAACTGTAACTTGAATGCAATGTAAGTCGCTTTGGATAAAAGCATCTGCTAAATGTAAATATTCAATTGGATTCCTCTGTCTGGCTTCTCTGCTTGTAAAGGCTTTCAGGACTGTAATTGAATTTAACATTATCATGTGTGCGTATATTGTGGTTTCATCTCTCAAAACTATATTTACATTTGAGGCATGGTGTGTGCATTTGATATCGTTGAACAAAACTTGAGCCACAGACTTTCAAAACCATTAATCAATATAAAAAGTATTACACAGGCAGGAGTGCTGCCGTTGAACTTACTGACGTGATCTTTCCATGTATTTATCTGTGCATGAGATTAATGAGACGGATGACAGCAGAAGAGGAAAAAGCGACGTGTAGCATAGAGAACAGCTGGGATAAAGTTACCTGCTAGGATGCAGTTGTTACACTAAAATGAATGAGTGTCCCAAAAGCCCATACAAACAGAGCCTCTCAGATGGGAAGCAAAAATGGGACTCAGTCCAAAACAACATATTTGAAATACGAAACAGACAAAAGAAAATGAAATAGCTGTTGTTGAACAGAGGGCAGTACTTTTCAATAGAGCAATAAAACTCTAAAGCCTCATAAAAAGTCTTTGTCATTTCATCTGTCAGTCCTCTGATAACCTGGAGGGATGTCCAGCATCTTCTCGTGAAGACGTCCAGACAGGCTCACCTGAAAGCCATTGACTGGAAAACCAATGCAGCCGGACACAAAGGTGAACACAACAGAAATTACTTTTCTGCATTATTTTTACACTGTTTAAATTTAGTTGTGTGGTGTATTATAATTTCTTCTTCTTTTTTTCACTCATAATGTGATAGTGTCATATAAGTTTGATTTTATATTGTACATTTCTTACACATATGTCCAAACACATGGTAATATCATGGAACTCTTTAGTACTTTGTTATTTTTAGTGGAATAGAAGTTATGTTCCCATTCAGTCGGTCACGTTCAACGTACGTCGGACTGACTGACGAATATGAATCTTGCTAGAGGCCAATCTGCTTCGAGTGTAACTAAAACGAGCCAATGCTCATTGGCATGCAATCATATGCAGCAGCTGCTCACCTCGCAGAGCGGGTATATAATGAGCAGCAGGTGCATTGCATCTTCAGCTTTTCGCTTCTTTCGGAGCCCTAACTGTGCCCTAACTCCACCTGGTGGGGGGAGACATCTCTTCCTTCCAGGGCCTGTGAGCACTCGTTGGATCTTACCGGCAAGGCTTACCAGGCCTGTGGGGAACCACCTCTTCTATCGCCAGGGGACATCAGCACGCAGTTCGAGAAAGCCCCTCCTGTCCAACCGTGGAACCAGGTAAGTGTTGCACAGCACACTCAGACCCCGCTACGGGCCGCCTCACAAAGAGAGCCCCCCGAGCCGCATCCCTGCGTTCCACCTCGATGCCCCACTGCGGGTTCGCCTACGGTCCCCTTGGTCCCGCTTGTGCGGTCTCTGCGAGCCTGGTTAGCGCTCCCCAGTCCGCCTCACTGGCTCATTCGGACCATCAGGCTCAGCTATGCGATTGTTTGCCCAGTGTCCCCCCGAAGTTCAGAGATGTCCACTTCACTTCAGTGAAAGCTGTTGATGCCCGTGTCTTGCGTGCGGAGATCGTAGTCCTACTGGCGAAGGTCGCGATAGAGCCGGTCACTCCAGCTGATATGAGGTTAGGGTTTTACAGCCCTTACTTCATTGTACCCAAGAAAAGCGGTTGGTAACGACCGATCTTGGACCTGCGAGTTTTGAATCAGAGCCTTCACAAGCTACCGTTCAAAATGCTCACACAGAAATGCATTTTCGCATGCATCCGTCCCCGAGATTGGTTTGCAGCGATCGACCTGAAGGACGCGTACTTTTATGTCTTGATTCTTCTTCGACACAGGCCGTTTCTGCGCTTTGCGTTTGAGGGTCGAGCATATCAGTACAAGGTCCTGTCATTTGGGCTGGCCCTATCTCCCTGCATCTTCACGAAAGTCGTGGTGGGAGCCCTTGTTCCATGAGAGAACAGGGCATTCACATCCTTAACTCTCTCGACGACTGGCTCATTCTTGCTCAGTCTCGGGAGCAGTTATGTGAACACATGGATTCGGTGCTCAGTCACCTCAGCCAGTTGGGCCTTCAGGTCAACTGGGAAAAGAGCAAACTCGCCCCAGTGCAGAGGATCTCTTTTCTCGGTGTGGAGTTGGATTCGGTTGAACAGTCAGCACGCCTCACAGAGGAACGTGCTCAGTCGGTGTTGAACTGCCTGAATACATTCAGGGGCAGGACAGCGGTCCCACTGAACATTTTTCAGAGGCTCCTGGGGCATATGGCAGCCGCAGCGACAGTAACCCCGTTTGGTTTGCTTCATATGAGACCGCTTCAGCACTGGCTTCACAGCCGAGTCCCAAAATAAGCGTGGCAACGCGGCACGTACCGAGTGGCAATCACTCCGGAATGCTGCCAAGCCATTAGCCCGTGGTCAGACCCCTAGTTTCTTCAGGAGTGTATCTAGAGCAGGTGTCCCGGCATGCTGTGTTCTTCACGGATGCCTCTGCCACCGGCTGGGGTGCAACGTACAACGGGCATGCAGTGTCAGGGGTGTGGACGGGCCCCCAACTGCATTGACACGTCAACTGCCTCGTGTTGCTAGCAGTACGCCTTGCCCTGAGCCACCTGAAAGAGCCGTTACGGAGCAAGCATGTGCTGGTCCGTACGGACCACACTGCGACTGTTGCGTACATCAACCGTCAAGGTGGTCTGCGCTCCCGTCGCATGTCACAACTCGCCCCCCATCTCCTCCTTTGGAGTCAGAAGCATCTCAGGTCGCTTCACGCCATTCATGTCCCGGGGTGCTCACCGTGGGGCAGACAAGCTCTCACGAGCTGCCCTACCGGGAGAGTGGCGACTCCACCCCCAGGTGGTCCAGCTGATTTGGGGAGAGTTCGGCAAAGCTCAGGTAGACCTGTTTGCCTCGCCAGAAACCTCTTACTGCCAGTTGTACTTCCTGTCCGGGGGAACACTCGGTATAGATGCACTGGCGCACAGCTGGCCCCGGGGCCTTCGCAAATATGTGTTTCCCCCAGTGAGCCTACTTGCACAGATTTTGTGCAAAGTCAGGTAGGACGAGGAGCAAGTCCAGCTAGTTGCGCCATATTTGCCCAACCGGACCTGGTTCCCAGAACTTACGCTCCTCATGACAGCTCCTCCCTTGTGAATCCCTCTGAGGAAGGACCTTCTTTCTCAGAGACGGGGCACCCTTTGGCACCCGCGTCCAGACCTCTGGAAACTCTATGTCTGGTCCCTGGACGGGATGCAGAGGTTCTAGGTGACTTACCCCCTGAGGTACTTAACACCATCGCTTCAGCATGTGCATCGTCTACGAGATGTGCTCACGCCTTAAAGTGGAACCTGTCGAGTTGTGTTCTTCTCACGAGAAGACAACCGAAGATGTTCGATCTGTGTCGTGCTTTCCTTCTTGCAGCTAGGGTTGGAGCGTAGGCTGTCTTCATCCACCCTCAAAGTTCATGCTGCCGCTATTGCCGCATACCACAACCACATCGATGGTAAGTCTGTTGGTAAGCACAACCTGGTCGTTAGGTTCCTTAGGGGGGCGAGATGGTTAAATCCTCCTCGACCCCCCCCCCCCCCTCCATACCCTCTTGGGACCTTGCTCTGGTGCTTTGAGCACTCCAGATTGCTCCCTTTGAGCCTTTGCAGTCAGCAGACTTAAAGATTCTGTCCACAAAGACTTTGCTGCTGGTTGCATTGACCTCCGTCAAGAGGGTAGGGGACCTACTGGCATTTTCGGTCTATGAATCGTGCTTAGAGTTCGGGCTGGGTGATGGCCACGTGGTACTGAGACCCCAGCCTATCTATGTGCCCAAGATTCCTTCCACTCCCTTCAGGGACCAGGCTTCAGGGACCAGGTAGTGAGCCTGCAAGCGCTGCCCCTGGAGGAGGCAGACCCAGCCCTGGCTTTGCTCTGTCTAGTTCGTGCCTTGCAACTATGCATAGAAAGATCGCCTTGGTTTACCCAAGCACAAGGCGTGCCCTGCCCGCTCAGGTTGCATGCCCACTCTACGAGAGGCGTGACATCCTCTTGGGCGCTGGCTCATGGTGCCTCGCTGACAGATATTTGTAGAGCTACGGGGCTGGGTGACACCTAACATGTTCTCTAGATTCTATAGCGTTCGTGTCAAGCTGGTCTCCTCCAGTGTTCTCACCTCAGGTCAGAGGCACGGAGAGGTCCCGGCTTAGTGTCTGCTTGCTGCGCTTACATGCGCTTATTGCTCCAGAGAGTCCCTACAAGGCAGACCCTGTTGAGTCCTTCGATCTCCCTTCGGCAGCCAGACGTGGCAGAGTGTCTTGCGCCAGGCCTTTACTCCGTTGTATCCTTGAGAACAGGATTTAGGCTGGGTTCCATATGTGTTATTCCACGGTTTGCTCCTAAACGAAGCCTGTGTCTTTCTCGCTACAGAGTGCAGGAAGGGGTCAGCTCCTGTGGCGCTTTGGTAGGGATTCCTATTCGTCGGTCAGTCCTTGGGCTGTGCAATTAATCACATGCGATTATCATGCACATCTCGTCAGTAAAGCCGGTTCCATGATTGGCATTAAATCGCCATCACCTGTTTTCAGATGGAGCGGCAGTTAATACACAGAGCCGTAGTTCACTGACAAGCTTGGTAATATCGCGTTCATAATTGAATGCTATTCATCTGCCGCATTTGCTGCTCATTATATACCCGCTCTGTCAGGTTATGCATATGATTGCATGCCAATGTGCATTGGCTCGTTTTAGTTACACTCGAAGCAGATTGGCCTCTCTAGCGAGATTACTATTCATCAGTCAGTCCGACGTACGTCTCTGTTCCTTCCTTCAGGGAACGAGGGTTACCTATGTAACCGAGACATTTTTTGGAATGAATGAGAGTGGAATGACATTTTTTTATTAAGTATTTTTGTCTTGTTTTACAATATAAATTTAAAAATGTCCATAAACCAACATTAATTTAAGATATATTTATTTATTATTTATTTTGTTAGATTTTTTGTAAGATAATAAGACTTGAAGAGAGAGTTCACCCAAAATTTGAAATTCGGTCATCATTTACTCACCCTAAAGTTGTTCCAGACCTGAATACATTTCTTTCTCCTGTTGATCACAAAAAATAAATAAATAAACATGAAAAAGCACAAAATGTTTAAAATAATGTTGGTAACTAAACAACAGATATTGACTTCTGTAGTATGGAAAAACGTGCTATTGAAGTCTGGCTCAACGGAAGAAAGAAACTTACTTATGTAACAACTTGAGTAACAACTTGTGGTTGAGTAAATGATGACATGGTTGTCATTTTTGCGTGAACCTTTTAATTTCAGAGAATATCTTTAATATCTTTAATATTATCTTCCTTAGTCGGCAAATTGTTTAAGGAAAATTATGTTAACAAATATTGAAAAAACTGCCAGTAGCTTAAGAAAAATAAACTTAAGACATATTCTATGAAAACTAGTCCTACATTTTCAGAAATCTGATTAAGTGTATTTGTCAAATAATTGTACTTTATTGATAATTTTCTTATTTGGTGTCTTACAAAATGAATTTGTTGCAACATATCACTAATATCTGCCCGGCACTCTAGATATTAACATCAACATTAAAACCCCATATTGGTGACACTAATGAATACAATTTCAAATCAAATCAAATCAAATCACTTTTATTGTCACATCACCACAGCACAAGTGCCTTGGTGAGTGAAATTCTTATGAGCGTGCTCCAGACAGTGCAAAAAAAAACAAAAAAAAACAATTTACATATGGACAGTAGATATTTACAGATATGTATACAGATATCTGTACAGATACAGATTACAGATAATTTACAATTTCTGCATGAATGACTTCTGGATAAGTTCAGATTGTCTTGTTTAAGTAATTCTGCTGTCTGTGACATCCGTACATGGTTAATATTTGGTGTGTGTGTGTGTGTGTGTGTGCGTGTGTGTGCATGTGTGTGTGTGTGTGTGTGTGTGTGTGTGTGTGTGTGTGTGTGTGTCTGTGTCTGTGTGTGCGTGTGCATGCGTGCATGCATGCATTCGTGTTTGTGTGCCTGTGTGTCTGTGTGTGCGCGCGTGTGCGTGCATGTGCGTGTGTGTGGTTGTAGTCAGTCATCTGTACGGCTTTGGTTTGGTGGATGCCGAGGCGATGGTGGTGGAAGCCAAGAAGTGGAGAAACGTTCCTCCTCAGCACACCTGCAGCAAGACCTCTGACCGCCGAACCCGGTGAGAAGATACTCACTGCAGCTCTCACACGGACAAATAAAACTCACTTCGACTCAAATACTTTGAGAAAAATTGATACTTATACTAATCAAAGATGCATTAAATTAATCAAAAGTGACATTAATGTTCCAAAAAAATAAAATAAAAATGAATTGTATCTTGTTTTCTAGTAAAAAATGTTGATATACCCACAAACCAACAATTAATGTAATTATTTTATCAATAGTTTATTTATAAAGCACATTTTTAACATTGATACTGAAGAGTGGAGTAATGAGGCTGAAAATTCAGCCTTGCATCACAGGAATAAATTACATTTTAAAACATATTCAAATAGAAAACATTTTAATAATATATCAAATTTTCTAGTTTTTACTGTATTTCTGATCAAATAAATGCAGTCTTGGTGAGCAGAAGATATCTATCTATCTGTCTGTCTATTCATTCATCTGAATATTTCAGTGATTTACATATTTTACAAATGAAAGGTGCTTCTTCTTCTCAATTGATTATTTTCTCCTTCGATTTGTGCAAACTTAAATGTGGTTATGCATAACGGGGTCTTAAAAAGGTCTTAAAATGCATGTTTTGCTCTCTACACATTTACATTTAGAGAATACTTATAGTGACATATTAGGTTTCCTTTAATTTGGTCCTTAAATTTTCTTTACTTGGTATTAAAATAAGTCTTAAACTGATCTTCATAAAACCTGCAGAAACCAAAATGAATGATCAAAATGCTATAAAAGCTGCATTAAAAACAGACTCAATGTTATAAAACCGTATATGTACTAATATCATACGACCCATCACAGTTACTGTCTCATCTCATTTTTTTAAAGCACTTTTAATAATGTGGAAAATATCCCCAATCTACTGATCTGTTTCCAGACCTCTCCGCAACAAATCCAGCTTTTTCATTTCCAGTGCTTTCTGATTCTGATGGGAATAATTCGAGGCATTTATTTCCATCAGTAGGGCAGTGTTGGGAACTGGAGCGTGTCTAAGTGTTATTAGCTGGTAACGTGAATCATCATCGGGCCTCAGAGAGGGACGGTGTGTCGCGCTGCTCTGAAGAGCGATGTACAATCAGTAGACACGTCGAGACGGTCCACTTGAGCGCATGAATCACTTACGCATTCAGTGCAATGCTTCAGTTCTCAATTCAAGTCCCCGCGATGTAAGAGCTCTGAATTACTGAGATACTGTGGCAAGCTGCTGGATTTATGACAAAGTGTCCAGATTTCCAGGAATATCTCAGTTAGTCTGTGCCGTGGTGCTGTTGTGTATTGAGCAGTCGCCTCCTGCATATAAACCAGATATAGGAGATGATTTCTGCTGAACTTTACTCATTTTTGTTTGGTCAAACTTGTCTTTGATCCAGTGCTATTTCTATGTCAGTTTAGGGAATTAACTAAAAGTAGTGATATTTTTATACAGTTTTATTTATACTACTAATCATTCATATTTTGAATGAATATTTATTGTTATATTTTTATTTGTTTTAGCAATTTTATGTAATTTTGTCATCATTATTATAATTTTTTAAAATCTATATAGCTCTAATTTAGTTACATTTTAATTTTTTAAATTTTAAATTTTAGTAATTTTATTAATTAAACTTATTTTGTATCAGTTATATGCCAGGGAAATATTTCTATTTTTTAAGTTAAAGTTTTTCATCTAATGTTTATATTTAATTTAATTTGAGCTTTTATTCAAGTAACGTAAATGTTTTTAAAAGTGTACTTCAGTTAACAATAACAATAAAACATATTATAGTAAACATATTAAAACTATTATAGTATTTGAATTAAATGTTTAATATTTTCAGTAGTTTTTATTAATTATATTTGCTTTTTGTCATTTTTATTTTTATGATATATTTTTTTATCTTTATAGGATTGAATGTTTTATTTTTGTTTTAGTAATTTTAGTACTTAAACTTCATTTCAGTTAGATGCCAAGGTGATATTTCAGTTTGTTTGTTTTTCTAAGTATTTTAAGTTTGCTTTTCATCTAATATTTATATTTTAGCTTAATTTAAGCTACTGAAAATGTGTTTTAATACTTTTAGCGAACAAAAAAAACTTTTATAACTGTAGTTATTGTTTTTTATTTCTAATATTTCTCATGAACTTTCTTATTTCTTTATATGTATTTCCGTTTAGTTTGAGTAATTTCAATCCGTCAGTTGTCCCGTAGTGCACTTTGAGCGGTAGTTTTCTGTTGAACTGTTTTGGTCTCTGTGTATTCACGCACACACAGCCGTGTGACACCGCAGCAGCAGCACCGTGTCAGCACAGAGCGAGCGGAATGTGTCGCTCACACGGAATGTTCGGCTCTGTTTGCTGCAGCATTGTTCCGAAACGGAGTTTGAATGCGCGACTGTTCTGTGTGGCCTAATTTGAACTGTGATATCTCTCGCTGGCACGATGTATATTGAAAGGGATGTTCATATCTGGCCTCAGAGGATGTGCTGTCACTGCTTTGAAAGGCAGATTATGCTGGTGGTCTGTTGAAAGGCATGATAAAACACTGTCATCTTAAAGCTTTATGCTGTTTTGTTTTAGATAAAATACAAGCTGCATTTTCTTTTCTGGCTTACTGCATTACGTATTTCCTTTTAATAATGGATGTAATTAATAAAATGGTTATCAGGAGCATTTCATCCCTAACAGCAGCAAGTACAAACTTGATTATTTGTGAAATCTAATTTAAATAATATGGGGGTGGAACACATTTGCATCCAAATGGTAATTAATTTGCACGGAGCTTGA
>CM049867.1:45019283-45041783 GCA_027474115.1 Schizopygopsis malacanthus | reverse complement strand
TTGTTTTTTTTTGTTAAAAAAGTAAGTTTTCATTGAATATGTATATGTATATTTAAACTTGTTCCAGCTTTATTTAAATGAACATTTTTGAATAGTTTTAGTTAACAGTTACAACACTGTCCACTATGACGTGATATCATTTAAACATTAAAATGTCAAGAAATATTACGAAATGTAGGTGCAAAGTGTGAGAAAATGTATTTTCAACTTGAAAAAATATATGTTGAAAAAATGCAAAATTAGTTACAAATATTTTTTGTGATTATTAATGTATTCATTATTTTAATATATACAATTAAATATTTAAAATAAAATAAAATAGTATTTATTAATTAATGTATTAATCTTTTCAATATATAATAAATATATATTAAATATTTTTTTATAAGAATTTAAAAATATTAATATATTCACCTTTTAGTTAAAATATTAATTTTGTAATATTTAATATATATATATATATATATATATATATATATATATATATATATTTAAATATTGTAATACTATTAATATATTAATATTTAATGTTAATATAATTGTATTAAATGTTTATTAATATTTTAAATTAATAATTTAAAATATTCAATTAAATATATAAAAACATGTAAAAAATAATGTATTAATAATTGATTTATCAATATTTTTATATATAATAATTATTTATAAAATTATTTTTATAAAAATGTAATTCTTTGAATATATTAATATTTTATTGTTAATATAATATTATTAAATGCTTATTGATATTTTTAATTAATTATTTTATTTTATATATATATATATATATATAAAGGTATTAATAATAATTTTATTAATATTTTTAATATATAACAATTATTTATTAAATTATTTAAGAATGCAATATTGTTCATATATATATAAAAAAATTTTTTTAATATAATTGTATTAAATATTTTTGTAAATTATTAAATAAATACTAGCCAGTTTATTTTATTTGTATTTTACAAATATTATTTGTGATTTATGAATTTATTAATTATTTTAAAATATACAATTAAACATAAAAAAGTGTAAAAATAATGTATTAAATATAAATTTATATATAATAATTATATATTAAATAATTTGTATAAGAATGTAATACTAATGATATATTAATATTTTATTGTTAATATAATTGTATTAAATGTTTTTGTAAATTATTAAATAAATACTAGTCAGTTTATTTTATATAGCATTTAAAGCCAGGGAAATGCTGTTCCAGCGCATGCTGTTGTGTTAAATGAAGAGGTGCAGGCTTCTGTTTTAAGCGTGTGTTCTTCTGGATGTCAGTCACAAGATTGAAACGAGGCTGTAGCACAATCTCCAGCGAGTGTATTTCTGCTTCTGAACGTGTGCTAAATAATGGCTCAGACCTCAAGTGACTCGTTTTGTAGCCATCTGCGCACTGTTGTTTATCAGCACAGCCGTAAAATACCACAGCCGCCATTATAAAGCCGTTGAAACGGTGTCGCTACCGGGGAAAAAAGTCTTTAATATCCAAAACAAGCTTCTGGATTGACCGAATAGATGACCCCGCAGCTTAATGAGCCACGAAACGGCATTGTGCAAGAGTAAATATGACAATGTGTGTGCTTGGTTTATTATTTTCACACTGTTAAGACCAAGGTGATGCTTACGATGTGATTTAAATGATTTAGGTGGGAATTAAATGAACAGGTCATGTAATTGAATACTTCTTTATTGCTTTTTTTATCTTAACGATCCCTGTTAGGGCTGTGATTGATGCTCCAGCTGCACAAAGGATTATGGGAAATGTAGTTTAGTCATTCAAACCTGTCGCTTCATAAACCAGTGTTTTTCCAATCTGGTTACTATTCTTCATGAAAAGTACACTAAATGTATTAGAATCTATATAAATATTCATATATTAAATGTTTTTAAAATACATACATAATATTCATGCAGCTATTAAATATAAAAATGATGTAATATGTAATGTATATAATTGTGTGTGTGTGTGTGTGTGTGTGTGTGTGTGTGTGTGTGTGTGTGTGTGTCTGTGTGTGTGTGAATGTGTGTGTATATATATATATACACAACTGCACAATATAAAAATTATGTAATATGTAATGTGTGTGTGTGTTTGTGTGTGTGTGTGTGTGTGTGTGTGTATATATATATATATATATACAACTGCACAATATAAAAATTATGTAATATGTAATGTGTGTGTGTGTGTGTGTGTGTGTGTTTGTGTGTGTGTGTGTGTGTGTGTGTGTGTGTGTGGGTGTGTGTGTGTGTGTGTGTGTGTGTGTGTGTGTGTGTGTGTGTGTGTGTGTGTGTGTGTGTGTGTGTGCGTATGTACAACTGTACAATATAAAAATTATAGTATTATACAGTAGTATATATAACAATATATGTGTGTATTTATTTATTTTATTTGTTAAATAATATAAAATCATATAAATAATATACTTATAAATAGAAAATTATTTACATATTATAATATGAAAATTTAAATGATAAATAATTTATATGTAATATAAAAACTGAATTTATATATAATAATTCTTCAAATACATTTCCCTATACATTATTTGTTTATGTAAAGATGATTAAAGATGTCAAAACTGTCCTTTTGTAAACCATTAGTGTTGTTTATCTAGTTTTATTGCTATTATTCATGAACAACACAATAAAAAGACATCCAGCCTTCGTTATTAATCTTTAATTAGCATCTCCAGTTTGTGAAGTTGTGCTCAGCAGATTAAGATTGATCATTATGATATCGTGGTGTTGTATGTTGATGTCTGCTCGTCTTGTAAATACGATCGCTCGGACATGTTTTGATTAAAGCAGTGGTTTTGTTGCTACACACAGTATAAGGGTTTAAAATTGTACCTTTTGGGCTACAACAGCTGGAGCAGTACCCTTAAAAGGACATATTTGTACTTTTTTTACTTATATTAGTACCTCAAGGGTACGTATTACTACTCCTAAGGTACTAATATGTACCTATTATAAGTATCTATTAGGGGTACAAATATGTCCTTTTAAGGGTACTGCTCCAGCATCAAGCTGTTGTACCCCAAAAGGTACAATTTTACACCCTTATTTTTCTGTGTGTACAGGAAGGATGTAAATAAAGTCATGCGGTCTTTGACTGACTCAAAGGAGGCAGGGTTTCCCAGAAAACACTTGTCCTCCGAACACACTGCTCAACTTAAGTGCAGCCGTTTATCTAGTTAAGAGGCATTTAGTCTCTGTGGTTTCATAACGCCAGTCCCTTTACTCCAGATATGCTTGAGGACAGCCGGGAAAAACTGGGAGATTTTCCTTTTAGGCAAGCGTTACAGAAAGCAGCCGTCATTTACATCACACAGAATGCATTTTCTGCATTACAACTTATCATTTACTCGCGATTATTATTAAAGGTTATTTTGATCTGCTCTTTGAATGCAGATGTTGATGGCCATTGCCTGTATAAAAGAACAAAAATACAGCATAAAAGTATCCTCAAGTAGCTATAATGGAGGTCGTATGGAGTTTAATGAACATTTATTTCACACAAAACTATCATTTGACTTTGAATTTTTGGAATAGAGGACATTAGTTTTAAGGACTGGTTTTATGCCAGTGTTATTTTATAAAATAACAGTCAATCAATAAATAAGGTATAATTGACATTATAGATTGTAGTTTATGGTCTAAATTTGTTAAAATTTGTATATTTTTGATTTGATTTTAATTTGTAGTTCTATATAAATCTCAGAAATTATGTTTTTTTCATTGTGCATTCCGATTAATCTCAATCAGACCGCAGTTGGGTTATTTTGATTAAAAAAACTACAACAAAAAAACACCTAACTATCACAATAAAAATATGATAACATAATAAAAAACATGATTTTTGAAAAGTTTTAAAAACTGTGGTAATGAACTCTTCTCACACACACACACACACACACACACACATATATATATATATATATACACACACTGTAAAAAGCGATTAGTTGACTTTACTTAATAAAGTTAAGAAACCCGTTGCCTTGAAATTATTATTAAGTAAAAAATAAAGTTAAATGAACTTGAAAATGCACTTAAATAATTTTTTTAATTATTATTTACTTAATAATTTCAAGGCAACGGGTTTCCTTAATTTTTTTAAGTAGTCAACTAATCGATTTTTACTGTGTGTATATATATATATATATATATAATTATAAAACCCCTGATGTTTTGTATTTAAGTTTCTTTTACTTCTTTTTTCAAGTTTATTTCAAGTTAAGTGGCATTTATTTGTTTGTGTATTTATTTATTTTAGTTATAATAACCCTGGTTTATGGTGTTACTTTACCTTTTTGACAGCATATATGACCCTTCACTTACTTTATTTCATGCTTACCTTTTAAAATCATTACCATCTGTCATTCATGAAAAAAACATCAAGTTTCTGAAAGCTTTTTCCATTGTTTTTAAAATCAGTAACTATTTATTAACTACTGTCACATGACAGTTTTTAAATGTGTGTTTCGTATGATCGCTCGTGACAGCCTGATGTTGATGAACGCAGATCTGTGTTCTCCACTGACCCCCTTGGATCCTCCTGCAGGTACATTCGGGCAGATCAGAAGCTGAACGCCAGCATCTCGAGCAGCGGCTGCAGCGATCAGCCGGATCAGCGGGTGGTGTTTCTGGAGCACGTGGTGGTGCGCGTCCTCATCGTCCACCCGCGCAGAGGAGACGTGGAGCTCAGCCTCGTATCGCCCTCAGGGACGCGGTCACAGCTGCTGGCTCAGAGGTGATGCACACACACCAAGCACGTCTGACAGAGCTCAACTCAAAACAACTCTCCGGTTACTCTTTTAACGGTTTCTGCTTTGTATTGGCTAGATAGTGGAAATGATGAAAGAGTTTGGTCTAGTGTCATCCGCATGAGTGCCGCTGCTCACTGAAATGGAGAAAGTGCTCAGACCACTCTTTAAACGTATATCTGTTTTCATCTCAATTTACTTAAACCTGTTCTTCAAAGGAAATGCATTCAAGGAACAATGTAAAATACTGTATGCACCTTACAGTAACCGCTACTGTTCAACAAAAAACTCTCTGTTTATAAATGTTTATATGAAATTATTTAGTTAAATATTTTAAGATGTATAAAAACATTACAATATAATGCACATTAAATACAGTAATTAGAGTGGAATAGGACTAGATGGATGGATGGAGGTTATTTTGTATTCTAATAATTAAATAGTTCAGTCATGAAACTCTAGATGGCGCAGGCTGAAGGGTTGTTAACGTAACTTGTGATATTCAACGTGTTAAATGATTTGGCACAAGCTGATTGGTTCATGCTGAACATGCAGCCAATGAGCTTAATGCCTTGCATTTATATGGATTCACTTGAGATTCCTGCAGTGCATGCTTTCAAAGTTTCTCTGAAGCCCTCCACCTTCCCCAGATCTGCTACGGGTTATCTCAAATGCTATTTGCGCAGCAGCAGTGTGTCTTTAATAGTAGTTCGTATGCATTGGCAGTAGCATGTTCCTGTACTTGCTTGCAGCAGCAGCAGCAATAATCTACATCTACAGCAATCACCAACAGCAGCAGTGTAGCAGATCTATTCCACCAAGACCAAAGGCATTAACATTGTCCTATCCATCACCATGCTAAACATTTCTGAGAGTTGTCCAAAATATTAGATTCCAGTTCAATTTTACAGCTAACAAATATAAAGTTACAAAATTATTAAAGACAAGTGAACAGTCAGTGATAAAAAAAAATAATAATAAACCAAGCAATGAACAAATAAACACAATAAAACAAAGATATACATTTAACAAGTTTTTTATTGTTCGGGTACAGAAATTGTATAATCAAATGTGCCTTGCCTTGACTTTTTGCTTAAGGCAGCAAAATAAAAATAAAGATAATTTTTTGTTGTTGTTGTTGGTTTATTAGGATTTTACAGATGTGGCTTTTCAGACATTTAAATGGCAAAAATGTCACTAAAATCAAATACATAAAATATTATATAAAGTATTTTAGCATAAGGCTGCAACATAAAATCTGAAAAAAATAAAAGTGCTGAATACTTTGAATACACAGTATTTTAATGAATTAACTTATAAAACATATTGCATAGTGTTGGTCATAGTTTGGAGGTTGTCACAACTCAACTATTGAAGGAAATGTGTCTCTTCAAACATTAAATGCCAAAAATGTTTGGGAAAACCAAAATGCCACAGCCATCTTTTCTGTCGGTAACAATGTCCGTCACTCTCGTTTGTCTACGCGAACGTCCCTCCATTCTCACTTCTCCACAGAAAGCGTATTGTTTTGACGTTCCTCGTCTTATTTACCGCATGGAGACGGAAGAGCTGTCAAAATCCACCCCTGCACAAACATCTCCCACCGTGCATCTGCTTTTCTGATAACAGACATGACAGCCTAATGGGGCTTCCCGCGATCGGAGAGTATTTACTAACGGCCACCGGTCGCCCCGCACAGCTCTCTCAGCGCTGAGACTCGTATTGTGGAGTCGATGGAGAGTCATCCATATGATGCCTGCGGATTGCCAGGAAAGACATTTGCCTTGAATTATGGAGAGGGATGCTGTGGTCGGGACCTCCCTTCAGCTCATTTCTTCAACATGCACGCTGCCAGGGCTAAACGTACTTCAGATTTACACCATACCGCTCCATACAGCGCAGATGCCTCGTTTGGTGGCTGGAGAAGAAAGCGTGCAGATGTAATGTGCGAAACGCCGTCCAACACGGGCCGTGAGAGGGCCAAGTTCAGAAACGCCGGCTCTGCTCAGCTCTCATTAGTAGTGTGATTGTGGGGGGGGGTTATCAGTATGAGTTCAGTTCACATTGAGTGCTAGTGGTCTGAGAGCACAGAGCGGGAGAGCTGCACTTTTGTTGATGCCTGACGCTTAGACTGAGTTCATGCTGCTCATAAACAGCAATGAGATTCACAAATGACTGGAAGCGAATGCGTTGGTTCTGTTAATGCTTCTTAAACGTGCTACGACTCTTAAACGACTTTACTTTTTTTAGATGACATTACTCAGGCCCCAGCTAGTCTTAAAGGGATCGTTCACCCAAAAATAAAAAATTGCTCCAAGATTTACTCACCCTCAAGTTATGCTAAGTGTAAACGACTTTCTTCTTTCAGATGAATGCAATTGGAGTTATATTTAACAATGTGGTAATACTTTACAATAAGGTGTCATTTGTTAACATATATATATATATAAAAAAAAATATATATATATTATTACACTTTTTGCTTATCTTTGTTAATGTTAGTTAATAAAAATACATTGTTCATTGTTTGTTCATGTTAGTTCACAGTGCATTAACTAATGATAACAAATACAACTTGTGATTTTATTAATGCGTTAGTAAATGCTGAAATTAACATTAAAGGGCATCTATTATGCCTTTTGTAATATTTTATAACAATGCAAAGTTGTAGTATTTGTCTTGCATGTCCTCAGAATGTGTCTGTGAAGGTACAGCCCAAAATACCCAACAGATAATTTATTATAACTGCTGAAAAATGTCATTTCTGGCTGTTTTGTTTTGGAGTGCATCGCTTTAAATGCAAATGAGCTGCATATTCCCGCCCCGCCTCCAGAAGACTTGTGTTCACACACTGCTAACACACATTCATCTCCAAACACCATGTAAAAGTAGATTTTGCATAATAGGTGCCCTTTAACTAAGATTAATAAATACGTATTGTACATTCTTGTAGTTTGTTAACTAATGAACCTTATTGTAAAATGTTACCAAAAACGTCCTGGCTCTTCTAAGTGTTATTATTCCAGTGAATGGCTGTTGAGATTTTGAAGCAAAATAAAGTGTATAAATCCATCCTAAAAACACTCCACACGGCTCCGGAGGGTTAATAAAGGCCTTCTGGAGACGTATGGCGTAGCGTAATCTCCGGTGGGAAGAGGAGAGAGCAAAACAAAACACCGGTCACCAATCAGAAGTACAAAATGAGGATTTGTAAAGAAAATGTTGGAGGATTTCGATACAAGCCAAGAGGAGACTGGTTTTCCTTTGCTGTAAACAAAACTTGGCTCTCGCGAGACTAGCATATTCTCACCGGAGCTTACGCTAAGCCTACGTCATCCGCTGGAATACCACTCGATCGGTATCGGGTCGCTTCAGAAGGCCTTTATTAACACCTGGAGATATGTGGAGCACTTCTTATGATGGATGGAAGCCCTTTTTGGGCTTCAACATCTCGACGACCATTCAAGTCAAGTCAAGTCTGCTTTATTGTCAATTCTTCCACATGTACAGTACATACATACAGAGAATTGAAATTGCGTTACTCTCAGACCCTTGGTGCATACAGTTAACATTAAACACTGACAGTAGACGTTCAAATACAGATAAATACAGTTTAACCATATGTACATACAAACTATACAAATAAGGACATTGCAGAAAAATACAAATAAATAGACAATAAAAAGAGATAAAGTAAAGTGGCATAAGGTACATGGCAGATAGAGTGCAAACCAGTTAAATAAAACAAAAACTGTGCAGATGTCTTTATCAGACTGACAGAAGAGGTAGATTACAGACAATGCTGGATGAGGTAGAGATCATGCCAGTGCTGCATAAAGTGACTGGTGCGGGTCACGGTTGTAAGGGGGGGGGGGGGACCTGGGGGTATGGACATTGGGGGGTGGGGGTGGGGGGGGGGTCGTAGTGTCAGAGTTCAGTGTTGCGTGGGGTAAAAGAGGGGAGGGGGGGGCAAGGACGCTCACTGTTCACTGCTGTTATAAAGCTTAGAAGAGCTGGACATTTTTAATATAACTCTGATTGTATTCGTCTGAAAGAAGGAAGTCATCTGCATCTAGGATAGCTTGAGGATGAGTAAATGATATTTTAACTGTTGGGTGAACTAACATTTTAACCAGTCGTGAGGTAAAACGTAAAACTTCATATTCTGGGCTCTTCTGCAGAGTTTGATCATTTAATATCACCATCTTAATGCAAAAGCCAATGGAGTGGGAGGACTATGACGTCAGAACCCGGATGAGTAATTCGCCGCGGGTTCCTTCGTGATGTTCCTATGGGGTTTTATTATGGGGTTTGTCAATGTATGAGTGAAATAAAGCCTGTGGTAAACATATCTTGATGATACTTTTACGTTTTGTTCTACAATGTAAACTGCACACATCCATACAAAAATATCACGATGATTACGTGCCGTTGTGTTAGAAGTACAGTGTTTGTGACGAGTGCAATGTGAGAGAAAACTCATTCCTCTGGTGGTTGTTTTTTACATCATTAAACCACGTTAAGAGTATTTCACGAAGGGCTGTGTCCCGTACACCAACGACGTTAACCTAAATATAGGTTTGAATCATTTTTCGGTTACTGTTGTAGGTTTAGAAAGATTTTGATATAGTGCTGGTGCAAGTTTTCTCCTCTTTTCATCAGTCTTTTAATATATGTGCCATTGTGATAATTTCTCCATAGTATTTTAAAGTGGCCGTTTCTCAAAATAATTCAAGTAGATCATATATATATATATATTACCATCAGCTCGCTCAAATCGGTGAACAATGCAAGGTTGGTGACTGGAATTAAGGTTACAGAAATAATCGCATATAGAAACGGTTATGCATTTATTTTGTTATTGCTCTTTTGTTGTTTTATGCATAATAATTTGGTGCAGTTGGTTGTAAAGGTTCAAGTTTATCTGCATCAGAAATCCCTGAAAAAAATAGTTGTTTGTTTTAGGAAAATCTGTATGGTTATGTAAACATGAATTACGTATTTATATGGTTCTGTTGGTTGTTTCTGTGTTTTTCTCATTGAATATCACTTTAATTTGCTGCTAATGTTTCCCTCTTTTGTTTGCTCTTTATTTCATCCATTATTGAGGAGGTTCAGATCTTTTTGAGGGATCTTCTCTGTGAATAATGAGCAGTTACTAGTGATGCAGCGTATCAGATGACCTTGTTTTCCTCACACTCTCTGAAACGTTGACCTCTGTTTCTTCTGTCTTCCAGATTGTTTGATAGCTCCAACGAGGGCTTCAGGAACTGGGAGTTCATGACGGTTCACTGCTGGGGTGAGAGGGCGGAGGGCACGTGGACGCTGGAGATTTCAGACTCGCCGTCTCAGCTGCGTAACCCTGAGGTGTTGGGTAAGCTTCAGACGCCCTGAAGTCAGTGTGCAGTGATGCCAGTCGTGTCCACACTAAACACAGTGTAGTTCCAAAACATCCAAAACATCGATTCTCAAATTTGGAGCGTAATACTAGTTTTGTTTACACACGGCTTTTGCTCAAATATGAAGCTGAATTGTACTGCCCCTTCAGTACTAGTTTTCTTTCACACTGCTTTATGTTGATTTGAACCATTGCGTCATGTGAAATACTTTTTTAGTATTTTTTATTTTATTATTATTTTTAATATTTTAATTTGATTTATTAATGATTTTTTTTTATAATGATCTTATTATGCTTTTCACTTTAATTTAATTTTATAATTTTTTATTGAATTCTATTTATTTTATAATATATTTTTATTTTATATGTATTTGTTTCACATTGTGTTTTTATTGTTTTATTTATTTTTTTCTCTTTAGTATTTTTATATTTTTAATTTATTGTAATATTTACTATTTTTTATTTCATTCGAAAGTATTTTAATTTCATATCTAATTTTTATAGAACTCTATTTTATTTTGTTTTATTTTTAGAATTTTTAAGTATTTTTAATTTAATGAATTATATTTAATTTGTTATTATTTTTATATAACTATATTTTAGTTAGTTTTATTTTTAGAATTTTTAAGTATTTTTAATTTAATTAATTATATTTAATTTTGTATTATTTTTATAGAATTCTATTTTATTTTGTTTTATTTTTAGAATTTGTAAGTATTTTTTATTTAATTAATTGTATTTAATTTTGTATTATTTTTATAGAATTCTATTTTATTTTATTTTTTAGAATTTTTAAGTATTTTTTATTTAATTAATTATAGAATTTGTTTTATTATTTTTATAGAATTCTATTTTATTATGTTTTATTTTTAAGTATTTTTAATTGAATGAATTGTATTTTATTTTGGAAATCACTTTGGCTTTCAGTACTACATGTAGTAACTGTAGCTTACTTGAACCACATTGGCTGTGTTCTTAAAACCTAGTAATATATCTTGCTCTCTACGTAGGCGGCTGATTACTAAGTCTGCATCCTAATCAAAATGAAATCTCATAAGCAGACCGAGATAGATTTATTTTTTGCTTGTTTGTAAATGCATTCATGTACTTCCATCAGGTGTGTTTCTTTCTCGAATGAATGACTCTTTTGTTTAATACGGACCTTCTTTGAGCCCTGCTGCAGATTAAAGTTGAGCTGTCAGGATTGATGTGATTCATTGCAATGCTTAACAGAACTTGGTCTCCTGCTCTCTCTTCTCTATCAGGTAAGCTGAAGGAGTGGACACTAATCCTTCACGGCACGGCTGAGCACCCCTACCATTCCCAGGGTTCCCAGCACTCGCGCTCCAGGATGCTGGAGACTCCCACAGCAGGCAAGGAGCTGAAAAACACCGATTCTGTGCCAGGAGAAGAGGAGGAAGAGGAGGAATATAATGGTACTCGCAGTAATATCTAGACAACTTCAGGAGTTTGGGGTCGTGAGATTGTTTATGCTCACTAAGCCTGCATTTATTTGATCAAGAATAGTGTAAAAACAGTAAAATATTATTAAAATGTAAAGTAATTGTTTGCTATTTGAATATATTTTATAATGTAATTTTTCCTGTGATGCAAAGCTAATATTTCAGCATCATGTCACATGATCCTTCAGAAATCATAATAATATGCTGATTTGCTGCTCAAGAAACATTTCTGATTATCATAAATGTTCAAAACAGCTGTGCTGCTTCATATTTTTATGTAAACATAATTGTTTTCATGAGTATTTGATGTAAATAAAGTTTAAAACAGCATTAATATAAAATAGAAATCTTTTGTAACTATACAATTTTATTTACTGTTACTTTTGATCAATTTAATGCATCCTTGCTAAATGAAAATGCTTATTTTTTATTAAAAACAAAATGAAAACCACAAACTTTTGAATGGTAGTGTATTCATAAAGATTCATTTTAAACTCTTTAAAAATGCAGTTAAATAAGGAAAGCATTTTTGTATTATTAGTCTAAAAAGAAAAGTCATGTTAAAAATAAAATATAAGCTTTATAAAAAACATATTTGCAACTGCATTAATACTGGAGCAAAATTTATTACTTCCAAAAAAAATGACTTATACTGAATAAATAGTATGATAATATTATTATGCATCATATATAAATATGATGATGCTTTTTGCTTGTTGATAGTGTGAGATTAATAATATATTTAAACTGTCTACCATGTAAACGACTGAAACAATCATACACAAAATGTATATTAATGGACATAATTTCTATGCTGTAATATGCTTTTGTCTTTTCTGATAAAAATGAACGATTCCTAGTCCAAAAATGATCCTCTATATGGGATTTATTGCTCTAATAAACCGGGCATTGCATACTATGAATACTGTTGACTCCGTGGGGACGTGCTTCTTTGAATAAGAGCATCTGTTGAATGGCCATGTGTAGTGTTATGTATGCATCTGTGGAGGAGTCTGCTGGAGCTGCTGGTTTGTGACTGTATTTCAGGTCCGTGTCATCCTGAATGTGGAGATCAGGGCTGCGACGGACCAGACGCCGATCACTGCCTCAACTGTGTTCACTTCAGTCTGGGCAGCCTCAAGACCGGCAGGTGAACAATCACATAGAAATACATAGAATCACATAGAAATACTCTGAACAGAGAAACGCTAGTTGTAGGATTTGTAGGAATAGGATTGTTGTAGTTAAATAAAACAAACAAAAAAATACTTTTAGTACTTGCAGTAAGATATTTTAAATTTAATTAAATTAAATATTTGTTTAACTCGGTGTACTAAAACTGAAATAATAATTAATAAAACTATATAAACAGTAAAAATGACAAAAAATATAAAATAAAAAATTCTAAATTTTTCTCTAAACTATTATAGTATCGAATAATAACACTGTTTCCCTCTTAAAAAAAGATTCAATATCTAAACTGCCTGTTAAAATGATCAAAGCTTGTGTAAATAAATGTACGTAAAATTGTGTAAAATAATAAAACGATTAGAGTTTTGTTTATTTGTTGTTCTTTTTTTTACCCTGCAGGGTTTTTAATAGTTGCCTAAAACTAAAACCATAAAATACATTTTTGTCACTTCAAGCAAAATAAACTGAATTAAAATAAAATATTACAAAACAAAAAAAAAACACTGACACTTAGATTATTTCAGCTACTTGCCAAGATAGTATTTCTTATTTTCATTTAGTTCACAAAATGAAAGTTTTACAAATCTGAAATCAAAATTAATAAAAAAACTATACAGGCATATTTAAAAATACAAAAATCTAAATGTGTACAAATGACAGAATTACACAAAAATTATTTTAAAGGGGTCATGAACTGAGAAAAAACTTCCATTGATCTTTTGATATATTAGAGGTCATTGTGCTATAAAAGTATCAGTTTCAGAACTCATAACTTTAATACGGGTTATATTGAAGTCAGTCTGCCGAAACAACAGCTTGTGGAATGTTCAACTCTATGATGTCATAGTGTGGATAAGCACCGCCTCCACATCACTGCCTGTTTAGCCCCGCCCACCGATTCACGCACATAGTGTAAATAAAGGCGAACGTGCACGTCTGTGCCACAAACCAAATGATAACGATGCTCCGAAGACGACAAGACCCATTGCAGGAAAACAGTCTCTGCATTGCCTTCCTTCTGATCCCAACATTAGGAAAGAGTGGATGAACTTTATTTTTAATGAAGACCCAGACCGTGTCAGTAAAAACTCAGCCCTTTGTTTACTTCATTTTACAAAAAAGGCACAATTTGACACAGGATTTTCAAAAAGATTGAAACTAACTAAAAGATGATGCTGTGCGACAGTAATGTCTCAACACAAGCGTGAGCTACTGTGTTCATCACATGGTCACTATTGCTTTGTCTGTTAACATGTACTGAGATACTTGACCTCAATCACAGCAGCGTCCGTCTGTGATGAATGTGTGCTGTCATACACACCTGTGATCATAGCAGGGGGTGTTTACAATCCTCCACGCCTACTCAAACAGAGCGATCTGATGAAGGGGGGGTCAAAAACAGCACAGAAAATAGCCTATTCTTGATAACATTATAAGTGAACCTCAGAGAACAGTAGAAAATAAAAACAAAGGCAGTTCACGACCTCTTTAAACTAATTCTAATAACAAGGTCAAGGTCAAGATTGTCCTATAACAATCTATAGGACAGTAACAGCATGTAGAATATGTCTTATAGTTTGTTTTCCTCGTTGTCAAACAGACTGACGCTGCTTGTGTTCTTGTGCTCCTCACAGGACGTGTGTTAGTCACTGTCCGCTGGGTTATTTTGAGGACGGAGAGGGCCGCAGATGTCGCCGCTGTCACAGAGGCTGTGAGAAGTGTGTGGCTCGCGGGCCGAACGAGTGCCGCTCCTGCCGGAGAGGGTTTTACTTCTACTCGAAGGAGAGCACCTGTGTGGAGACGTGTCCCGGCCGTTACTTCCACGACGATGGTGAGTCCGACGGAGATCAGACGTCCACTGATACATCACTTATGAGTTTATGTACAACTGTATGCATCCAGTAAATACCAAACAGAGGTCTGTCGCATAGGCTTTTATTAAGGAGCAGTCATTATTTACACTTAAAATTAATATCATCTATTTATTTACTTCTATTTGTCATAGAAGAGCCAACAGTACTCGCAGTTCTGCAAAGTTTTATGATTAATTTCAGGCAAATTAACCAGTTCATTCAAATAAATTCTTAAATTATGGGTTTAATAGATTTAGCAAGTTTCAGTTTATTTTCATGTCCTGCGCCATGTTGTTTAAATAGCAAATGCACTTGCGTCCATCATGGGCGTGCTGGTCTGAAAACGAGGTGTGTTCCAGTGTTGCCAACTATTTTCAATGGAAAGTAGCTAAAGTCTGCTCGAAAAGTCGCCAAATGTCGCTAGATGACGTCATGCGCAAATTTGCATATTAATGACGTAATCACGTCCTATTTTGCATTCTGCCTAAAATGACGGTGTATAACTGTTTTCCCTAATCCGTGCTCACATAATGTACTTTAATACACAAGCCGAGTGTCCAGTATAAAACTGTTATCATTTAACGTTACATATTTTCTGTCAGACAACGGAACTGAACTTGTAAAACCAGCAGTTACATCATCTGCAATGATACAATTCTGGATTTTGCTTTTTATATGTGTATATGAGTTTAATAAGTTGAATTAAGTTTATTGTTGTGTATGAGTAAGTACAAGCACGTGCAGTCTCTCAGACGTAGCCCAGTAAGCGATCTGAGAGGAGTTCAGAAACTGGGAATGAACTAAAACTCTGTGACAGTGAGTAATATAAGTGCATGAGAAGAATTAACAACAAAAAAACAAGAAGAAAAAACGGTCAAATTAAATAGTTTTATTTCAAACAAAGGAGAAGCAGGCAAGTGATTGGTCCGTGGCAACACCGTGTGCACATGCGCAGCTCATTCACATCTATGTCAGCTGCCGTGTGCCACTAAGAGTCGCTAAAGGGGTCTGAAAAGTCGCTAAATCTAGCGACAAAGTTGCTAAGTTGGCAACACTGGTGTGTTCAGGTGCATTGTTGGAGCATTGCTGTTTTAAAGCTAACGGAAATAGACCGCGCCATTGACCAATTAAAACCTGGTCTAAAGTCAATGTGCAGTTGTTATATAAAGAGCGCATTAGTAACATAGTTTTCATCAGTCACGTGACCGGAGGGTAAAACATCCATAGAACTGCTGCACAAGCATGTCATTTATTCATCTGTTTCCCAGCCGCGAATATTTAGATCACCTCTCAAAAGAATACAACTAAGGTATATGAACAAAATGCTTTTGGCCATTTGCAATCCATATAAGCACCTGCAGTAATATTTCAATCCTAAACAGTGCGACAAAACGTTGTAAGAACACTTAAAGTGGCTTAATATATTTAAAACAGTAATATTAAAAGATTATATTCAGTATTCACCATATTAATGACACATAGTTTACACAATCAGCAGATGAGGCCGGGAACATGAACGCAGTCCGCTTAACGGTTCAGTGTTTTCCTTCTAATGGTTTTCTATGGGAAGCCATTTAATGTGAAACTTTGCACATTGCGTTTATATTCTGTCTTCATCTTCTTGCCTGTACAGAATATACATCATCAATGATGTGTCAACTTAATCTCGCCTTTTAATATCTGCGTTTTACTACATTATTACTAGATGCAATCTGTGTAAAAATAACTGGTGGTCAGTGAAGCAAAGCTTCGTTTTGCCCTCCAGGTGGGCAAAATAATAATCCTATAATAAGGGTGTGACATCACGTCAAAATGATCATTAGGCGGGTACATAACGCACGTACACTCTGCTTATTACACACACAGGGGCGCACAGCAGCACACAAACATGCCAAATATAAAAAAATTAAATATTATTATGGCTATAACTATAAAAATGCCTACATGTCATAATGGATAGTCATTGCGTGTTCAGTCTTTGCTCTTGCAAGTTCCGCCGTGTAAATAGCGAATCCGCCATGGCGCGAGCGCAACTGGCTCTTAAAGGGATAGTTCACCCCAAAATGATAATTCTGTCATTAATTACTCACCCTTGTGTCGTTCCAGATCCGTAAGACCTTCGTTCCTCTTCAGAACACAATGTTTTTGATGAAATCTGAGAGCTATCTGACCCTCGATAGACAGCAACACACCTGAAATGTTCTCAGGTCCAGAAACGTAGTAAATACATCGGTAAAACATCAGTGGCTCAACTTCAGTTTTTTTGCACAAAGAAAACAAAAATAACATAATGTACTCAACCATTCTTCTCCCCCGAGTTATGTCATCTGCCATTTTAGAGAGTATCACAACGCATATGCACGCTTATGCCCGAGCGTAAACAACGCTTAATACACAGATTACGTTCATGCGCGCGCTTTCCACCCGAACGTGAACAAAGCTGGTTACGTCAAATACGCTCTTAGGTACTCTCCAAAATAGCGGAAGACGTAACTCGGGGGAGAAGATTGGTTGAGTAAATTATTTTTGTTTTCTTTGCGAAAAAAGTAGTCTCGCATCGCAAAATTTAAGTTGAGCCAATTTCAACCAAGTTGAGCCAATGATGGACTGGACACATGGAACGAGGGTCTTACGGGTTTGAAACGACACGAGGGTGAGTAATTAATGACAGAATTATAATTTTGGGGTGAACTAACCCTTTAAAGGGAATGGGAGATGAGACTCTGATTGGTTTATTGCACGTTATGCCCAAAAACACACCCATTACTAATTAGGAGAATAGGGACAACCGTTTTAGACCACGTGCTGTGCGCGCCGACCGTTTTTCCGTCGTTATACTAGCAAACAGTGGATTTGGACACACCCTAAGTGCACCTGCGCCGTGCACTTCAAACCATGCGCTTAGATCGTTAAAATAGGGCCAATGTTATAGTGTTTTTTGTCCTTTTTGAAGCCAAACAGATGTGAAATACTCTGAGCAGTTGTGTGGAAAAGAACTGCAGCGATTCTTCTACATCTGTGTTTCCCAGAAAATAACATCATACAGTGTGGAACGTCATGAGGGTGAATAAATAGTAAATAATGTCTGAATTTGTATTTATGGCTTTAACTGGTCTTTTAAAAGACTATATAATCACAGAACAGAGTGTGTTTGTTTAGTCAGCGGTGAAGCGTGGCACATGTGTGCACAGAGCAGAAGAAGCCAGTGCTTTCAGGGATTCTGCTTCATGCTGTGGCTTTATTGTCTCTCGTTGTTTCCGTGTTGTTGATAACAGCTGCTGGGATGGAGATGAGCTCTAGTTATCTCCACAAATCAGACTAATGATTGAGCGCCTTTCACAGTCCGCCTGCGACGGAGAGTTTGAGTTGGTTTGTGGTTGTTTGCGCGCGTCCTCAGCTGCTGAACACATGCTAAGCCTTGCGTCTGGAACAGATGTGTTTAGTGACAGCGTGAATGGAGGAAATTTGCACATACCCAAGTATGAACTGTATCCAGATGCCCAGATATTTCACTCTCTGCTGATCGGTGCAAATTAGAGATAATTTAAAACTGAGGTCTAAATTTCTCTCTCTCTCTCTCTCTCTCTCTCTCTCTCTCTCTCTCTCTCTCTCTCTCTCCCTCTTCCTCTCTCTCTCTCTCTCAATTCAATTCAATTCAATTCAGAAAGCTTTATTGGCATGACAAAAACATACATTTTGTATTGCCAAAGCATTAAGACAACATAGAAAATGATTTATCTGAACATTTAGTAAAGCCTAGAGAAAATAATAGTAACAATGAAACTAAATAAAAATACAATATTATATAAACACATGGCTAGATATAGCAAAAAATAATAGAATTAGTAAAATAATATTAACAAAATAAATAAAGAATTATAATAATAAATAAAAGATAATAATACAGAAAACATGTAACAACTGAACTTAGGCATGTGAACATTATATACATTATCAAGATGTGTGTAGGTCTAATGTGTGTGTGTTTGGACTATGAGTGTGTGTGTGTGTGTGTGTGTGTGTGTGTGTGTGTGTGTGTGTGTGTGTTTCTCTCTGGCTGTCCCTCAGGAGATGACATGATGAAATGAATTTTGCAGCTATAATTGCACATTTGGCTTCTTCACCAAGAATGAAGCTGAGTTTTTGGGTTGGGCTACAAATGTTAAATTGGGGAAATATATTATTAATTTTGGGGTAGTATTGGTCTCTGATATCTGTATATTTTGTGCACTCTGTGAGGAAGTGCAGCTCTGTCTCCGTCACTCCCAGCATGCAGTGCGAGCAGAGTCTGTCCTCACGAGAGAGCCAGGTCTGTCTGCGCCGGCCCGTCTCTACGGCCAGACTGTGTTCACTGAGTCTGTACATCGTCAATGTTTTCCTGAGTTTCACATCAGTCACGGCGCTCAGGTAGCTTGCCGTGGTGTATTCTCGATTTAGGGCCGAATAACATTCCAGTTTGTGCTGGTTTTTAATGGTGTTTGTCCAATGGGTGATGTACTTGTGTTTTTCAGTGTTTATAATGTGTGTGGGCCGAATGTGTGTGAGTGTGTGTGTGTCCTGAGGCTGGCTGATCTCGGTGTGTGTGAGATCAGTCAGTCTCAGCACCAGCTGGCACAGGGGACTCTTACTTACGCTCAGCTCTTGGTGTTTGAGGGCTTTGTAATGGTATGTGTTGGGGTCACTTGTTTTGAGGTGTTTCCAGAATTTGATGGCTCTTTTTTGGATGTTTAGAAGGAGAGGGTATTGGCCTAATTCTGCCCTGCATCCGTTGTTTGGAGTTTTTCTTTGGACTCTGAGTATTCTTTTACAGAAATCTAAATGTAGAGTTTCGATCGGGTGTTTTTCCCAATTTAAGAAGTCAAATTTAATAGAAGGACCCCACACTTCACTGCCATATAATGCAATTGGTTCAATTACTGCTTTGAAAAGTTTGAGCCAGATTTGGATTGGGATGTCAATTTTAATGGATCTTTTTATGGCATAGAAAGCCCTTTGAGCTTTCTCTTTGAGTTCATTCACAGCCAAAGTAAAGCTACCGGTCGGAGTTATCTTCAGGCCAAGGTAGGTGTATGTTTTTGTAGTTTCGATGGTTCTGTGTGCTAGTGTGAATGTGTGTGTTGGTCCCTGAGATCTGGAGCGTTTCTGGAACATCATGACTCTAGTTTTTTGGAGGTTGACCGTCAGGGCCCAGGACTGACAGAAATCCTCCAGCAGATTCAGGCTGTCCTGAAGCCCCTCTTCAGTGGGCGACAGGAGGACCAGGTCATCTGCGTAGAGAAGACACTTTATCTCTGTGTCGTGTAGAGTGAGACCTTGAATGGGGGCGCGTTCTAATATGTTGGCCAATTGGTTGATGTAAATGTTGAAGAGGGTGGGGCTTAAACTGCAGCCCTGTCTCACTCCACGCCCCTGGGGGAAGAATTCGGTTCTTTGGTTTCCAATTTTAACCGCACATTGGCTGGCTGTGTACATCGATTTGATCAAATCATAGAATTTTCCCCCTATTCCACTGTCTAAAAGTTTTAGGTATAATCCTTCATGCCAGATTGAATCGAATGCTTTCTTGAAATCAATGAAACAAGCGAAGATTTTTCCTTTGTTTTGATGTACATATTTGTCAATTAGTGTTTGTAATGTAAAAATGTGGTCGGATGTGCGACATTTTGGAAGAAAGCCAATTTGGCATTTACTCAAGGCATTGTGCTTCATAAGGAAGTGCAGCAGTCTGGTGTTTAAGATGCTGCAGAGCACCTTCCCCAGGTTACTGTTCACACAGATGCCTCGGTAGTTGTTGGGGTCTAGTTTGTCTCCGCTCTTGTGAATGGGGCTGATGAGGCCCTTGTTCCAGATCTCAGGGAAGAACCCGACACACAGAACATCGTTGAACAGTTTTAGCATGGCCAGTTTGAAGCGTTGGTCTGTGTGTTTCAGCATCTCGTTCAGGATGCTGTCGACACCGCAGGCTTTCTTGGGCTCAAGGACCCGTAGTTTATCTTCCAATTCATTCAGTGTTATGGGGAAATCTAAAGGGTTTTGATTCGCTTTAATCGATCTTTCCAAATTGTCTAGTTTATTAATTATTTTATTTTGATTAGAATTTTGAATTTCGGTTGGGCTGTATAATTCTTGGAAATGAGTTTTCCACGTCTCCCCATCTTGGATGGCCAGAATTTCTTGATTTGGTTTGTATAATAATTTCCATTTATCCCAAAATTTGTGTGAATTTATAGATTTTTCAATTTCTTCAAACTGGTTTTGCAAAAACTGTGCTTTTTTCCGCCGGAGAGTGGCTTTATATTGTTTTAGTGCCTCACAGTAATGAAGGCGGAGGTCCGGATTATCTGGTTGTCTGTGTTTTTGGTTTGATACATTTCTGAGGTTTTTTCTCAGAGCCTTACAGTCCAAATCAAACCATTTGTCAGTATCTAGATGTTTTTTCTTTGGTTTAACAGTGGTCAAATTACTCTTTTGTGCTGTTTTGTATAATATGTTGTTTAGATCTTGTACTTCCTGATTGATGCCGAATTGGTTTTTAGGGTATATCTGTGTTTGGAATGAGTGTAAGAGGGACTGTATTTCTGGAGATTCAACAGCATTGATGTAATTAGTGGCGCTGTTTTCTGTCCATTTGAATGACATAATTTTGATCATTTGATATGGTGTCCTAATTGGTGTGGGTGATGTTTCAGATTGCTTTATATAGAGTGTGATTTGGCTGTGGTCTGAGAAAGGTTTCAGGGGTTTGACTGTGAATGCTCTCAAAGAGGAAAGGTCCAGATCTGTGATAGTATAATCTACAGTGCTGTTACCAAGAGCTGAGCTGTAGGTGTATCGGCCGAGAGAGTCTCCTCGCAGTCTTCCATTGACGATGTACAGAGCCAGTCCTCGGCAGAGCTGCAGCAGCTGCCGTCCGTGAGCGTTCACTGTCTGATCACAGTTTTCTCTGGTGGGGTAAGAAGGGTACAAGTCGTTATAGCCAGTGATGAATCTGGTACCATGTGATTCTAAGAAATCTAATTCTTTTCCGGTTCTAGCATTTAAATCACCCATAAGCAGCACATTTCCCTGGGCCTGGAAATGGCTGATTTCTTGTTCAATGCTTTGAAAGGTTTCCTCTTGGAAATACGGAGACTCGAGGGGGGGTATATATATGGCACAAAGGAAAACATGCTGAGATGCTGATATTATTCCTTTTTGTATTTTCAGCCATAGGTGGTATTGATCTCTTTTAACTAATTCTATGGCTAGTTCAGATTTAATCCAGATGATCATCCCTCCCGAGTCTCTCCCCTGTGTGACTGATGTAAGTTTGACTGATGGTAATATTATCTCTCTGTATCCCGAGGGACAGCCAGTGAACACATCTCCTCTACACCAGGTTTCCTGTAAGATGATGACATCTATGTCTTCAAGTTCTTTCATAAAGTCAGAATTTCTACTTTTTAGGCCAAAGACTGAGGAGTTTAGACCTTGAATATTCCATGTAGAAAAACTAAGTGATTTCATCAGACTTTTAAAATAATTGGTATGGTTTGTTTGCCATTTTGAGAAAAGAGAATGATACAAAAAACACAATAGAGTAAAAGAAAATAATGAATGATGGAAGTAATGTGATGTAAGAACTCAAAAACATCAACAAATCCATTTTAAAATACATGTACACTTACACTAGCAAAGTGGCTTGGTAAAAGTGGTATTTTATCAAATTATTTTATTGAAAAGTATTTATTGTTGTGTATATATATATATATATATATATATATATATATACATACATATATATATATATATATATATACACACATTATATA